>OU015752.1:10810821-10845635 GCA_907169655.1 Acomys percivali
ACACACACACACACACACACACACACACACACACACACACACACACAAACACAGCCCTATAGAAGGGGCTAAAAAGGACACGCCAACCTAGGAATGTTAACTGCACCCATGAATACACAGGAAATAAAAAATCCCACACGAACAAAATCAAGAGTCAGTAGTAACACAGAATCTCTCTCTGTCTCTGTCCCTGCCTCTCTTTTTCACACACACACACACACACACACACACACACACACACACACACACCATGCCCACTATTACACCAAAACAAACAAAATAGCATGAATCAACAATCACTACTCATCTATAGCTCTCAATATCAATCATCTCAATAAAAAGACAGAGATGAAAAACTGGCAGAAGAGCATGTGTTGTGAGGGGTCCTTTTGCCAAATTCAGCATTCTGTACTGTCCTGTTATTATGCTCATGCTGAAAGCTCAGTTTTCTGTGCAAGCCACACAAGATCCTTGACTAAAGATATGATGTTCTCTCTGAATGATATTTAAAGTTTTCAATAAAATGTATACCCCTTGGAAGAGTCATTGGAAAGGCAGAGACTAACAGAATGGATTGAAAACAAAATCCATACTACTGCTGCATCCAAGGAATAACCCTCAATATGAAGGATAATCTTTCCTCAGAGAAAAGGGTTGGAAAAAGATATTCCAAGCTAATAGACCTAAGAATAAGCTTTGTAGCCATTTTAATAGCAACAAATAGACTTAAAATCAAAACTACTCAAAAAGATATATGGAAAAACACTACATAGACATCAAAGAAAATAATCAACCAAGATAACATTTCCATTCTTATTTTGTCTTTTTTCCCCCAGAGCTGAGTACTGAATCAGGTGCTTTTCACTTGCTAGGCAAGCGCTCTACCACTGAGCTAAATCCGCAACCCCAACATTTCAATTCTTAATATCTATGTCCCAAACACAAAGGCTCTCAAGTTTCTTAAACACTACTACAATTTAATTCACATGTTACCCTAACACACTGATAGTAGGAGACTTCAATACTCCACTCTCACCAATGGACAAGCAGTTCAGACAAAACTACACACAGACATACTGGAGGGAACAGACGTTACAAACCAATTGGACCTAAGAGATATTTACAGGAACCTTTCACCCAAACAGAAAAGAATACATCTAAGTCTCAGGAATTAATGGAATTTTCTCCAAAATGGATCTCATATTCAGACACAAAGAATGTTTCAACCAATACAAAATTTGAAACAGCTCCCTGCATCCTGTCAGATCACCACAAAGTAAAATTAGAAACCACCATCACGAAAAGCAACATAAAGAGTACAAGCTCATGGTAACGAACAAATCTCTACTGAGTGAAAATGATCAAGACATTAATAAAGAAAAAATTAAAGAATTTCTAGAAATCAATGAAAATGAGTGCAGAGAAGACCTAAATTTAGAGTATACAATAAAATCAGTGCTAAAAGGTGTTCAAAGCACTAAGTACCTACTTTAAAAAATGGAGACATCTCATCCTAGCAACCTAACAGCATATCTAAAAGCCCTAGAACAAGGAGAAACATGCATATCCTAGAGGAACTGACAGCAATAATTAATAAAACTGAGTAAGGAAATCAATAAAATAAAACAATGAGGACAAGTCAAAGAATTAATGAAACAATGAGAAAATTCTTTGAGAAAATCAAAAAGATCGACAAACCCTTATCTATACTAAATAAAATTCAGAATAGGCTAAGGAAGAATACCAAATTAACAAAATGAGAAACAGAGGGAGGAATGGGAGGATATAAGTGATGGGCTAACAATTGAATTGTAATCTGAATAAATTAATTAAAAAAAGAAACAAAAAGAGGGTAATAATAACAGACATCAAGAAAATAAAGAGAATAAAGACATATCAAATTAGAACATCTAAAATAAATAAATAATTTTATCAAAAGGTCACTTAACAAGCTAAACCAAGATCAGATAAACATTTTGAATAAACATATAAGACCTAGTAAAACAGAAGCAATCATCAAAATTCTTCCAACCCAAAATATCCAAGTTTCTACTAGCTTGTGCATCAGGTGTTTGTAAACATTTAGGTTTCGAATATGTTCACTAAAAGCACATTTCTAAGGAACATTAAAATATTTAGGTCCCTAGGAGACGAGAATAGGGCAAAAACAGGAGGGAGGGAGGAACGGGAGGATACAAGTGATGGGATAACAATTGAGTTGTAATCTGAATAAATTCATTAAGTAATAAAAAAGAATAGACAAAAAGTATTTTATAAAGTGGTTAAATTATCATGCATCCTGTGAACAATGACTAAGAGTGTCCTTTTGCTGTGTTATAATACCTGTCTTTTAACTAATAAATACAGAACCTGGAAACAGCCTAAATGTCCTTCAGTAGAAGAATGGATTAAGAAACTGTGGTACATTTACACTATGGAATACTACTCAGCTATTAAAAATAAGGAATTCCCAAAATTTGTGGACAAATGGATTGAGCTAGAAATGATCATAATGAGTGTGTTCACCCAGAAGCAGAAAGAGTCAAATGGTATATACTCACTTATATCTGGACATTAGCCCAAGGGATATGTTCCATGAAAGCCTTCACTTACCAGGAAAGTGGGACAGAGGGGAGGACATCCTATTGGGACTCTAGGTTAGAGAAGCATGGAAGAATGGAGAAACAGAAGGATCCAGAGGGTCCTGGAAACCTACAAGAATAACATGATGATAGGCAGATCTGGGCCCAGGGATCCTATTCAAACTATGGCACCAGCCAAGAACAATACATCCAGTTAACTTTGAACCCCTACCCGGATCTAGCCAGTGGACAGGACATTCTCCACAGTTGAGTGGAGAGTGGGGTCTGACTTTCACATGAACTTTGGTGCCTCATATTTGACCACATCCCTTGGATGTGGAGGCCTGGTGGCACTCAGAAGAATGATAGCAGGCTACCAAGAAGAGACTTGATACTCTATGAGCATATACAGGGGGGGAGGAGGTCCTCCTCAGTCACAGTCATAGGGGAGGGGAGTAAGGGAAATGTGGGAGGGAGGGAGGAATGGGAGGATACAAGGGATGGGATAACAATTGAGATGTAAATTGAATAAGTAATAAAATATATTAAAAATAAATACTAAGCTATGGCAAAAATCAACTATTTCATAAAAGAACATTTAAAATAATTGTTTAAAAGATCATAATTAATATTTATTAATATCAAAGTCTGAAGCATGTCCCCAGGCACTCATCACTATGATGAGCCAATCTCAAAGAATCTTATGTAACACGTTGATACCCATTCACTGTGAGTGCATTACTATATTGTATGCACATAGATATTAGTACAGCATATTTGAAGTATAGATCCCTTTCCCATAAAGTTTAATGGTCGGCTCAGAATTTCATTCTTGCACTACCAAAATATGTACATTTTTATCAGCAACCAATTTTACAGTAGAAAAAACATTTTGGTGTACCATAAGCAGGCATATATAAATTAAAATTGTGTAGCAATTTAATGTCTTCCCTATTTGAACAAAATTACTTTTCTGATTTGAGGTATAAAAGAAGATTTCCATACTTAAATTCGGCTCTGCAAATAAATACTGAACTTTACCCTTGAATTTAAAATATCAGCTTTCTGTCTCCTATGATTTCTTTGCAAAGTATAAAACTTTAGGGATAAAATTTGTGATAACCAAATCCCAGGCAAGAGAAATCTCTTGAACTTCAGCTGTACTGTGGGTTAAATTCTCTACTGCAACCATCATAAGCAATCACATACAGATTTTTTTTTTATTAAAAAATATAACTTGCTATCCTGTGAAATTGAATCCCTTTTTACTTTCTGTAAAGTACTTTTTGAAACTCCATAACGACCAAATAATCCTCAAAACACCACTGAGAGGTGAAGAACTGGGGTTACATTATAACAGCCTATAAAATTCATTTTTCATATAACCACAAATGGATTTTTGTTTTTATCTTTGATCATTCTCTCAGGCTGACTTACACTGGAGGTATATGAATCCTGTTCACAGATAGGATCTCTCTGAAATAGCCTTTTGAGAGCATAGTACAGCCACTTTGAAATCAACGTTTATAAGGTTAGCATCACTGTTTTACAGGAGTGTAGTCTCATACACTCAACAAAGTTTAAAATACTAAGGTTAGTCACGAATTCCAATGTTGCTTCTAGCTTTAGCACTCAGTGACATAGACGTTGACGATATTTATAATGTATCTGCAAAATCAGAAATGTAAACCATTGAGATATTACCACTGTTAGTGGCAAGTGTAGTTTTATAAATCTCTCCTCTTTGCCATTCGTTATCCATCATGACAATAGTTTACTCCTCAGAGGTACATGCCAACCTGCTTTATGACAACAATGATATTTTTTTCTGCTAATAGATCGTAGATATCTTAAAACTCACATGCATGGAACAGTGCTCATATTGCCCTTTGATTAAAGAGCTTCCATACCTAAATTGCATATGTTAAGACTATCCATGTGATTATGTAGATAAGCTCTCCATCTCTTTGTTTTAGCATGCGAGTATATGGATGTATAGCACTTGGCCTATCTATTCATTTGATGCTATTTTGGCAATTAAAAATGAATAATTATGAATGGTTTTGATAAATACCTTTAAGTTTTTATATTAATTTAGTGATATCAATGGTGTGATTGTTGGCTCTTGTAATAATTGTAGTTTGTCCTTATGGCTGTTTTATTTTTTAGTATATAAATGTTGTTATTATTAATTTACCATTATTAATTTACCAGTATGGCCTAATAATGTTTATTGTCAGGGCTATAATTATTATTACAGCAGTATAACTGGCTAGCAATCAATCAAGACGTAGACACTTATCATATTTTAAAATAGCCTTAGTAAACCTGGGGCAGAGCAGACATTAATCTCCTCAAATACTTTCCATAGTGGGGCAGGTATGGGATACCTGTCCCAATCCCATGTCATTTGCTTCTAATAATTTCTATCAGGCAACCTCCCATCCATAATACAATATATTTGTTAATGTTCTTCATGTGGGTCAAATCCTCCATCCACGCTGGCCATGTGCTTCTCTTCCATCTAACCAAGGGTGGCCTTCTTTCCTCTCCCTTCTCCTCTGGTCTCTCTTCCTCCCAAGATTCTCTCTGTCTCCCCATGCCCAGGGACCTTAGCCACACCTATCTCATTTGCCCTGACCAGGTGTGATGGCTTTTTATTAATTAGCATCAACATACATCAGACCAAGCCCCAACATATAAATATGAGTTTTCCAAATGTTCTGAAACTTCATGAAGTCTTGGCATTGCTTTACCTGTACTCATCCTTGCATTGCACTCCATAGCTCCTAATGGTTTTGATATGTACTTCCACAGTAGTGATGTTAACTGTGCTTTTTGTTTTTAGGTTAGATGCCAAATAATCTCACTAATTTAATTGGGATGATTTATTACATTTGAATTTTGGAAATTTGCTTTATTCTAACTGTCAGTTATGGACTCTAAAAATGTATGTTCTGTTCCATACCTTCTCCTTATATTTTCTTTTTTATTACACATTTTTAATTTTTACATATACATTTATATTATTGAAATACATACAATAAACTACCTACAGCAAGAAGAATCATGAAACAACAAGGAATTATATAAATGTTACATTCATAGTGGTTTGGCTATTTGTATTTGACAGTCTTGAAGAAAACATCTTTCCTATCTTGGTGCATCTAAATTCTGAATGTAAATAAATATTTATCATATCTCATCATTATCAACTTAAAACATCTATCTAGACGTAAAAGCATCTTAACCCTTAAACAACTAAGCTTAATTGTAAAAACTGAACTCTCTGGTCTTCAACTCTATCCGAGACTTGAGAAGGAATAAAATTAATTACCTGAGTAGAGAAGGGGGTAAAATCGATGACATTTGTGTTTTATAACCTGGACTTTCAGTTATAAATAAAAGAAGTTTTGTTCAAAATGTAATTCTGGTTTTTTTTCTTTTTCTTGGAAGAGGTAGCTTAAAATTTGATTATGTTTAACTATTTTTTAAGTTAGGTACAAGGCTAGATTGTCATTCTTTTAACTAATTAATTAACAAATTAATTTGCACATGAATGTTATTTGGAAAGCCCATCTAATGTATGGTCTTTTTACTCCTCCACTCTGAGTTGATTCTAATACATACTCTTACCAAAAGTTAAAATGTCAACAGGGCCTGGGCTGAGCTAATGTTTTTCAATTTGTTATCCTATAATTTTATTATAATAAGTTATCCAATAATGTAGGACAAAATTCTGCCTCTGTGAATCCAATATATGCCACTTTCTTCTATGTAAATTCCTCTGATAAAACGCCTGCCAGTCATGCCACTTTCTTTTCCTTCCATACAGAAGGAACTGGCAAAGCAGAGGGACATTTGTAGCTAGTTGCACTGCCTTGGCTGCAAAAACAGACTCATAAGCGATGAAGAATGAAAAATGCTCATCTTGCTTTTGTCTGTGTCTGGGAAATGTGTGTTTGGCTAACAGACATCAAGGTATTAGTTTCCACCAAATCAATGAACAAATCAGAAAACTCCTTTGCCTTAAATGTTTACAAGGTAGAGAGTGTGGTCAATAAATTACAAACACGCTAATAAGCATAATAGGTACTGCATAAATGACAGCAGATTTACTATAGCAGGGTGTGGGTTTTCTGATTTTAATTAATTAATTAGAAGACCATAGACTACAAAATAAATATTAAAGCTGTAAATGTTTCTAAACTATCTATTCTACTTTGGTATTGTATAAAAAGAGAAATACTCTGTATTATTCTGATGAAACAATTTCAAATCATGCAAAAGAAAACCAATTTTAAAAACTGAAATGAGAATAATTGCCTCATTATTTATCTTGAGTCCAAATTAATGATTTAAACTATGAATTCATACACAGTACAATGACAGATTTAACAGAACTTTATGTTTCTTTAGTATGTTCTGATACATTTCTAAGGATATTTAGATCATTCAATGCTTCAAAATAATATATTTTCTATTTTAAAGACACTATAACTTAAAATAAACTAATAATACTGATGGCACGATGATAAAAGAAGGGATTTGAAAATTATTAAATCCTCACAGTAAACATGTCATTTCTTCAAAAACCCAATCTATGAGGAAAGAAGCTATATATAGAAATACTCAAATTATGTTTAATAATAAAATGAAACGACGTCTAGCTATTGCCTATCCTTTCTACTATATGAAGTAATATGAAAGATAAAATGAATCTCTATATCTTCAAAGGCAATTTAGTAAAAAAAACTATTTAATTTGTTTAATGTATTTTATGGAATAACAGATTTTATTAAACATCTTTGGAAAAATCAAAGACAATTATGTGGGAGGCTGAATCATTGAAACCTATTATACACATAAATTAAAACAATTTGCTTGTATCTAATTTGACAGCAAGGAATTTTACTGCGACTTTGAATCAACATTAATTTTGCCTATAAGTTAGTATGACTATTAGAACATATTGTAAATGTAAAATAAAATTGAAATTAATAAAAATATGGTTAGCCTAAGTGATGTAAAACAGCTTTTTGTAATATTGAACCATCCATTCAATAAAGCTCAGATTTTTCTGTTTTCAGTGACTTAATTTAGCTGTTTCTTAAGTTTACTGCTCAAAATAACTATCATTCTATGCATTGTTAATCTGCTAATAGTTCTATTGCTGAACACCCAGAGGAATAAATACATAAGAGTAGTTACAGCATTTCTGAGAGTAACTCAATAGCGGCATATCATTGAGTAAAAACACACTCAGTTACATCTATCAGTCTCCCTAAAATGCTTTCTTTTTACACAGAGGTTTACCATATAAATATACAGATAAGTGATGCTGTTTTTAACACAGTGAAACTAACTTGATGACTCTCTTTAGAGAAATGCAAGATCAACACTCTTGGCAATGAAGCCATATTTCCGATTACAAAGCAAGAGGAAGGTTAAAGCCAGATCTATTATTTAGATATCAACATGAAATGTTTGTGTCTTTCAGAATAGATTTAAGGAAATGTATGAAGACACAGATTTTTCCTTCATAATGATTATAGATGAGTGAGTAACATGTGGGATGAGGATGGAGGTGGGGACTGCTTCTCCAAGCTGAGGGAGTCAGAAGGTGTGTAGATGCTGGGCACATGTGCCAGTTGTTACATCTGTACTCGGGATGCAGAAAGTGGCTTCCCGAAGCAAACTGTTAAAAATGCTGAGCTCTGGCTCCAGGTGGAAGTCCCTGCCTCAATGTATAAAGTGAGACCTGATCAACGTGGACAGCTGTGGCATCTATACATATGTATGTGCACCTACATGCAAATGCACCATTACACACATCTAGCCCACACAAACATAAGCAGGAATATACAAATGTTGTACACATGCAGATAAATCCTGAAAGACCATGGATTTTTTTTGCATTATCTTTATACAGTCCATTCAGAAAGTAATAAAGTATCTCAGTTGATAATGGCTGCTAAAGGGCATATATGTTGATTCATGAACTGTCAATTATAGAATTGAGTGTTACAATATTTGAGTGCTTATAAGAAGGCTGTAGAAACTCTGTAGTAGTATAGGTAAGATGACTGAAGAGTGTAATTATTTTAAAAACAAGTATGCTTGAATACTATTATCCTCACAAAATATAGAATAAACTGTTATTGAACACTTTAATTTGATTCCATACCTAAGTAGCCAGTTCAATCTTATGATTTTAAGAGGAGATTAATACATTTATTTTGTGGGCAATGTCACAAACTATAGATTGTAACACTGTTATGTGGTACAGAGAGATGCCCCTAGGCATTTTGATCATAAATTTTCCATGTTTTACATCCAATAGTCATGATGGCTATGAACCATTTAAAAGATGACCATTTAAATTTCTGTACCAGTGAACTATTGAAAATGCTCCTGTACAACCATTGTTTATTGATGATGATCATCCCAATACCACAATGAAGTTTCCCTCCTTCAAACCTCATATCTTTTAGCTAATCAGTGAATCAGAATTCTAAGAGAGTTTAAGGTGTTATACTTAAAACTAAAACCAAACCAAAACAACAACAACAAAAAATCTTTTGCCCGGGATTTATATGCAAATGGGGATGTGATGGGACTATCAAAACATTACAAGGAAGATTATATTTATGTCTGTATCAAGTACATTGAGAAGATTTAGGGTGATGTCATTAAGTAAATATCTTGTGAGAAGAAATTGTTTGATACTTAAGGATGGGGAGTTTGAAAAAGTTAACATAAGCTGGGTGCAGTGGTACATGGATGTAATGTTAGCATTCTGGGAGAAGAGGCAGGAGGATCTCTGTGAGTTTGAAGCCAACCTAGTCGACAAAGCAAATCCAGAACAAGCAAAGCTACATAGAGAAACTCTGTCTCAAAACAGTAACAACAAAACCAAAACAATCAAACAAAACAAAACAAACAAGAATTAGAAATTCACAGTAAGTGAAAGAGCTAAAATGTAGTTCATGTAAGTTACTGGTTAGCTAACACAAAGTAGGCATTTGTTAAACATTGAAAGTAGAGAAAATTTATAAAACATTTAACTAATTGAAAGCTGCTACCCTTAACTTCCTGTTTATTCATATAATTAATTTTATTCCTTTTTAAGTCTATGATAAGGTTGAAGACCAGATAGTTTAGTCTTCCAATGAAGCTTAGTTGTTTAGGGGTTAAGATGTTTTTAGGTCTAGAGAGATGTCTTAAATTGATAGAGATGAGATATGATAGATAATGATTTATATTCAGAATTTTGGACTCACCACTGTAGAAAAACTGTTTTCTTCCAGGTTGCCAAATAGCCAAAACACTATGACTGTAACAATATATAATTCCTGATTATTTCATGGTTCTTCTTGCTGTAGATAGTTTATTATATATATATATATTCAAATAAAATATAAAATATACAAAGTATCATTTTATTAAATTAACATGTATGACTCCTATATCATTTAATAAAATTAGTAATACAGAATATTTCAATTATCAACATACATTGTTATATAGACATTAGAGATTTTCCATAAGAAAAATATACAGTTCTTTAAACAATAATATCTCTTTGAGAGGTTCATTTTGTAGTTTAGTTTATTCCATATACCAAAATATTCCTTCCCATTTCCCCAGAGGATGGGTAGAATCTTTCCTGCACATTATCACTTTTCAGTGTGCTAATTTGAGGAGTGATGGACCTTACCAGTATATGCACCTTTTTAGATGCTCAGCTTAGATGTGGTGGCTATTTAATAGTTACTACAATCAGGAATCATTGCTCTTCAGATGTGTTCTTTCTAGCAAATCTCTAGGTTAACCAGGAGAGAACAATCCAAGGGACACAACATTTCCTGCACATCACATGCTACTCAGTTGAAACAGACTTGGCCAAAGAATCCTGAGTAATAAGAAATTTCTGGGCCCTAACTTTTCTTGCTAGAGCTTCTTTCAAGGTGGCCTTAGCTAGTGCTGACTTCACTTAAACTAGGAGCATAAGAGAATTTGCTGAGTTTATGTGGATTTTGTGAATATGTAAAACTCACAGAGAATGAAACGGCATGCACAGGGCATGCCTGGGTCTGTATCTGGTCCTCTGCACATATATTATAGCTTCCAGTATAGTATTTCTATGAATTCTGAGTCTACAAAAGATGAGTTTCTGTTCCTGAGCATTCTCTTGGGTTCTTTTCCTTCTGTTGGTTTGTCTTGTTCAACTTCCATGTGATAGTTTTTGTTTTGTGTTATATTCTAATTAATAATTAATTAAAGCCTAGCTATTGGGGTAAAAGGTAACAACTGAACAACTGAACTCTCACATAGCTGCTGGGAGAAGGAAAATCAGTTTTCTCCAGTGTAGTGGCATTGGGAATATCAACCACTCCAGGACATGCCTTATATTCAGGAGTAATTGAGCAACATATAGTTGAACTGCACAATTTTTGTGTGTGTGTGTGTGTGTTCATGTGCTTTTATTTGTTTACAGTTTGGTGGATTTTGTTTGGTTTTGTTTTTGTATATGATTTTATTTTGTTTTCATTGTATTAATGGGTTTTGTTGTTGCATTGGGTTTTTGTTGTTTTTTTTGAGACAGAACTTGAAGTTGACTCTGGAGGGACTTGGGATAAGGGAAAATATGGTCAAAATATATTTGAAATTTAAATTTGTTTTAAACAGAGAAAATTTAATAATATTATTATTATAAACACTAACAATATAAAAGAAGTTGGAGAATTGTGTGATTCTGAAAGTTCATACAACATGGTGCAGAATAAAAGTTTCTAGTTTTAAGCAGTTTTTGTTTTAGAATGAGGAAACTGAAGGTCTTATTTTTTTCCATAGGATGTGCCATAAATGACATATCAGTGAGTTTTTGCTTCCCAATAAGATTCTTCTTCAACATCTCAAATGCCTCAGTTAAAAGCTGGTGCTTAGTTAGGATGAATGCAATGACAAAGAACAAAAGCTAAGGCTAGGACAACTGTATTCCAAGTACAGACACCAAGAACATAATGATAGTAAGTTAAATATAAAGGAGCAGTACAGAGTATGAGACATGTAAGTTTAGCATCAAATTCAAGATGGACTGAATGAAAGCTAAACAGGCTCTAATAATACCAAGGCAGAATTATTTTTTTAAATCTATTTAGTGCAACTATGTTTAGCCACATACTGCCTGCCAATTACTATTATTTGTATATCACTTTGATGAGCCAAAAAATACCAAATCATGACTCCTCAGTTAATTGTATTTAGTAGTTTCAAGGAACTTAGTGTAAGAAAAAGTGAATTGATACAATATCGAATAGTTTTTTTGCAAAAATCTGTGCACCACCTTGGGCCATCTCTTACTTCATTCATAGAAAAATGAGAATAAATCAAATTTATCAAAATAAATTTAAGTGGCAGAGAAATAAGATTAGCTTGAAGGAACGGCTATTCTTATTTATTCATTTTTAATAAAGTCTATTGCGCATCCATGAATTATAGAAACACTTCTGTATTTCTTATTAAATTCCTCTACTATTTCATATATATCAGAATAGGACCATTTTTTATTATGGAATCATAGAAAGTAAAGATAACCTTTGTTTGTAAAAGAATTAAAGAACCTTGATTTTGATACAACTATTGCAAATGAGGAAATCTGGTCAAATTTGTACAAAAAGAAAAAAAGTTAAAGACATTACTTAAATTAAAAATATTGAATAAATGATCTAAAAGTATAAATTATATTTAGATTATCTGTTTTCAACGAACATACATATGAATTATAGTAACTGATTTTTAGAGTAATGGGGCATAATGTGATCCTTGAGAATATATTAGCCTTCAAATTTTGCCCATTGGTTAGTTAAAGTAAAGACAGCAAGGAGCTACCCCAACTCGGACATTAAACCAACTATTTGAGCTTCTACAGATTTCTGGAAATTGATTTCTATGCTTGAAAGTCAAGTGTGATAATTGAAGGAAGTTTGAATTGTTTCATAATCAAAGCTTCTTCTGTTATTATATCCAAGATTTCTGGCAGGATTAACTCAAGGTGGAATAGACTTACTTGTAGTCCATGTTTCAGAGAGGTTTCTACTCATCATGGCAAAGATCATCATGGCGGAGTATGTAGTTTCAGGAACGAGGCACAGATTTCTCTGACACAGACATAGGCAGGAGGTACAAATTACAGAATAGAACAAGAAAGGGTGTCACTTTTAAAGGTTCACCCCAGAGTGAGCCACCTCTGCTAACTACACAAGAAACCCTGAAGATACCACAGCCTTCAAAATAACTCCATAAGCTCAGAACCAAACACTTGTGAATGAGATTACAAGGAGTGATACAGAGTCACCCAAACCATAGAGTGACGAAATTATATCATAAAGTAGACAGTAAGTGCTAGTGGTATATGAAAGCATTTGAAAAAAATCACGCACTTTTACCTCTCAGGATATTTAGGTACATTGTAAATTGACAAACAGTTCATTTTCTTGACCTGAGGTGGCAGTGACGTAGTGATAACCATGTAGTGATAAGTTCTGCTTACTCTTTACTTCTACTTTGTAGTTGTGGCTTACAGTATTTACTGCTTTCCACAGCAAAATAAACACACAATAATGGATTTCTAATTTTCAAAATGATATAATGCAATTTCAGTAGACAGGATGAACTAGCTTTACCACAGTATGCTATCACAGAGTTTACAGGTGACTCTTTTAATGACTTCTAACTCTGAGTTTTCAGTAACTAGTGCTTAGTACTGTTCTGAAGTGAGCATAACTAAGACACTAATCATTAATACTATGAATATATACCTCATCCTAAATGGTGTTCAGAACATATTTCCAAATATTTCATTAAAAGTATTACTATTAAGTAGTGATTGTGTCAATATTTCTAATGATATTATAATTTTAGTTTTGAATGAGATTGTTTTAAGGTAACATAATCATAACAGGGAAATATATTTTAATGTCATATAGGTATTGGATAATATAATTATTTTGTGAACTCCAAAAGTTGTGACATCATAAACACTACAAACCATGACTTAAAAATTAACCTTACTACTTAAGAATTTCTACTACAGAATTCCTTGATCAGTTGAGAATCTTCATTTTATACTGTTGTTAAAAAGCAGTCATTTCATTGATAAGAAACTTGAAAATCACAAAATAGAAATTTAATAGTTATCAAGGTATGATGTTTATAATACCTAAGTAAAGTTGTTTTACTAAAAGAAAGTTTCAGTTCTACTAGAAAGAAAAAGAATTAAAGCAAGAACACTGAAGATACAGGTTTAATATTCCAAGGACAATGCAGGAAAATATAACTATAAGGCTTTATAAGTAATACACTATCTACATCCATTTTAATTAAAATTATAAATCTCACATTCCCATGCTTTCAAGGTGTCCCCAAATATGCTTCCTGAGCTAAGCTGTACATCTCATTTCTAGATAGTTTACATTGGAGCTGTAATAGTATTATCAAAACCTTTTAAAGGTAGCTTAAATTTCAGTTAGAGCAAATTTAGTTTGAAAGTGATACCACCAGGGCATCTCTAAGAGTACATATTTAAACTTACTATAATTAGATTTGAGGGGCTCTAACTGATTTTGTAGTCAATATGAATTGTGCTTTGTAAAGCACGAAAAATTACAGCTAGAACACCTTCCATTGATTATCTTCCTAAGTATGCAGGATTCTTTTACTGTTTTTAAAATATACAGACTAGACTGTCAAAAAATTTTGAACATGGATGGCAAGACATAATATACTACATGCTTTGCTAGTAATAGTAATTACATCAGTAGTGATTCTTTGAAACAATTTATAAAAGTATTGAGGTTTTAATAATGTTTAGCCTAGAACAGCTCAACACTCCCAAATGTGCTTTAACTTGTTCCATTTCCTTATGTTTCAAAAGCTCATTCTTTAGGTCATTAGTGCATGAAGACCTTAGAGAACAAGAAGCAACTATAAACATTTCCTGAAAACAATAATATGCTTGGTGCAAATTTCTGAAGTGTGAAAGAAGCATATATATTTGTGTGTGTTTTGTGAATGTATATATATATATATATATATAAACATTTTCACATATTAAATATTCAGCAAGTATATATATATATATATATACACACACATATATGTTTGTATATACACAAATACACACAAACACTCTCATAAATATGTACACACACACACACACACACACACACACACACACCTCTTTGAATTCAGTTCATTATTCAAGCATATTGCTTGAAACACCAAATGAGTTCACCTTACCTCTGACTTACGAACCGTATTTCAGTGGTTATTATTTTCAGGTGACTAATACAGCTTTCTTTTTAATCACTACATGTTTTCCTAAGAATAATTGTTGTCTTTAATTTTAAAGTATATATATTGTAGCCTGCTTTGGAGGAAATATACATTTTTTTAGAATGTGTATTTTTTAAATGTAAAGAACACACATCTTTTTAAATTAAATAGCTGAAATTTTTGGTTTTAGAAAGAAAATGTGTATGCATGTGTGTTTTCATGTATTTGTGTGTGTTTAAAATTGTGTGCATGTCTCTGCTGTATCTGGGCAGGCATATTTAGTGTAGTGCTTACAAGAGCCAAGGAGTCAGATACCTGAGATTTTAAGGCAGCTGTGAACCACCTGACGTAAATGCCAGAAATCCATTTTGGGTTCTATGGAAGAACGGTACATGTTCTTAGCAGATGAGCCATTTTTCCCGCCTTTGAAAAGAGACTTCCTTGACAGAGAATTGAACCTGTGATTGGGTGTTTTTGTTTGTTCATTTGTTTTAACATTGGCACAACCAAAATAACCACCAAGGTTGTTCAACCACTAATACACAGTTGAATGATGAGATGTTATGAGCTTCCAAAGTATTTTGTCTATAATGTTAGTGATGAGAAACCACCATCAAGCTTGAACACAGCTCCTACATCTTTTTGGACAATTGGAAAATAAGGTTTATACTCAACCATTGTACTCTGCCTACAAACAATCAAGGTTGCTTTCACTCAAATGTGATAATCAGAGAAGAATCCATGCCTGAGCCTCAAAGACTTGTAAAATGTCAATAAGTGGTGCTGCAAAAGTCATATGAACATACCATCAGGGAGGTCAACAAAATCCATGATGATTTCAGAAATATACAGTTTATTCACAGTGCATACACAAAAGGAAAGGTGCAAACATATTTTATAAATGTACATTCACTCAATTGCAATACTAAATAAATGTAGATCCAAAGATTTGGAATCATTTTCTGTTCTTCCATTTACTTCTTTTCACTCATGATGAAACAAATTTGTGTGATATGAGGATGTGTAGCCTCAGATTTTCCTTAAATTTACTTCTGAGTAGAACTGAATGCAATTCCATGGTGCTACCCGTACCTGACAGTAAGTCCTTTGTAACTGGTGGACTCACCAAATCAAGGTGACTTTCTGCTATGAAACTACAGGGCTGGAGTGTTAGTCTCCTGGTTATGAAGGAGGTGCCTGTGCTACAGAGCCTGTACTTAGCCTAGACACCTATGTCATTGTAGCTGCCCCTCATGGTGTCTTCCCAAGTGAATCTGAATTACTACGTTTACACTCTTTTTTGGGTGGAAGTAAAAAAAACATACTTTCCAAATCAATAAAAACATGCCGAAAATTAGAGTGCGTATTGATTTCTCTGGTGATGGTTATTACATAAGCACAGGGCTTCAATTGATTTCCCATGTGCTTACTTTTGAACTTAACTGAGGATATTATGTTTCTTTAGACTTATTGTTTCCAGGACATGTCAGTCGGATGTTTCAAAGGCTCTCATCTGGGCCTTGTTGTTACACAACATCACAGTCTGCTGTGTAACCTTTCATGTCAGATATGTATAAACACATATTCACCCAGATCGTGTACTGATAACAGAAAAATAAAATCTCCCCAATCTATGACACAATGAGTTATTGGAGTGGCATACAGGAGCTTGGGGGGAGAGACAGCTAACCAGAGCATGCATGCCTGAAAGGCAGAGGTGTCACTACAAAGCTTACTCCAGCAAAGGTGCTGACTTACTAATGCCACGTTTCTAAAACTGTCTGTCCAACTTTCAGGGCACTCCATTGTAGGATCTCACCGACATAGTAATTGCTTATTACAGGCATATCTATGGAGGTGGACCTAGTGAATGTTTTAACTTTTAGAGTGCTCAGAAGACTGAATTAGCCAAGAACAACAACAACAACAAAAAGAAATAATTACAGGCTGAATTT
Source organism: Acomys percivali (assembly GCA_907169655.1). Classification (NCBI taxonomy): domain Eukaryota; kingdom Metazoa; phylum Chordata; class Mammalia; order Rodentia; family Muridae; genus Acomys; species Acomys percivali. The sequence continues at coordinate 10,827,698 of OU015752.1, forward strand.
TGAGAATTATCCTCAGTTACTTTCACTCTTGTACAATGCCATCTGCTGCTGAGCAAATTCCTAAGCTATTGTCTCTATGGCTATATCATCTGATAGGTTGTCATCAAGATGGGGACACTATCCTCCTGTCACAATGTATGTGTGAGGTCAGCAAAAGGAGGTTACTGTCTACTGGAAACAAATGCAACCAGGTGGTGATGGTGCATGCCTTTAATCCCAGCACTTGAGAGGAAGAGATAGGTGGATCTCTGTGAGTTCAAGGCCAGCCTAGTCTACAGAGCCAGTTCCAGAACAGACAGCACTGCACAGAAAAACACTGTTTTTGAAAAGCAAAAAGCAAAAACATAAAACCAAACAAAAACAAAAACAATAAACAAAATAAAAGCAAAAATGCCAAAGCAAGCAAATGAAAGCAAAACAAACAAACAAATTCAGGCAGAAACAAACGCAGAGGAAGAATGTTGAAGGCTTTGAAGCACTGTGTGCCATGCAATGCCCTTCTAATTCTCCCTTCCCTTCTCTCGTTTTTTTCTCCTGCTCCTCTTCTGCATTCCTGTTACCAATCGCAAACAAGCCCATGTGTGAAAGTAAGCATGCAGTGTTTTCCCCTAATACCACCCCATGTTCCCCATTCCGTTTCCTTGAATCCCCTTCCTTCCCACACACTGTCTAATTCTGTTGGAATTCTTCCCTAGAGTCTTCAGATGTGAATACAACCTGGTGGTTAGCCCGATTCCTGCTCATAGCAAACAGACTGCGACATAGCAGACTTCTGACCTGTGCTACTTAGAGCTGATCTATGGTTAGTTCTCTGTATGTCTGGTAATTTAATACCACTGAAGTAAAATAGAATTGTAAATAATAAAACATAATATTATGTACTTTGCAATTATACAGTGTGAAGAAATACATCTGAAATATATAACTTAATATATATTAAAGAAAATCGTCCATTTCCCTTAGATTTTCAAATTTTGTGACATATATGCCTTCAAAGTAGGATCTTATGATTCTTTGTATTTCTTCAGTGTCTGTTGTTATGTCTCCCTTTTCATTTCTGATTTTGTTGATTTCAATACTGTCTCTCTGCCTTTTAGTTAGGTTGGCTAACGGTCTGTCTATCTTGTTGATTTTCTCAAAGAACCAGCTTTTGGTTTTGTTGATTCTTTGGACTGTTTTCTTAGTTTCTAATTTGTTAATTTCAGCCCTGAGTGTGATTATTTCCAGATGTCTACTCCTTTTGGGTGTTTCTGCTTCTTTTTTTTCTAGGGCTTCCAGCTGTTTTGTTAAGTTGTTTATGTGCGATGTTTCCGATTTCTTTTTAAAGGCACTTAGTGCTATGAATTTTCCTCTTAACCCAGAAGCAGAAAGAGTCAAATGGTATATACTCACTTATATCTGCATACTAGCCCAAGGGGCATGTCCCACGAAAGCCTTCACTTACTAGGAAACTGGGACAGAGGGGAGGACATCCTATTGGGACTCTAGATGAGAGAACCATGTGAGAATTGCAATGTAGAAGGATCCAGTGGGTTCTAGAAACCTACAAGTAGAACATTATGATAGGCAGATTTTGGCCAAGGGGTCCCGCTCAAACTAAGGCACCAGCCAAGGACAAGACAGGCGGTAAACTTTAAACCCCTACGCAGATCTAGCCAATGGTCCGAACAGTCTCCACACTTGAGTGGAGAGTGGGATATGACTTTCTCACATACTCTGGTGCCTCACATTTGACCATGTCTCCTGGAGGGGGAGACCTGGTGGCACTTAGAGGAAAGACAGCAGGTCACCGAGAAGAGACTTGATACCCTATGAGTATATACAGGGGGAGGTAATCCCCCTCAGGAACAGTCATAGGGGAGGGGAATAAGGGGAAAATGGGAGGAAGGGAAGAATGGGAGGATACAAGGGATGGGATAACCATAGAGATGTAACAAGAATAAATTAATAAAAAAATAATGAAAAAATAATATATATTAAAGAACAGTTTTACTTGGTGCTAATTAAAGTCATAACATGAATGAGCAAATTCTTTAATATTGATAAGGGAACAACAGTAAATACCTTGACAGTAACTTGGTGATTCTTTTGACAGTTGCTTCAATGCAGACAACAAAATCCATTTTAACATGAGGTGATTGCATGTGTGCGTGTGTATGTTGTGGGAACCAGGCCTGACTGGGCTGCCTGCCTGTCTTGCTGTTTCATGTCCTGTTTTTAGCAGCTTCCGTGTCTGTGTTTACGTCGGTTAGCTAGTCATGTTTACTGCTCTGAGAACTCACCCCTCCCTTCCTTGGGACTTTCCCTCCTCTGTGCAATCACCTCTTGAGGGATTTCACTTGAGAGTGGCATTCCTGTTTTGCTGCCTATAAAAAGGCTCATTGGACACTGAATAAAAGGTGATGCTGCTGCTGCTCTCTTAGCATGAAGGACCTGCTGTTTGTGTGTGTGTGTGTGTGTGTGTGTGTGTGTGTATGCATGTAATTGTGTGCATATTGTGCATGCATTTGTATGCATGTGTGTATGTGCTCTCACATGTGCATGAGTGCACACAGACACAGGTATGCATATCCATGTGGTAAAATAAGACATATGTTAACAATAAAGGCACATGGAATTACGAGCCCATAAACTATGTTTTTTACTCTCATCTTGTATAATGTGAAAACAATGCATCTTCCAGACTCCTTTGATAGTTGAATGAGGACATAGGATTATATTTGGGGAAAGACCTTGAAGTAAAAATGTCATTTTCTTACCCAGACTAGACAGTTTTTCTTCAGAGACCTATTGCACTCATTAGATGTTGGTATAACAATTTTTAGTTTACTATATAAATTATTATTTTTTTGGAAAAAATACCGATACTCAGAGACCTCATTATCATGATCAAAAAAGCTTGAAAACAAGTGTTTTTTATGATGTTTGCCAATAATAATGGGAGCTAGAATAGACTACAAAGTATCATCTCCATTAAAACTAAATACAGATTTCATGCTTGTCCATAATTTTATACATACTCGTAAGTAATAAATACTATTCACTAAAATCAATATTAACAAAACGGTTCCAATCTTATAACAATGATGTGTGAAAGGCTTAGAAATATCAACTACATAACCCTACATGGAATCTAAAACTCAGCAATATAATACGATTTTGATGGAAGTAGTTGGCAAATATTTGTACAGCAGTTTCTGTTAAGAGACAATGATTCATTTAGCAACATATACAGACAGAAGCACAGGGAATTTTAGTTGGGATGGTTTATAGAAAACAGATTAAAAGTGTTTAATTGTAGGAAAAATGAATTTCTTTAAACTTTAGGATATTTTTTAAATTTTATTTTATTAATTTATTCATATTACATCTCAATGGTTATCCCCTCTCTTGTATTCTCCCATTACTCCCTCCCTCCCATTTTCCCCTTACTCCCCTCCCCTATGACTGTTCCTGAAGGGGACTTCCTCCCCCTGTGTATGCTCATAGGGTATCAAGTCTCTTCTTGGTAGCCTGCTATCCTTCCTCTGAGTGCCACCAGGTCTCCCCATTCAGGGGACGTGGTCAAATATTTTTATGTCCCTAAATAAAATTAATTTGCATTACTGGCTATTTAATGTCTAATTAAACAAAAATGTTAACATCTCTTGCTCTTTGCTTAAAGGGTATCAGAATTTTTTAACCTCCTTATGCACACACTGACATGATCAAATGAGGAAAGTATGTACAGAAACAACATGCATTTTACTCAGGACTGAGTAAACATTCTTTTACTCAGGAATGTGGAGTTTGAAAGCCCTATTCATTAAAATATTGAGGTGATATATATTTTAGTTATGAATATAGCTAGGATAATTTCTTAATTCATATGTTGGTAATTCATCTCACTTGTATTTTTGCATTTTTTATTTCCTTATCTTTCTTGGTTTAATTATGTTCTTAAAATAGTTTTATTTGATTGCTGGTATTTATATTTCATTAGGATGTCAGTGTTTAATTACTTAATTATTGTCTAGTGATTGAAAGACAATTGTTGCTTTTAATAATGTATTCTCTAAAACCACTATAGCAATTATTTATAATAGATAAATCTTAACATTTTATCTTTGTGGACAGTTTCTAATCTTTTCAAGTGCTTCTATTACATATTTCATTGTCTTTGTAAGTTATGGAATAGCCCTGGTATTATTTTGTTATAATAAATAATTGTAATGTATAGATATCTGAATAAAATGTTTTATGATGTATCTCCAACATTGTCCACTTTGTGTTTTTTTCCTTTTTTATGTATACCCTCATGTAAGGTCAGCATTAGTTTTCAACTGACTGATAAATTTCCTTAATATTCCCTTTTCTTCACCTACGGTGATGATTAATTCTCTGTCTTTCTTCATCTAAAAATTACTTAATTTTGTGAGGAATATATTATATTTTTGCAATTTTGCATTTAATCATTATTACAAAAGTATAAATTTATGTTATCTTATGTGTTTTATTATAAATATTGTACTGTCACACTTTGTCCTTCTGTAGCAGTTTTTTGGAGGATGTAATGTTGCTGTTACTACTTGGTTTTTTGTTTTGTTTTGTTTTGTTTTGTTTACTTATATGGGATGATTCAGAGAAGCAAATGAGAAAACTGAGATTTTCATTTTGTTCCATGTTAGCAAGAACAAACTTCCTCACCAGTCCTGCTGGAGGCACAGTGGGAACTTGGACTAATACCTTTTCTCACAACAATGAGGTGATCCTCCATCCCCTGAGAGAGTGCTGGTGTATCTAGAAGAAGCCAGGGTACTCACCCCAAGCTTCTCTCAAGGTCTCACACCTCAATATTCATGTGGAAACAACAGGAAATTCACATTATTCACAGAGCTAGAATAGATAAATGGTGACCATGCTAAACTCATATCTTTGCCAAAGAGTAAGGCAGTGTTTCCCAGGATACTAATGGAGACCAAGTAATAATGCTGGATTCCACTCCAATTTGACAAGAGACGGAGAAATATTCCCCATATTCCCACTTGTAAGTATTACAGAAAGCTAGTTAGCAAAAAACAAAACAAACAAAACAAAAACAAAAAACTAAAGATGATTCTGATTTTCATAATATAACACTCAAAATGTGCAGGATTCTATGAAAACGGTCCACCATGCCAAAAACGAACACTTTCAGTTTGAACAACAGAAAAATACCTGTACATACCAAGAAGAAATATATAGAAAAAGTACTCTGCACATGAGGTTTCAGAAGTCTATGGGAAGAAGGCAAGAAAGGCTCAAAGTTACCTAATGAGTGAATCTCCTAGGTTTATGGTCTCACTGAGTTTGCTTGCAAAGTGAAAAATGGAAGATAAAAATGATAAAGTTTTCCAGATACCAATGGGAAAGTATTAAAGCAGAAACAGCACTATTTGAGACATGACGCACAATCAGCTGCGTCAAAGAAGCAAACCACTGTGTTTAGGGGGAGCTTTTGTGTACTCTTGTGTCAGTTTACAAGAATTACTGCAAGTCATGGGCTATAACCACACTTAAGAGAAAGAATGTGCAATATGTGAACATGAAAAAGTAAATATGAAGACTATTAATTTGTAGATAATGAGGCTGATATCTCCCTTCTGTTTATTGGATGTTTGTATGTAGGTACATCTAATGACATATGTGTATGTGGCATGAGAGTAGAAATAAGTGTTCAGGGAACAAAGGTTATGACTGTGGCAGGGAAGAAGGCAAGAAAGGTGAGAAGCACGGCTTATGAGGATGGAGAGAATGTACTCAGAATTAAGTATATACTTGTGTGAATGGGTCACCATGTAATATATTGCCCCATACAATGAAAATAATGACAACACAATAAAATGAATAACATCTAAAGGGCTAGTCATCCTTCCACAGAGGGAGACCCCTGTATTAATTAGGAAATCAGCACTGCATATTGACAAAACTGTAGAATCCCTGGCATTGATTTTTCTCTATCTTAACCTTTGCCATTCTAGAAGATGGAAATAAATCACAGCAATAACTCCACAGCTAACTTCAAAGTGAGATGATTTAGTATAATGCACTAATAAAATATATATACTAGATCCTCTTTGATTTTTTTCTATTTGGACGTTATTCACCTACTTGAGGCCAAATGGAATTGTGGCATAGTATGCCTCTTCATTCAGTTGCTTAGAGTAATGTAGAAGCCAACTAAAAGGATTCTTGGAAGTAGTTATCCTTTCTGCAATAACATTATTTAAATGCATAAGTATTATTCCATGTGATTATGTTTTATTAAAAATCAGAGTGAGAATTTCCATATGTATCTTTAAACATCTTAATTATTTTAAGTATCTGCATATTTATATAAAATACAATGGTACATAGCTGCACATTTTAAACTTATTTGTAGTTATAATAAATTGAAAACTTGCAACCTAGCTAATGGTGATTTATTTATAGCAGTACACTAAATAAATAGAATTTTCTCCAGTATATAGTTTATTTGTAATTGTTATGAATTGGTGGGTTCAGTATTCAAATGCATTACAAAAAATTCAAAATAAATCTATGTTGCTAACTAGAGAAATTTTGAATAATTTTATTCAATCTTCATTTGCCTGATATTTTGCATCAGATAAGAAAACTCATTTTTTAAAGGTCATGTTGAAATATTCTTGAAAAAAACAACAAAAATACTGTTTTGGGTTGAAGTTGGAAAATCTATTATGAATGTATGGCAAGAAAGAAAACAGAAAAATATAGTGATTAAATTCTTATAGAAATGTTCTCTCTGAGGTCTCAGTAGGAGCAAAGAAGTGTAAACCTTCCACATGATCATTACTTGCTAGCATCTAACTTATTATCTAATATGAAGATGTCTTTTACTATTTACTAGAGTCCTTGCATGGACATTTGTTGCTTTGGTAAGTTGCTGTAGAGATCTATTGCTCTCACGTTGGCTTTTTCAAGTGAGGCATTTGTATGTGAACAACCCCTCCTGACATCTTATACTCATTTGATATTTTCAACTTACCAGAAAGTGAATTTTGCTCTGCCTCAGTAACCAATGATCCAAAATGGTAACTTCTACTTAGTAAACAGGAAGTGTGTGCCTCTGTGCTTATTTCAATGTTTGTTTTTGCCTAACTTTAATATAAGGGCAGGCAGAGATTTACCCTTTCTTGAAATATTGAAGAAAAGTACTCTGGCAGGATCCAAGATGGCAATGCCTATCAAGTACTGTGTCTGATCAGCAAGACATCAATGACTGCACAGCAACCCAAGGACCAAATTAAGAACTACAAAACATCAGTGCTGGTGATTTCAGGTGAGAGGGGTCTACACTATGTGGAGCACAGGTGGGGTGGGTTCGAGCTCAGCCACAGAAAAGTCCCTGGGTCCCTGGAGGCATATGTACAGTTTCCAAAATCTAGCCACTCACCTGCTTGCATCCTGCACCTATGCTCTGGGTATCACACTGAGCTGGAGATTGCAAAACACCAATGTCTGGGTTTTCTAGAACAGAGGACACTCTATGGTCTGGAAGACAAGTGGATCCAACTTCAGTTCATCCAGACAATTTACAGAAAGTTCCCAGGTCCACACTAGCATGGGCACATGCACCGAAGGCTAGTCACACACCTGGACCTGCACTCTGTGTCTCAGAAGGTACTGTGTGCTACAAAACACTTGTGTCTGAGTCTCCCTCCCCAAAAGGAGACACCAATATGGCATGGAACAGAGGTAGATCTGACATCAGGTCACCCAGCTGGTCCACTGAAAGTTGCCAGATATAATCTCAGGTCACCCGCCTGTTCCACCTGAAGACTTCCCTGAACCATGCAAGTGAGGAGTTTCTGTCTATAGCTGCTCATCTACCAGCTGCTCTCAACAGTCTGTAAACGACACCAGAAACTACCATCCAGTGCCAGAGACAGCAAGATGGAGAAAGGCCAGTGTATAAACACAAACAACAAAAGCCAAAATATTATGGCATCTCCAGAATCCAGTTATCCCAAAGCAATCATCCCTGGAAACTCTAACACATTGGAAACACAAGAAATTTACCTCAAATCTTTTCTAATGAAGATTATAATTGAAGGAACAAATAAAAACCCTAAGAAATACAGAAGATATAACCAAATAGATTAGGACTTAGAGAGGTCATGACAGAGGTCTATAGAGAGGAAATGGAGAAATTATTGGAAGAAATTCAGGAAAATACAAACAATCATGATAAGGAATTCAAGGAAATCAATAAAATGGTTAAAGATCTGAAGATGAAAATGGAAACAATAATAAAAGTACAAATTGAGAAAAGCCTGGAAAGATAGAACTTTAAGAAGACAGGAATTGCAGAGATAAGCATTACCAACAGAATACAAGTTAGGGAGGAAAAAATCTCAGGTATGGAAGATAAAATGGAAGAATTTGATGCAACTATCAATGAAAATATTAAATCTAAAATTTTCCTGACCCAAAACATCCAAGACATCATGGATATCATTAAAGATAAAACCTAAGGATAATAGGAATTGAGAAAAGAGAAGGTGGTTAGCTATAAGGTCCACAAAATATTTTCAACAAAATCATGGAAGAAAATTTCTGCAATTTAAAGAAAGAGACGTCTATAAATATAAAAGAGGCCTATAGAACACCAAATAGAGTAGACCAGAAAAGAAAATCCTCCAGCCACATAATAATCAAAACACCAATTGTACAGAACAAAGAAAAATATTAAAAGCAACAATGGAAAAATATCAAAATGCAAAACTATCAGAATCACACCCAACTTTTCAGCTGAGACCATAAAAGCCAAAAGGGCCTAAGCAAATTCTGAGACCACAGATGCCAGTCCAGACTACTACACACAGCCAGCAAAACTTTCAATAAACATAGATGGAGAAAACAAGATATTCCTCAACAAAAACAAATTTAAACAGTACTCATCAGCAAACCATGGTCTACAGAAAATAATAGAGAGCCAACCTGAAGCCAAGTAATATAACACACTCTGGAAAACACAGGAAACTGAGAATTCCAGTTTAGCAAAGAAAAATTAGACAAGCACACAAACACACTACCGTAACAAACACCAATATAAAAGAATCTAACAGTCACTGGTCATTAATTTCTCTCAACATCAGTGTTCTCAACTCTCCAATAAAGAGACACAGACTAACAGAATCGATGCACAAACAGGACCCAACATTCTGATGCATACAAGAAACACACCTCCGACACAAAGATAGACATTACCTGAGAGTAAAGCGCTGGAAGAAGGTCTTGCCTTCATAAAGAGATAAAGAACATCTCATGCAAACAACTTAATGGCACACCTGAAAACCCTAGGGGCATTGAGCAGACACACCCAAGAGGAGTAAACAGCTAAAATAATCAAAATCAGGGCTGAAATCAATAAATTAGAAACAAAGAGAACAATTCAAAAATCACAAAAACAAGAGCTGGTACTTTGAAAAAAATCAACAAGATGAACAAACCCCTAGACAAACTAATTAAAGGCAGGGAGATACTAATCAAAATCAGAAATGAAAAAAAAAAGAGATATAAAAACAGAAACCAAAGAAATCCAAAGGATCATTATGTCTTATTTCAAAAACCTATATGCCAACAAATATGAAATCTAAATGAAATGGACAGTTTTCTGGATAGATTCCACTTATCAAAGTTGAAGCAAGATCAGGTAAACAAACCAAATAATACTAGATCTCCTGCAGAAATAGAAGTAGTCATCAAAATATCCCATCTAAAAAAAAGCACAGGGCCAGATGGTTTCAATGCAGAATTCTAACAGACCTTCAAAGAAGAGCTAATACAAAGGCTATTTAAACTATTCTACAAAATAGAAAGGGAGATAACTTTACTGAACTAATTCTATGAGGCCACAGTCACCTTGATACATAAACCTCACAAAGACCCAACAAAGAAAGGTAATTTAAGACCATTTATCTTGTGAACATTATGCAAAAATACTGAATAAAATATTCATGAACTGAGTCCAAGAACACATCAAAGATGTCATTCTCCAAGAAAAAGTAGACTTCATCCCAGGCTTTCAGGGATGGTTCAAAATAAGGAAGTCCATCAATGTAATTCATCATATGAACAAACTCAAAGAAAAAAATGACATGATCATCTCCTTAGATGCCCAAAATTCATTTGACAAAATATAAAACCCACTCATGTTTAAAATATTGGAGAAATTGAGGATACAAAGCACATACCTATCATAATAAAGGCTATATAGAGTAAGCAGATAGCTAACGTAAAAATAAATGGAGAATAACTCAAAGAAATGTCACTACAATCAGGGACTAAACATGGCTGCCCACTCTTTCCATATCTTTTCAATAAAGTTCTAGCTAGAGAAATAAGACAACAAAAAGAGATCATGGAATCCACATAGGAAAGGAGGAAGTCCAAGTATCCCCATTCACATACTATGTGACAGTGTACATAAGTGTCCCCCAAAATTCGACCAAAGAACTTCTAAAGCTGATAAGCACCTTCAGCAAAATGGCTTGATACAAGACTAATTCACAAAAGTCAGTAACCCTCCTGTATATAAAAGAGACACAGGCTGAGAAAGAATTTAGGGAAACTTCACCCTCCACAATAGCCAAAATTAATATAAAAGTATCTTACTGTAACTCTAACCCAGCAAATGAAAGACTTGTATGAAAAAACCTTCAAGTGTCTGAAAAAAGAAACTGACGAATATATAAGAAGATGGAAAGATCTCCTAATTCATGGATCAGGAAAGGTCCAACATAGTAAAAACGGATATCGTACCAAAAGCAATCTACAAATTCAATGCAATCCTTATCAAAACATCTAAAAAATTCTTTCAGACCTTGAAAGAGCAATTATCAACTTCACATAGTAAAACAACAACAACAAAAGAAAACAAACCAACAAAAGCAAATAGCTAAAACAATCCTGTACAATAAGAGATCTTCCATAGGAATCTCCCTCCCTGATCTCAAACTGTACTATAGAGCAACAGTAATAAAAGCAGCATAGTACCGGCATAGAAATAGGCTGGTTGATCAATGGAGTTGAATTGAAGACCCAGAAATAAACCTGCACACGTATGGACACTTGATTTTTTACAAAGAAGCTAAATCAATATAATGGAAAAGAGATATCATCTTTAACAAATGATGCTTGTCTAATTGAAGGTCTACATGTAGAAAAGTGCAAATAGATCCATATTTAACATGCACAAAACTAAAGTCTAAGTCCAAGACCTCAACATAAAGTCAGATACACTAAATCTGTTAGAAGAATAAGTAGTGAAGAGCATTTAACTCGTTGGTACAAGAGACAATTTCCTGAACAGAACAGCAATATCTCAGGATCCAAGATCAACAATTAATAAATGGGACCTCATGAAACTGAAGAGCTTCTCTAAGGTAAAGGACACTGTCAACAAAACAAATTGAAAGCCTACCATTTGGTAACAGATCTTCACCAACTCTATATCTGACTAAGGGTTAATATCCAAAAGATATGGAAAAAATTCAAGAAATTAAACGCCTCCAAACCAAATATCCCAATTAAAATTTGAAGTACAGAGCTAAACAGAGAATTCTCAACAGAGGAACATTGAAAGGTCTAGAAACACCTAAACAAATATTCAACTTCCATAGTTCTCAATGAAATGCAAATCAAGATGACTCTGAGATTCCATCTTACAGCTACCATAATGGCTAAGAACAAAATTCAAGTGACAGCACATGCTGGCAAGGATGTGGAGAAAAGGGAACACTTCTCCATTGCTAGTGGGGAGTGCAAACTTGTGCAACCCCTTTGGAAATCAATCTGGTGCTTTTTCAGAAAATTGAGAATAATGCTACCTCAACACCCAGCTATACCACTCCTGGGCATATACCAAAAGATACTCCACCATATAACAAGGGCGTTTGCTCAAGTATGTTTATAGCAGCCTTATTCGTAATAGCCAGAATTTGGAAACAACCTAGATGTCCCTCACCTGAATAATAAATAAAGAAACTGTCATACATTTACACAATGGCTGGCTACTCAGCTATTAAAAATAAGGAAATCTTGAAATCCGCAGGCAAATGTGGAACTAGAAATGATCATCCTGAGTGAGGTACCCCAGACCCAGAAAGACATGCATGGTATATACTCATTTATTAGTAGATAATAGCCCAATATAGATGTTCCCTGAGAGAATGCTCCAAGCTGGGGACCTGGACAGATTCTGGGTCTCACTGTTGGACTCCAAGAGAGAGTAGTATGAAAGAATGGGGGTGGTGGTGGAAGGACCCAGAAGATTCAGGATCCCCAAAATGAGACCATTAAGGCCAGTGGATCTGGACCCAGGGAGACCTGCACATACTGTTGCAAGGAAGGACAATGCATACAGTAAACCTGGACCCTTTGTTCAGATATAGCCAATGCACAGCTCACTCTCCATGGTTGTGGGGAAGCAGGGCCTGCCTATGACAGGAATTCTGGTGCCCCCTTTTTCATCACTTCCCTCTAGTGGCAAGGCCCTGCGGGCACACAGAGGAAAGGGATGCAGGCTATCTGGATGATACCTGATAGGCTGTGGTCATATGGGACAGGAGGAGGTGTCCTTCTGTCAGAGTTCTACGGAAGGGGAACAGGGCAGAAGAAGGAGGGAGTGTGGGAACAGGAAGGTAAGTTCACGGGATAACAATGGGGATGTAATCTGGATAAGTTATTATAAGATAAAAAAAGAATGGTATTCTGCATTCCTTTTAGACTATCAAGATGATGGTTTGAATAAAACTACAGGGAAAGGATTATATGAGTCTTCCTCAAATAGCAAAGTTGGGTATTTGAACCAACATCCCATTTTAACTCATACAGGAGGATGCCAAACATCCTATATTTTAGGGCAGAGAGTGTAAGGACCTTTGTGAACACATGACTGTAATATACATGGCCTGACAAGGAAAGCTTTTGCAAAATGAGGAAAGTATGATATTAAGGTTTTTCCAAAGGAACTTATCAAAATCAAAAACAAGGTACATGTTAATTAAAGGCAAAGATTGTGCTCTCACTCTCTCTTAAAATAAATTAGTATGAAATAATTTGGGGGAAGGAAATATTTGTGTTTCTAAAAGATGTGTATCTTCAACTCTGTCAGTAGGTTAAAAATCAAAAATTTCAGTTCAACACTCTTTTATATGTATTCAGAGGGGGAGTGTGTATTCCAGAGATTGCCATCTCTTTAAATTTGAGAACATAGAGTACATCTTTAATGTTCTTTCTCCAAGCCTTAGTTCAATCTACTATGTTTATCAGATTTTAATGTTTAGTAAGATATAGATAGGTAATTTTCTCATATTAAGCATTCTGAAAATTTCAACTAATGTCTTCAGGTAAAAAGAAAAGAAGGAAGGATGGAAAGGATGAAGAGGAGAGAAAGTGAGGGAGAGAAAAAAAGAAAAGTATATAATTTTCTCTCATAATAAATGGATAACAGGAACAAGTATTACTAATGAGAATTTACTTTATACAGACAATGTTCACTCAAGCAATCCTGAGGGTACCTTAGTTTAAAAAGACTTTCCTAAAGAATGAAATGACATCTAAGAACATGAGATACATTTGGGAAGTCAGTTGAGTAAATAAAGAGGAAAACACGCCATCAGTATAAAATTCTGCATGTTAACACTAGTTAAGGAAATCAGTTAGCTCTTTGTAGATGAAATCTGTTTTTGTTCTATATTTAAAATTGAGAAAAAATCTTTACCAGTTAAAAAATTATTTACCAGCTTTTGTTTATTTTTTAAAGGAAATAAAACTATACTGTTATAATGTTGTTTAATAATCCTGTAGTTATAATATGTGGGGTTTTATATCAAATTTTAATAAGTAAAAAATAAACATATTTGTAAAATTGGAAAATAGTAATATTATTTTATATACATTTCATTATACTGAATATTTAATAACTATAAATTAATCATTAGATTAATATTAAATTGGCATTAAATATTTAAATTTTTTTGAGTTTCAAGGAAAATTCAGTTGAAAGGTTTCTTCAACTTTAGGATAAACAAAGTTAATTAACTCTATTGGGCTTTGATTTGAAATAATATAGGTCAATCCTTACTGTGCTAAAATAATATTATCTTTTAAAGAGTGTGAAGTTCAAGAACACCATCTAAACCTCCATACTCTAGTGCAATCAATGTATGTTAAATACCTGCTTAAGACCATAGTTCAATTAAATAATATAAAAATGAAATAAATCATAACACTTTCTCTTTGGAAAGAAAAATAGAGCATACATACTACAGAAAACATTCATATAAAATCTACAAGGTATGATAGCTATATATTCAAGAATAAATATGTGCATTTTATAAAACAGTAAATTAAATCTGATTAATAAGAATATAATTGTTTTATGAGAAATTTAAATATTTATTCAATACAGTAGTTAAAGTGGCTGAATGCAAAATTAACTCAAAAAAATCAGTAGCCCACTTGGATACAAACAATAATTGGACCAAGAAAGAAATCATGGAAACAACACCATTCATAGAAGCCACAAATAATATAAAAATGCATGTTTTATTTCCTCAGATGAGTGGATGAGGTGAGAGCCGCACCCAAGCTTTTCAAAAACATGGCTTAGGCTCAGCCCAGAGCATTTCCATCTAACTATCCCTAATCCTAGGCCTGGAAACTTCCAGCTTCCATACAATCTAATCTTCTGCAAGGCCAGATCTTGAAGGCTTCAGCTTCCAGCCTCTGTCCGCTAACACAGGCCTACAAGGTTTTCCTCCTCTGAGACTTCCTGCTGAAAATGCTCACACTTTCACGTTCTTTCTGAACTCTGGGTATGTGGTACAACTCAGCTGTTCTGGCTCAGAACTCCTCTCCAAGCTGAATGATTCAAACTGCATCTCACTAAATTTCTCCTCTTTGAAAAACTGCCACTGAGCTCTATAAACTGAACTGAACTGCACTGACAGCACAAACTCAATTGCACTCAACTGAACTTCAGCAAATTGAACTCACTCTCTCCCTCCACTGCTCTTGAATAGCTTCTCTTTCTTGTCTGTTCTCACTAGAGTTGGGTATATCCTATCTGTGTCTCATTATGTCACATCTCTCTTTGACTAGTTACTTTGTCTACTCCTCAACTACACTGCATTGTTTTGGAATAAAGGCATATACTAAGGGTGTGCCTGTATTCCAGCCAGGTCATACGATAATCCAGGGCATGTCTGCCTTCCAGCTAGATTGCATGGACCTAGAAGGTCTTTAGATATGATCCCTTGTCAGAGCTGCCATGTTGCTAGATTAAAATTTCTCCAGAGGTAACTAAGCATTTGACAGACTTTTATGACAATAACTTTAGGTATTTGAAGGAGAAACTGAAAAATAGGTCAGAAGATGGAAAGATCTCCCATAATCATATATTGGTAGAATTAACACAATAAAAATGGCTACCTGTGCAAAAGCAAACAGAAGTTTGAAGGCACTCTCTGTTATTCCAGTATACTTTGTAGAACTTGAATGAACAATATTTGACTTCATGTGGAAAAAAAACGGAAACACGGGATGGCTAAAACAATGCCTAACAATAAAAGAACTGCTGGAGGTATCCCTAGTTTCAAGCTGTATTACAAAGCTATAGTTTGCAGAAGGAATGCTTGTGCATTGTATCGGTGTAGCACCGGTCAATAATAAATCTGATGGCATATAGCTTAGGCAGGAAATAGGAGGTGGAACATACATCAGGGAGAAAGGATCTGGGATAGAGTCAGGTGCTGGAGTTCCACCTGTAAAGATGGGAAGATGACGGACACATGGTACCTGAGCATAGGTAACCAGCCAGGTAGCAAAATATAAATTAGTTTCAAAGAGTTATTTTCAGTTAAAAGCTAGTAAGAGAAGAACCTGGCTATGTGGCCTACATATTTGTATAATATTTAATGAATCTCATGAGTCATTATTCCAGGAGCTTAGGGAAGGGAGGAAAAACCACCTACTACTTAACGGTACTCCATAAGTAGAGTATAGAATCAAAACTGAAAAAAAGTCACCGGTAGAGGCACAAACCCTCCCCAGAAATGAAACCACTTCAAAGATCTATCTCTTTAGGAAAAGGGGTAGGGAAAAAAGTGGCACTTGAAAACTGCCTCTTTACACAAATACTAGCATCATTGGCTCTGCCAACCACTGTTTGGTTCCGTGGGATCAAAGCACAAGCTTGGATTCAGCTGAGTCCCCCAAGCAGTGCTTTGCTGCATCTCAGCCTAGAGCCAGGCAGAATCCAAGGCCAGTGGCCAGTGGGAACCCACTGAGACAGAGTGGCAGGAAGGAGAAGGGAGGAGTCAGTTATCCAGACTGCATGGCCCTAGAACTGTGCAAAAGACAAGGCTGGTGGGAACAGTAGACCCCCAAGTCAGAGACTGGCTATCACCTAATGACCACAGTAACACAAGATTGGCACTTGAGCCAGGACAAACTGCAGGAACAAATCAAATCTTAAAACAGAGTTAGGCAGAAGGCCTAAATGCCATTCCCTGTGAGCAAAGAAACAGGGATGTGGCTAAGCACAGCACAGCATCTGAGGTTACCACAGCAGACACAGAAAAGCGAACAAATTACAAACTCAGCCAACCACGCAAAATTGGTTTAAACTTTTATTTTAATGCTGAAGATGGGAAAGAGTTTAAATAAGGTTAAGTACAGAATAGGTATTAACTTAAAACATGTGAAAATATATAAAGAAAAACACATGCCTTTTTTTCCAACACTTCGCATACAGAGGAAGAGCCAGGCAGGGCTACACAGAATAATCGTACTTTAATAAAAATAATAAAAAGGTTTCACTGTAGAGGAGAATATTTGGACCCCATACAGACTTGTTTTGATTATCAACATGAAAGTGATTTTATGTTCAGTAGTAATGGTAATATTATGCATTCTCTCTGTGAGAATCCAAAATGGAACAGACCTAGATTTTAAAAACGGGCTGCTACATGAAATCAGGCTACACTTACAAAGACTTCAAATTGCAGGACTAACTGTAGGTTATGTTGCGCAAGAGACTTTATGTTTATGTCAACAGGAAGTAAAGGTTTTAGATTCCATCCAAAGTAATAAGAAGCAGAATTGACAGAGCAAGACACACCCCCTGATGTAGGTAAGAGAAATATAGGAGATGGGACCCAATAGAAGGACCCAAAGGGTCCTAGATACCTACAAGAAGAACATCATGATGGGTGGATCAGGGCCCAGGGAGGTCTGCTCAAACTATTGCACTAACCAAGGACAATACAATAGTAAACATCGAACCCATACTCTGATCTACCCAATGGTTAGGACATTCTCCACAATTATGTGGAGAGTGGGGACTGACTTTTGACATGAACTCTGGTGCTCCATATTTTACCACCTCCCCTTGGTGAGGAGGCCTGGTGGCACTCAGTTAATGAATAAGCAGGATACCAAGATGAGACTTGATAGCCTATAACTATATATATAGTGGGGGAGGGGGTTCCCCCTCGGTCATAGACCTAGGGGAGGGGAATAGGGTAAAATCAGGAGGGCAGGAGGAATGGGAGGATACCAGAGATGGGATGGCAATTGAGTTGTACTCCAATAAAATTTTTTTTAAAAAGAAATAAACATAAAACAAAACCAAAAAATAGTTGGTTCCTTTGGTCCAAACTTTAACAGGACTTCATTTAAGTTGTATTTTCACAGCTGGCTTTCTTAAGACTTAACCATTTTCCTAACTTTCTTGGCCTCCCAGAAAGGGATACTATGCCTCAAACTAAGAAGTTGTCTCAAAAAATAATGTTTGGGTAGATAGGTTTTGGTTGTTCTATTGTGTGTTGGGTGCTTGTCTTTATATAGGGGTTAATTATATTATTTATGGTCCTAATCAGAGAGAAAAAAA
>OU015752.1:10845645-10860035 GCA_907169655.1 Acomys percivali
TTAATGCAATCAAGTTAAGACTCATATGTAAATAAACACCCCTATGGGTACCTGGTTCTTTTATAAAGAAGCCTGAAATAAACAGTGGAAAAAAGAAAATATCTTCAGCAACTGGTGCTGGTCTAATGATACGTGCATGAAAAAGAATAGAAATAGATCCACCTTTATCACCACGCACAAAGCTCAAGTTCATGTGCATCAAGGACCTTAACATAAGACCAGATACATTGAACTTGACATAAGCAAAACTGGGGAATGGCCTTGAACTCATTGGCATAGGAGTCATTTTCCTGAACAGAACACCAGGAATTCAGGCACTAAGACCAACAATTAACAAATGGGACCTCATGAAACTAAATAGCTTCTGTAAGGCAAAGGATATTATCAAAAGGACAAAATGGCAGCAATTCTGGGAGTGGCTAACAAATGACTGGTCCAACTGGAGGCCCATGCCACAAGAGAGAGTCCAGGCCTGACACTCTTGGGTGGCAGGAACCAGAGGCTGGATTGCCCAGAGGTTTATGATAAAACCAGAGTGCCAAAAAATGTCAATAGAATGATTCACAATGACATTCTCTATACTCAAAGACTGGAGCCTAGGAGAATTACCACCAGAGTGGTTTCAGCCAGTAACTGATAGGAACAAATGCAGAGAACAAGCAGGTGGAGCTTGGGTAATGTCCAGGAAGAGTAGATGGAAGGATTGCAGGGGTCATAAGGGTACAAGACACCACAGGAAAACATCGACAGACTCAGTTAAGCAGGGCTCATTGGGCATCAAAGAGACTGAAGCAACATACAGAAATCCTGTATGGATGTGAGCTAGGTCCTATGCATTTATGTTGTGGTCGTTGGCTTGGGGTTTTTGTAGGACTCCTAACACTGTAAGCAGGGATTACCTGCTTTTGGTAGCCTTTCTGTACTACTGGGTTGCCTTGTCCAACATTGATATGAAGCTATGTGGTTAGTTTTATTGTAACTTGATATGGCATGTTTGCTTGACATCCCTGGGATGCCTGCTCTTTTATAAAGGAAAAAGGAAGAGGAGTGGATCTGGGAGAGAGGGTAGATGGGTTGGGGAGGGAATGGGAGGTGTAATTTATGAGAGAAGGATAAATTTTGAAAAGAAAATAAATGTAAAGAACATACAAAAATAAAATCATTATAATTATATGTATCCAAACAAACCTGTTAATATTAACAAGTACATTTCCAAGTTTGAACCAATAAAATATCAATTCATTTTATACATATTTAATTTCCATTTCACATTCTTCCTACACCACTCTTTTGATCTTCCATTTCAAATTTATGACTTCTTCTATAATTCTATAATTACTATTTTTACAAATATCTATACAACTATTCATTTATATATAAATTTATATATAAACACTCCATGTAGTGTTGTTGCATATATATATATGTAGTTGACCACTTGGGATTTTCTAATCTCTCAGAGAGCTCACTCTGATGAATCCTGATTATTTGTCTCTTAGAAGCCATTAACTGTCTTGAGCTTTTCATGTAGGGGTAAGGCTTTGTATGATTTCCCCATCTATATTGGCATGAAACAAAGTTATCATTAGAAAACTTTTTATATAGGTGACCATCTTGCTGAGAATTCAGGGGTACAGCTTCCCAGTCATATATAAAAGACACTAGATTATTACATTATAATCTATAATATTGTTGTATTATTAAAATTGATATTATAATAATCATAAGCAGTTGTACATATTGTATGTCATATGTTAATATATGGGTGTAATTCAATATGTATTATATATATTATATATATAGCATGTTTGTGATGGGAGTGTAGATGATAGATAGAAACACAAACAAACAGACAGACAGACAGAGAATAGATAAAATGAGCCATGAGTTTGTGTGTTTGGTTTGACTGGGAACTGGACATTTTGTATATCTGTGTCCAGACTTACTGATGTCTTGTGTCCTTCATGTATCTGTGTCAGATAGATAATCTCAGTGACATGTCTAGGGGTTCTTAGGCTACCTGTGAAAACAGTGGGAAATGCATTTACTCGTATCGGGTATGGGCTAGCATAGGCTTTCTCTCAAGTTGCTTGGGCAGCATTGAAAGAGAATGAGCCAAATCATGGGAGGCTTAAGACATATATACTTTCATTGCATCCTATTCATCAATGGAAAGAGCCTAATCATCTGTATCCTAGAAAGAGAAAAAACATTTAAACTTCATGTATATATTGAAAAACATGGGAAGACACACAACAGATATAAGAGACTACAGATTATAGATAAGGGGGACATTCCCACCTTACAAGATAATCTATCATTTTGTGTTTTATTAACTATTTTTTTCTGCTGCTTTCAAGAATTACAAGTAAGCAGACTACAAATCGTATTAAATTCTGAAATAGATTTTCTCATATAACTTACCAAATGTAAAGAGACTATAGCATAAAGAACTGATGCATCCTGATACTGTGTAAATTTGTTATTTAAATGGGATATTACCTCTCAAAATAGAATTACCTCTCAAAATACTGATGAGAATTTTGGGAATAGTAGCAAACCCATTCTCAGGGAGATACGAAGTTATAATAAACATTTCACTGGAAATTACAAACATATAGGAGAAAACTACACATTTTAAAAGTCTAATAATTTTATAAATAATTAGGATATTGACAGCTAAAAGTTTGGAAATCAAAAAGAGTCTTTTATAAAAATATCTTTAAGAACACAGAAATGTATACAATTGAATAACATTATATTATTTTCCCAATAAATTTAGCTAAGCATATGATCAGTGGTAAAAAGTATGTAATTTATAATTAAATTGTGATTTGGAGTTCTGGAATGGAATATACAACAACAATAAGAGCTCTATCTTTTCTCCACTTAGGAACTTTCCTCACTTAAAAGAACTCTGTATTTTAATTACAGTTTAACTTGGTAGGAATATGCTATTTAGATTTTTTTGGGAAGTACTACAGTGTAAACCTAGAATGCTGAGGGTGGCAGGCAGTCTACTGCTGAGCTACTTTCCTAGTACAGACAGGCCTTGAATTGTGATATGTCTGCTTCCACATCCAAAGTACCTAGAGTAACATTATTGTACCATTAAAGGCCATATTATGTGATATATTTAGAATGATTTTAACTTTTCCTTATTAAGTTATATGTGTGTGTGCATGTATGTGTTTGTGCTCATGGGTGTGAAATAGGTATGCATGTGTGTGCATGTGTGGTCATTTATGTGTATGTATGAGAGTGTGCATGTGTGTTTTCTGTGCATGTTTGCCATAATTGCAAATGAGAAGGCCAGAGGCTACCTTGCAGCTGCTGGCGTTCTGTCCTTCTACTGTGTGGGTGCCTAAGATTAAACTCAGATCATTATTCTTGTGCCAAAAATCTTCACAGGCTGCGCCATGTTGTCAAAAACTTTATGTATGAAATTCTACCAATATTTTCACAGGATACATTGGGATATAACTTTGCAGAAAATAATAGTCACTGGCTCTATGCACCACACTCTTTTATATAGTGTTCAGCAGTCTCCCCTCAGAAATAGACATTGTTATTTATGTTTTATGAAAATGTAAAGCAACCCTTAGAGAAGTATACTTATTTTGCAGCAATCTTGTGGTTAGTCACTGATAACACCAAGTTTCACAGATTAGTTGTCTTATCCCTGAAATTCCATTTGTTGCCCTTCGTTATGGCTACCTATTACTTGGTAGCTCATTGGTTGGCTTGTCTGAAATAGGATATCATGTAGCATAGGTTGGCTTGCAACTTGCCAGGCAGCCTGGCCCTGACTTGAACTTAAAACCTTCCTGCCTCAACCTCCCATATGTTGGAATTTCATATATGAACCAGCAAGCTGAATACTTTTTGAGATTTTCTTTTCTCTTTTGCCTGCTTTTGATCATAGAAGGATGACACTGATATGAGTGATAAATGAATTGGTATTTTGATTTTCATTAGTCTCTATCCTAATTTGACTAAAGTGAGGGATATAAATTCTGAAAGTTGTAGAATTAATATCTGTATTAATGGACACATAAATCAAAGATTCTGAAGCCAATTTGACTTTCTATATTATGATTTTATTTTTCTAACTTGTCTTTTATTATTTATAATAATATTAACAAAATTAAAATGATTTTAATTCATATATTAATGTTTTATATTAATTTTCCCAGATTCAAGATTACCCTTTGTGTTTTTAAACAACATATTTTATTCCATACACATTAAACCCAGTACTTACATACATACATGCATATGTGTGTTAAATTCTTATCAGTTTTGATGATGATTTTTTATAACGTAATCAAACTTACTTTATATCTAATGATCTTTGGCTTTGTGCTGACCTTTTGTGTCTCATTAATCTCTGCTGGTATAATTTTTGGCATCATGTAGATATGTCTCCCCAGAGGGAATTCATATTTGTCTCCACAGTATTCCTAGAGACACCATCATACAGAGCTGTGCTAGACAAAACAACAATTTGCAAAAAGAAGTACAGGCCAAAGTTAGCCTATTGTATGTCGCTTTCGAACATAAATGCAAACTATTTTGTGACACGGCTTACTTCTGAGGTGTGAGGGAAAGACTGATCGCCCTATATTAGAAATCTGAGAAATTTACTTCTTATACAATGCATTTGAAACAGGTTTTCAGGTTTCAGTTTTAAGACAGAGTAGATACCTATGAATCAGAATATGCTTCCAAGTGCTGAGCAAATCTTGTAGATATTTCTAGAAATCAGATAAACTTCTATGAAGCACATCAAGGATTTTGGGTGAAAGGCTAATTTTGGAGCCTTTGGGTTTTTAACGTTGGTAGGTACAGTTTATCAGTGACTATATTTTTCTAACCCTGCCTCTATCTTTCCCTTTTGCTCACTAAATGCATGAGTAATGTTGTTTCCTCATGTACTAAGTGATAGCTTCTGCCTAGTGATATGGGACTTAACCAAGTGTCTTATTGATAGAGTTTGTTGTCAAATTTGATGCAGTTAGAATTTGAAATGAGTTTATTTATGGGAGTCTGTATCTTGAGACCATGCACCCTCCACTGACCTGCATGTGGGGCAAGCAAGAGACACATGGAACAGTGAGAGGCATTCATGTTGTATCAGCTGCATCCAGCTTAGACCCTTTGATGAGCTGCCTACCCTCCCAGGTTGGTGCATAGATGACATGCCACTAAGATTCTCTGACTATTTTGCAGCAATAACTGCCTTAACATCCACTAGCTAATTTATAGCTTGGCAGCCACCTAATTGAGTGGCTTCAAAAAGCATAGCAAAGAAATAATTTTATAACCAAAATTCCCTCAGTGACAATTATTAGGCAATTCAGAAGAAAATAATATCAAACTCTAGAAAGACATATATTTGGACACATAATGTCACACACTGTCTTCTGAGTGTTGCATGCCACACAATGTTGCTTTCAAGAAGTGTCATCTGGACATGACAGATATCAACTCAGAGTAATTTAAACACAATTTTACCATTCAAATTTACTCACATATATAAAAAAATCAAGAAATTGCCATCATCCAAGCAGATGAAAACACTATAATATACTTAGCAAGTTTACCTTCTGGACCAAGAGTTTATATTTCAATGTGTACCTTCATATAGTGCTTTGCCAAGGACATATGGAGTTTTTCCATAGTACATTAATCTTAGAACATGGCTTTTACTATTATTTATGAGGAGCATATTACGCACTTAGAACTGAAGGCTACCTACCAAGTGTGATTTAGAAACTTAACAATGCCCAAGAATTCTCCTGCTCATTGTCCCTACAATTATCTGGTGTAAAGCTTCATGCAATTAGAGCTATTCCTTTGAATGAAAACACCCTCTTAGAATATGCTGCATTTCTTTATTGTCCTTGTACGTACATCGATGATCATTGCTTTAGTACTTCTTAGTGAGTAAATAAAGCCATGATGAGTGGGACACAAAACGCTCATAAATAAATCCTCAATATTACATAGGACGCAAAGGAGATTTAAAGCAGAGAATAGAACAATGGCCTCCAACCAGTTAACCTCAAGAAAGCGGAGAAGCCTAGATGGATTATGAGCCCCTTACTTGGATACTAGGAAAGGTGTTCAGGTCCTCTGCAGCATCCGGCCTTGTAGTTTTTTCACACACTATATTCTGATTATGATTTCCCTTTCCCCAACTCCTCCCCAAACTCTCTTGTGTTCCCTACCCATTCAACTACATATGCCTTTTTCCTGTCTTTCTCTTTAGAAAATAAACAGTCAACTAATACAAGCAAAGCAAGATACAGTAGAAGAAACACACAAACAAACACGCATGCAAAACCCATAAAAACACAAAATCAGAGACCATAATATTCAAGCAAAAGGCTATTAAGACAAAAGATGAAACAAATAATATGAGAAAAGAATTCTGCAAAAACACCAATGAGTTCATGTTTTATTGGCCATCTACTCCTGGACATGGAGCCTACACTTAAGTTTGACTTGTGAGCCTAATGAGACTCCACTGAAGAAACCTATTTTTTCCCCTTTGCAATCAGGTGCCAGTTTTTTGGCTAGGGATGGAAGCTCATGTGCACTCCTTCCTCCCAGTGCTTGAACCTAGGCAGGGACTGCTCTTAACAGCTGATCCAACTCTCTCACCCCAATGGTTTGTGCGCTGATTCCTGGAAATAAAAGTAATTTATTTTTACTTTGCTAAGTAATTTATGTAGTAATTAGCTTTAGCAGCAGTAGAAAACTAATATACCCATAGATGGGAAGGTAGGACTAATGTCCTGATAAGGAAAGTCAAGGGTTAAATCATGGTAAAATTGTGTGTGAGAGTCAATGACATAGAAATATGAGAAAGCACTCAATTTTGTTTTAAGTTTAGAATATTTGATGGGATGGAGCTAGAGAGCAGCATCATGTAGGAGTCTTGGAGATGCACTAGGCAGAAATTGTATCTCTTTCATACTATTCTGAGAGGGATAGAACTGAGTGAACTTAAGATACATGGCTTCAAATAAAAGTATATTTGCCAATTCAGATTGTTAGATTGAATGTAAGTATGTGTATATAAATATTGCACAAAAATTCAAAAACACATACCCACAATCAGTGAACTTCCCTTAATTAATCATTCAAATTTTATCTATCAAATCAAAAAACATATTAAGACATGCTCTTATGTATCTTAGCTATTTGGTGTTAAGAGCTAAAATCTCTGAAGATACATTTTTTTACACTTTCTGCTTTTGTGCTTCAAGTTAACTATAGGGGTAGAAAGATTTTTTAAAGTTGCACACTACATAACAGGAATGTCCAGGTATGTAGAGAGCTCCTGCTCATCAAAAGTGGTCTAATTCTGAAACTAACTTTTTTTTAATTAATTTATTCTTGTTACATCTCTATGGTTATCCCATCCCTTCTATCCTCCCATTCTCCCCTCCCTCCCATTTTCCCCTTATTCCCCTCCCCTATGACTGTTCCTGAGAGGGATTACCTCCCTCTGTATATGCTCATAGGGTATCAAGTCTCTTCTCAGTGACCTGCTGTCCTTCCTCTGAGTGCCATTAGGTCTCCCCCGTCAGGGGACATAGTCAAATGTGAGGCACCAGAGTACATGAGAAAGTCAAATCCCTCTCTCCACTCAAGTGTGGAGACTGTCCTGTCCATGGGCTAGATCTTTTGAAAGTCTTACACATCAGTCAAGTTTCACTCCACAGAGAGATAATATGGAAAACAGAGTTTTTATTTCTAATGATATAATATAATTTAATATTTTTTAATAAATGCAATAATTTAGGTTAGTATATTTGTAATGTCACTAACATAAACTACAAATATTTCATATCATTTACTTCATAGATTTAAAATACCTTTTATCTTGGACACTAACACAATTGATAGGGGCATGGCTGTCTGTCTCACATTATTTGATTTATTATTAAAGATACCCTGCTACTATACCACATACTTAAACTATGATATTGTATCTCAAACACTCAACTACTTGTATAATTTTCTATATTTTGTGAATATATGACTATATATTTGGGAGTCTCACTAGGCTTTCAAATGAATCCCTCTCAATCCAAATAGTATGACCTAATTGATGAAGTTGTCTTTCTAGAATGTTGTTTGCTTATTATTAAGATCTACATTGGAATAAAGGTGTGTTTTGCTTTGCAAATTGGCTCATTAAGTTACAAAATAAAAAATTCAGTGTAATTCTAATATGCAACCTCCATTTGTAGTCTATTTAGCTGTATAGTGTTCAGAAACACTAACCACTTTATATACATATATAAAACCTGAAATTTGTGCCTCTAATAACACAGATATTAAACAAGGCTCCGAAAATTCTTTTTGTATTGTAAAATGTAATTTAAGCACTGTCCAATATCATTAAAAATAATGAAAGGAGGCACACAGTAATAAGTTTCTTTTTAAAATAAAATATATTTCATATGAGAACAGCAAGATTATTGATATTTTCAAGATAGATATCCTTAAATGTTTTAGTTATACTGTCATCTTTTATTTTCCAAAATTATTAAAATAATATAATAAATGACTTGATTTCATATAACTCACTATTCTATGAAAAATTTAAACTTGATACAACAATGCAGAATACTAGTAAATGATAAAGAAGTCTTTGAACTGTTGATCAGTATCACGTGGAAAAATATATTTACCAAATTTCTTGCTGTATTGTAAAGTGGATACACCAGACAAACATATGTCAAAATGTTATTTGTAAAATCAACTCTTTTATTCCTCTTTTTTCTTATATTCAGATGATATCCTGATTGTTATCCCCTCCCTTGTACTTTCTCTTTCTCCCTACCTTTTTCACCCTATTCCCTTCCCCTAGGCTTCTGACAGAAGGGGTCCTCTTCCCCCACCATACCTGATCACAGCCTATCAGGCATCATCCAGATAGCCTGCTTCCCTTTCCTCTGAGTGCCACCAGGCCTCCCCACCAAGGGGAAGTAGTTAAACTGGGGGCATGAGAATTCATGTCACATTTCTAATAAGAAATCTATACTGGGTTGAATTTCTTGTAGGAACAAAAAGTAAGCTCATTAATTCATAGAAAGTCTGATGATTCTTGCAGCTTCTACACCTTTGGGAAGTGAGTAAAATGTTTTGATTTTCTCTTGACAAATAGAATACCTTGAAATTTATAATAAATGATTGTTTAAACCATTTTAAGTTACTTTTTGTCAATATTTATATTTTTAGATGAATGTGGACAAAATGAAAGTGTCCAATACAATACAGAAAATGATTAATGGAATATGATTTATGAACAATTATTAAATAAATTGAAGTTAGTCTGGCACAAAGAATTCTAGGACCAAAAAACCCTGTTTTAAAATAGGCAATAAATTGCTACATAAATACTGATCCTCTGATTTTATGAAAGTTGGACCAATAAGGTTCTGTTTGGGGATAAAAGTGCTGTACATGGGGCTCATTTACCTTTCGTTTTCCTGCCTGATTTTTATTTGATTAAAAAATCTCTCTGGTGGTTCTTCATGTGACAAAGACAATGAGGGCACAAGGATGTATAGACACTAAAAGACTGAAATAATGCAGCATGCTTTTGGCTGCATCTCAAGTCTACTCAACGTAAGTACCAAGTCTCTTCCCTCATGTGCAGAGCTCAGGCTGTTGAAAGAAAGGCTGAACGGAGTGGTGCAGACATTTCTTTAGTAGCCTTACCTCTTCTGGCCCTTCTGTTTTGTCTCCATAACAGATTAGTTTCTTTGATTTTCAGCAATGGCTGTTCTGTTTCCAGGCATCACAAACAAACTCTTTCTTGACTTGCTCATAGAAGCATGGGAGGCAGCTGGTGTTTCCTGTCGCCCCTGGTTCTAAGAAGGCCCTGATGGATAGCCACCATTCACACCAGTCGAAATTGTATTGCTTATCCACATCTGAGTGAGTCAATAGTCAGAAAGTATAAATACTGACTGTGAATTCATTTTTACCATAACTCAATTGTCATAAAGTCAGTAGAGTCCTAAACTCTGTGCTTTTCTATTAGAACAGGAGAAGAAATACATCTAGGAAAATATTCATATTGGCCAAGAAGTCATTTATTAGCAACTACAGAAACTCTTAAAACAGGACACTGTACTTTTCTTTCTTCTGAGTTTAGCAGATTGTTGATAAAGCAGACACACGGCCACAGGTGTCATCAGAAAACTAGGGACTTCTGAAAAATACACAGGAAACTCTACATAGGTTACACAGGAAACTGTACATAGGTAATATGTAATATTCTTTTAAATAAAAAACTAATTACCTATATTTTCCTTTATCTGCAGGGACTGCTAGCACTAATCCCATAACTGGAAAGGGAGAGGTATATATGTCAGGTTTAGATGAAACAAAAAATTCCCAAATAATTCTTGTAACTGCTTACAAGAACTGGCCATCTTCTACAACCAGGCAAGGCCTCAGTTGGCGGGACTGGAATGATAATTGAGCCACAAAACCTCAGAGCTACATGTCCTGCCTACAGAATGTGCTGGGACCATAGCATAGCAGCATCATTATCAAAGAGACCAGAGAGACTTCATCCAGATACTGATGGGGGTAGATGCAGAGTCTCACAGCCGAATATTAGGTGGGGTAGTATGAGTTCTGGGGAGGATGGTGAGGAAGGATTGAAGGAAGCAGAGGCCTCAGGAACACACTAGGAGAACCCAGTCCACAGGATCAACTGACCGGGACTCATGGGTGGCTTGCATAGATTAAGGAGCCTGTGGGAGTATGACCTAGGCCTTCTGCCTATATGTCATTGTTGAGTAGCTTGGTGTTCTTCTGGGAATCCTAACATTAAAAAAGTAAAGAGTAAAAAGAAAAAAAATGAAAAGAAAACTAGGAGCCACTGTAAAATACACAGGAGAGTGTTCATAGGTAACATGCGATATTCTTTTAAATAAAAAACTAATATTCACATTTTTCTATCTGCAGGGATTGTTGCATATTCCCCTAAGTAGGAAAGGAGAGGTGGATTTGTAAAGATCTTTTAGAGTTTTGGATGAAAAAAAATCTCAAATAATTCTTTTAGCTATATTTTTTGCTTTTTAATATTATATAATATGATGAAAATTTTTGAATACTCAAATCACTGAAGATATAATTTAATACCCTGAATGATTTTCTTTTTTTCTCCAAAGACCTTTTACTTATTATTGTATAAGGGATCTTTGAAGATTAATGCTCTAAAATAATCATATGGTCAATTTATGATGCAGGCTATTGTATTTAAAAAGCAGTACCTATGTATTTTCCACTTATTGAAAATAGGTTTTTTTCCCTATCATATAATATAGCCTGATCTGGTTTCCCCTCTCTGTACTCCTCTCGGTTTCTCCCCCACTTCCCCTTTTGTCTGAATCCACCCTCTGCCATTCTGTCTCTCATTAGAAGAATAAATGTTTCTAATAAAATAAAAGAAACTACACAACAAAAACTAGCATATCAATACAGGGCAAAACAAACACAAGAAAAAAAGTGTGAGAAAAGGCACAAGAAACAGAAATTGATTCAATAGCACACTCAGGAATCCCATAAATACACTAAGCTGGAAATCATCGTATATATTTAAAGAGCCTGTAGAGTAAAAAGGGAGAAAAATACAAATAAAATAAGAATAAACAAATTAGCAAGTAATTAACATTCTGACATGATATTATGAGACAAGGAACCTTTAAAGAAATGGTTTAGTTAGTTTTGTATGGTCCATCTTCTGCTGAGCATACAGCTAACTTTTAAGAGTAATTTGTTTCCCAATGAGATTCTTGTGGGTAAAATTAAATATTTCTTTGCAAAGACTATCAATTGGAGTTTATTTCTGGGCTAGGGAAAAGTATATATGTCTACTTATCCTTAATCTCTAGGACCCATCTTGTACAGACACAAACAGTCCCTGTTTATGCTGGTTCAGTCTCCGTGAGTTTATATGAACAACTTTCTGTTGATTTCAAGGGCCTTGTTTTCTTGGTGTCCTCCATGCCGTCTAGCTCCTAGATTTTTCTGCTCCCTCTTCTTCAGGGTTCACAAAGCTCTGAGAAGAGGTATTTTGTGGAGGTATGCCATTTAGGAATGGGTATTCCAAGGCCTCTCACTCTCCGCATAATGTCAGCTGTTGGTCTCTGTATTTGATCCCATCTCCTGCAGGAAGAAACCTCTTGGATGGTGATTGATAATTGCACTTGACTATGAGTATAAGAGAATACTAGGAGTCATTATATATATATATATATATATATATATATATATAAAGTAGTATTCAGTTTTATCCTACACCTTTGTCTATCTATATTCATTCAAGCAATGTCCAGCGTGGGTTTCATTTTGTAGAGAAGTCCTTGACTCAAATCAGATATTACTTGGTTATTACCACAGGTTTTGTGCCATCATTGGCCTAGTATATCTTGCAGGCAAGGCAGCATTGGAGATCATAGGGTTTGTGGCTGGTCTCGTGTTTATGCTTCTCCTTTGGTACAGAGTTCTTACCTGTACCAAAGATGCTAGTATGTGTGGTGAAGGCTCTATGTAGGCACCAATTTGAACTTTCAATGTTCAAAGAATTTTGTGTTGTCTCGAACAATGTGGCCTTGCAATCAGTGTGTGGACAGCAACCTATAGTTTTTATAACAGCCTGAGGTTTTGAGGGGTTAACATTGGACCACTATCACCAATATCTCAATTCGATGTAACCCAATATCTGTACTGGAATCTTCATTTTGTGTCAAGAGATGTCCATCTGGGGCTTTCTCTCCTTCAACACTAGACAGTTTCATTTAGATCAATATATATATATATATATATATATATATATATATTTCAGTAGGCTTCTACTATATTAAGTTACCATACTGCCCCTCAGACGGCACTTAATTTGAGCTGTCTCTCCCCATATTCCCTCCATCATCTCGGTACTTCCCCTCTCTTCACTTGATTCTCCCTGTCCAGCCACCAACATCTATCTATAAATATTCTATTTCCCTTTCATAGGGAGATATATCTATACCTTTATAGTCCTATACTCTATACCTAATCTCTGTGGTTCTACAAATTGAAGTTTTCTTATCAATGACTTAAAAGCTAATAAGAACATATAAGTGAATACATACCATGTTTGTCTTTCTGGATCTGGAATATCTCACTCAGGATAAGTTTTTCTAGTTCTATTTACCTACAAATTCCATGAATTCATCTTATTTAAAAGCAGAAGAATACCCAATTATCTACATGCATATATTTTTAATATATTTATCTATTGAGGGACATCTAAGTGGTTTACAATTTCTGGATAATATAAATAAAGCAGCAATGAACATGATTGAGTAAGCATCTCTGTGGAAGAATGAAGGATTCTCTGGGTATATGCCTAGGAGTATTATAGTTGAATCTTCAGGCAAATTTGTTTCCATCTTCCCAAGAAACTGCCCCATGGATTTTTATAGTGGCTGTACACATTTGCATTCCTACAAGCAGAAGATGAATGTTCACCATAATCCGCATCCATGCCAGCTTGAGCTGCCACTTGTTTTATTTATATTAGCAATTGAAATGGGTGCTAGATGAAATCTCAAAGAAGTTTTAAGTTTCATTCTCCTGATTAGTAAATCTTAAACATTTCTTTAAGTGTTTCACAGCCACTTGAGTTCCCATTTTAAGCTTCACTGTTTAGATCTATAACCTAATTTCAAGTGGGCTATTTGTTATCTTGATATCTAGTTCTTTATATAGTTTGTATATTAGACTACTGTTGGATGTGTTGTTGTTGCTGAAAAGATAAAAAGAAAATTCCCATTATGCAGCCTGCCACTTTGTTTGAATTATGATATCTTTTGCTGAGCAGAAGCATTTCTGTTTTGTGAGGTCTCATTTATTAATTGTTGATCTAGGTGCCTGTGCTAACAGTATTCTGTTCAGAATGTCTTTTCCTGTGCCAGTGAGTTCAAGGATATTACCCACTTTCTCTACTATCAGGTTCAGAGTATTTGGTTTTACATTGAGGCCTTTGATTTGGAGTTGAGTTTGTGTAGAGTGTTAAATATGAATTTATTTGGATTCTTCTACATGCATACATCCAGGTTGTGCAGTACCATTTGGTGAATATGTGGTCTTAATCCTAGTGTGTATTTCTTAATCAAAGATCAAGTATCTATAGATGTATGAATTTGTGTCTGTGTCTTAAATTTGTATCCATTGGCACACATATCTGTTTGGATCAGTAATCATATAGCTCTGTAGTACAACTTAAAGTCTGGGATGGTAATATTTTCTGTAGTTATTTGTGTGTGTGTGTGTGTGTGTGTGTGTGTGTGTGTGTGTGTGTGTGTGTG
>OU015752.1:10860045-10877016 GCA_907169655.1 Acomys percivali
GTGTGTGTGTGTGTGTGTGTGTGTGTGTGTGTGTGTGTGTGTGTGTGATTATAAAGCAGAAAATTGTCATTACAAGGTGTGTGAAGAATCTGAAGAACTGAATTGCATTTTTGAAGGGGATTGCATTGATATATAGATTGCTTTTGGAGTATGCTTATTTTTACTGTATTAATCCTACAGATCTATAAGCATGCACGATCTTTCCATCTTCTAATATCTTTTTCAAAGTCTTAAAATTTTTGTTATATAAATCTTCTTCTTCCTTGGTTAGAGCTACCCCAAGATAACTTATGCTATGTGAAGCTACTGTTAAAAGTGTGTTTCCCTGACTTCTTTCTTAGTTTATTTTAAATTTGCCCATAGGAAGGCTATTTTGTGAATTCATTTTTGTATTCAGGTACTTTGCTGAAAGTGTTTATCAGCTATAGGTTCAAGATAGAATTTTTCAAATCACTTATGTATACCACCAGGAATCAGCAAATAACAATACCTTGACTTCATAGTGGGCAATTTGTATCCCCTTGAAATGCTTCAGTTTTCTTATTGTTCTATCTGACTACAAATATTATATTGAATAAATATGAAAAAAGTTTTTAAAAGCTTTGTCTTCTTTCTTATTTTAGTGTATTCACTTTGAGTTTCTCTCTATTTAAGTTAATGTTGGCTAAGGGCCTGCTGTAGACTATATTTCGTTGAGGTATGTACCCTATTTCTCCAATCTCTCTAGAACTTTTATCATGAAGATGTGTTCATTTTTGACAAAGGCCTTTTCTGCATATAATGTGTTACGCAGCTTCTGTCTTTCACATTGTTTATATTGTGGATTATATTTATTAATTTACATAATTATATTGAACATCTGGATGAAACCTATTTGATCACAGTGAAATATTGTGTTGTGTTCTTGGATTCAGTTTACACTCAGTTTACTGTTTTTGCATCTGTGTTCACAGGGAAATTTGTAAGTCATTTTCTTTCTTTGGTTATTATGTGGTTTAAAGGTCAGGGTAACTGGATCCTGTAAAATGAATTGAGCCATATCTGTTCTGTTTCTATTTTGCAAAATAATTTGAGGAGTATTGGCATTAACTCTGCTTTGAAAGTCTGGTAATATTCTGCACTAAAACCATTTGTCCGTGGACTTGTTTTGCTTGGGAGATTTTAATTATTTCTTCAATTTCACTTGGGGTTATAGGTTTATCTAAATTGCCTATCTGATCTTAATTTAATTTTGGTGTGTAATATGTACCGAGAAAATTATCCATTTCTTTTACATTTTCAACTTCTATGGAGTACTGGGTTTTGACGTATGGTCTTATGCTCTCTAGATTTCTTTGATGCCTGTTGCAATGGCACAATTTTCTGTTTTATTTTTGTTAATTGGATTATTCTTTTTCACTCGTTTAGTTAATTTGGATAAGGGTTTGTCAGTCTTATTCATTTTCTTAAAGAACCAACTCTTTGTTTCATTGATTCTATGTATTATTCATTTTTGTTTGTTTGTTTCTCTTTTAATGTTATTATCCCCATGTTTGGTTATTTCTTGCCATCTATTCGTTTTAGATGTGATTTTTTTTTCTTGTTGATGTTGAGCTTTCAGTTGTACTTTAAAGTTACTAGTATGAGACTTCTCCAATTTTATTATATATACTACTAGTGCTATGAACTTGCCTCTTAGAACTGGTCTTATTAGGTTCCAAAATTTTGGGTAGGCTCTATATTCATGTTCATTCTAATCTAGGAAGATTTTTATCTTTTCTTAATTTCTGTCTTAACCTGCTTTTAATTCAGCAGTAAATTGTTCAATTTCCATGGATTTGTAAGCAATCTTTAATTTCTGTTGTTGTTGATATCCAGTTTCATTCTATTGTGGTCAGATGGGATGTTGGGTGTTATTTCAATTTTCTTATATCTGTTGAGACTTCCTTTGTATCAGAGTATGTGGTCAAGGTTTAACAGAGGTCATTGATATACTGAAAAGAAGACGTAGTCTTTTGGGGGGTGAAATGCTTTGTAAATATGTAAGGACAATTTTTTAATAATATAAGTTAGTTCCAATATTTCTCTGTTTAATTTTTGTCTGGATGGCCTATTGTTTAGCAAGAGTAAGGTATTGAAGTTTCCCACTCTTAGTGAGTAGGGTTCAATATGTGATTTAAATGTAGTAGTGCTTCTTGTATGAACTGGATACACTTGTGTTTGGTGAATAGATGTTAAGAATTGCAATGTACTCTTTTGGATGTTTCTTTTGATGAGTGTGTAATGTCCTTCCCTATATCTTCTGATTAGTTAGGGTTGAAATTTATATTCCCAGTTAATAAAATGGCTACACTAGGTAGTCCTGAGGTCCACTAACTTGGAATACTTATTTCTGTCCTTTCAACCTGAGGTGACATCTATCATTGATGAGAGGGTATGCTTCCTGGATACAGCAGATGGATTCTATTTTTACATGCATAATGCTAGTCTGTGTCTTAGCATTGGGAATTTAAGACAAGTTATATTGGAAGATACCAATTCATAGTGTTTGTTGATTTGTTGATTCTTTTTATTTTGTTGTGGTTGTTACTGTTGCTGTTGTTGTTGGTGGTGTTGTTGATAGTGGTGGGGGTGCTGGTTGCGGAGGTGCTGGTATGTGTGTGTGTATTTCCCCTCTTTGGATTTGCAGTCTGAGATTATTTATTTCTTGCATTTTGTGTGTGTGTGTGTGTGTGTGTGTGTGTGTGTGTGTGTATGTGTGTGTGTTAACCACACTTTTGTTGAAGCTTTTCTTCTATCACTTCTGTAATGCTGGATGTTTAGATAGATATTGATTAAATTGTTTTTGTTTTCTTGTAATATCTTATTTTATCCATTTGTTGTAATGAAAACATCTGCTGGTTATGGCTACCTGCTCTGACATTTCTGG
Organism: Acomys percivali; assembly: GCA_907169655.1. Lineage (NCBI taxonomy): Eukaryota > Metazoa > Chordata > Mammalia > Rodentia > Muridae > Acomys > Acomys percivali. Next base: position 10,862,954 of record OU015752.1, read on the forward strand.
CCTCAGAATCTGTAAAACACCTGTCTGGATTTGTTCAGTGTTTAGCATCGCTGCTGAGAAGCCAGGTGCTACTCTCACTGGTCTGTGGGTGATAATACTCAATCTTTCTTCCCTTTGATCTTTTAATATTTTTTATTAGTTCTGTATGTTTAGTTTCCTGATTATTATGTGCTGAGGGGATTTTCTTTAATAATATAATCCATTTAACTTTTCCTATGTTTCTTGCATCTTGATAGGCATCTCTTTCTTCAGGATTGAATGTTTTCTTCTGTGATTTTGTTGAAAATATTTCCTGTGTCTTTGTCCTGGGCTTCTCCTCCATCCTTGATTCTACTTTCCAAAGATTTGTTCTTTTTATAGTATCACAGGCTTCCAGGATATTTGTTTCAGGACTTTTAAAATTAAATTAAATTTATTTATTTATTAGATTTAACAAGGAATCTATTTTTTTATATATCATGTCTTCAATGCCTGAAAAATCTTTCTCAATATCTTTGTATTCTGTTAGTGAACCCTGACTCTAGGGGTTCTGGTTGAGTCCCTAAATATTTCATTTCCAGTTTTCCTCAAATTTAGGTAATTTTTTTTATTCTATTTCCATTTTCCAGACTTTACGAATATGGAACAATTCACAAATTTGCCTGTAATTCTTGCTCAGGTTCCAAGTTAAACTTTGCTATGTTGTTCCAATTTTAATATATGCATTGCTAAGGCAAGCATTCTATATGTTTATATATGTACAAAAGTGGCTATTATTATTATTATTATTATTATTATTATTATTATTATTATTAGTAGTAGTAGTAGTAGTAGTAGTAGTAGTAGTAGTAGTAATTTGTAACTTCCAGGTCTCAGATCACTATTCCTTTCCTGGTACTATGAAGGATGGTTCAGGTGAACAGTAACAGTTTCTGTCTGACTCATATAAATACCAACATTTCACAGGCATTAATATATCATATTGTTTATATTTAAAGTACATTAAATTCACTTTTACAGTATCTCTTTTCTGATTAATTTTTCCTATCTCTGTCAAACATTCTTTATCAAAATTAGGAGAGCCTATGATTACAGTGCCCCTCCATATAGTCCAGGATAACTTACCCACATTCAGGTCTATATTTCATTTATATGCAAGCCTGTCTTTGCCATATCATGCACTAATAACTTGTTTAGTATATTCTTTAGTATAAAATATTTGCATGCTGTTTATTTATTCGCCGAACAAAAGTTCAACAGCAATATCAATCAAGCAATTTTATTTTTAGAAAAACAAAGGGACATTTGACACTGCTTGTCAAATGACTATTGTCATATAGTTCCACAAACTGTGCACAGAGAAAAATTAGATACACCACATTAGTTTCTCTTTCCTGGGCTTGAATGACAGTTTTATGATATGTCTTGGATATAGTCAATAAGTTGCGGTTTACCACAATATCACTGAGTTTCATGTTTCATTTTTTTCTCTTGGCTTTATAATCACCAAGTCTGACAAATGGGAATCATATTCTCAGTATAATCAAGCTTGGCATTTTACCAAAGGCCAAATGGTTTTAAAAAGTGCTGTGTTTCAATATAGAATGTTGAGATATATTCAATTTCAAAACATAACACTGTTTCAATTCTGTATGAAATGCTTGGGAAGTGGAACTATCAATCATAAAAATAAATCCACTTAAGGAATGAGTAGAAGGAGAAAAGTGAAATTATGTGGCATGGATGTAGGAAATATTATCCATCACTGTACCATATTTAATGTCTAGTAACATATTTATCATTATAAAATATACTTATTCTGTAATGAATGTTTATTCATTTTCATTATAAATAAGTTCATTTTAAGTATTTAATTTACACAATTGAAAGCAAGTAATAAAAGTATTGTGAATGTTAATTTAAAAATATCCAATTAATTGTAAGATCTGGTTTTTGCATTAAATATTTTGACATCAGTGAATTTATCGTATGCAACCAGATGAAGAAAAAGATGGTTCACAGTACTCATTTCACATTGATGATCAAATGTACATCAACTAAATAGAAAAATAATGTTTTGTTTGTACAAGTAAACATACAAATATGTACATATCAAGCATAAAGTACAATTAAATTTGAATTGACCCTAAGTGCAGAACTTATAAATAATTGTCTTTATTTTTTATTTTCATATTTTATGCTTTTAAGTCTATGTTTTAAATTGCCACTTTTTATTTTGCGTTTTACTAGTGTATGTTAATGATAAATACATTTTATTAGGATATTTATATGAATACACACACATACATATTATCTGAATCAGAATTGAAAGGTATTTTTGTTGTTTTGTTTTATTTTTTTGTTTTTTGTTTTGGATGCATGAGGATCTTGGAATCAGGAACCAGGTAATACCACAAAATAACATCACTCAAGAAACCTCACAGCAGAGATTTTCTCATGAGAAACACAGAGAGGCAGCTGCCTCTGAGCTGGAAGAAAGATCACAGAGGTCTGGATAAAAGGGAAGGTTTATATGGGGTTCTTAGAGCATTGTCCAGTGAGCTAGAGGGAAAGTACAATGTGACAGGAAGAATTGTTTGGCATTTAATGCTGAGTCATGGGAGAAGGGATTTCCAAGCGTCACAAGCCCTAGGTTGAGCCAGGAGTAGAGTACTTTTCCCTTGACCCTGCTCTCAAACTTGAGGTCAAGTCAGGGGAAGTTGTTTCCTTGGTTTTGGTCTCAGGGTTGCGTCAAGCCAGGGGCAGGGTGATCTTTCCCTGGTCACTTTCCCTTACATTCTTCTCTTTTTTGCTTATTATTGATAACTCATCAGGATCAGGAAAGAGAGTGCTGTATGGGTGTGTTGGAGTCCATGGGGAAAGCTTAATTTTCACTGTCAGGGTGTAATCAGTGATCGTGGGCCTCTGTTCCAATAGTTAGGGGTTGATAATCCTGTAATAGAAATTGACTAAAGGTCTGGTCAGAAATCCTTTGGAAAATTCTAGACAAGAAGTTTATAAGACAGGATCCACTTATTAGCATTAGGAAGAAGAAGAGAAATGGGGTTAAGAAAGGCAGTATCCAGGAACAGTCATAGGGGAGGGGAGTAAGGGGAAAATGGGAGGGAGGGAAGAATGGGAGGATACAAGGGATGGGATAACCATAGAGATGTAACAAGAATAAATAAATAAATAAATAAATAAATAAATAAATAAATAAATAAATGTATATTTAAAGAATAAAATATTTAATTAAAAAAAAAAAGAAAGTCAGTATCGAATTCCATATTGGACTATCAATGATCCACTGCACAGAGCCATTAATCTGTTCCTTATATTTTTGGAGATCTTCCTGAAATTTGGATCTTGTCTTTTATCATATCATTTGTTGGAATTCTTTCCTAAGGAAGACACAAAGCACAGGCTTCTCTACAGTTAGTGGACTTAATCCTCCCTGATTTTGTAGCATCAGCCAGAAAGACTTTTTGTCCTGGGGATGAGGATGGTCTGACCCACTGGTTGGAGGTTCTGGATGAACTGAGAGGAAATAGTAGTAGATTCTACTATGTATAGTAGACAGTCGAGGAAGTGGTTAGTCCTACTTTCCTAATGGCAATGCCAGTGGTTATACCCAAAACTGCAATAAGGGATAGGACCCGAATCATTCATTCATTTATCATTTTGTGCTGCTCTATACTCTGTGATAGAAACGAGTACAGGTTCTTCTACAAGAACCACTGCCACTTTGGGGGGGGGGGAAAGTCAAAGTATAAGTCCCAGACAACACTGCACTCACTAGCAGCAGTAAACTTGAGGACCAGAGAAGACTGATGTGAACCACTGCAAACATTCAGACAGAGGCTGGGTGGTGGAGCTCGGGGTCAGGGTATTATTACAGTGTGCCCATGAATGTCTACCTAAGGTGTGAAACAGATAAAGAGTAGTAATAGTATTTGGTTCCAGGAAGTTAACGAGAATGGATGTAAGAGAGTCTAATAGTCCAATGTGTGAGGCCACAAATAGTGGTGATGAATTTGACTTGGGAGAGATATACTCTTTTAAATCATGTATTTTTTGCAGCCTGCCTTCAGAGAATCACCACCAGAGGTCATGTGATCATCTGTTGTTGTCAAATGTGACACATTAGTACTGTTACTACTTGAGTTGTACATCTGGCCTATGCAACAGGCATTCCTTTTAAAAGCTTCTCCCCCACCATCAAGTTCTCTTGTTCTGTCTTCCAGATTCTTTGTCTCTATCCCTCTTTTTGGTCCCCTCTCCAAGACAGTTTTTTGCTACCCCCACCCCAGTGAATATCTCACATGAGATTTATTGTGTGATATCATATCTGCTGTAGTATTTCTTGGCTCCTATCTTCCAGAGTATTCTGTCACTAAATCCTAACACACACAAAAAAACAGCGTTCTCCAAAGTAGGCAAACAGTATCATTCAGAGGATGATATGCAGAGGTTATGGTCTGAAATAAGAATTGAGTGATGATGAGGGCAGACAGGTGGGGTCAATGTTATTCAAGAGGAGATGTTATGAATGTAAGAACCTCTGATAAACTTTGGATCACATTTCTGCTTTTTTTGTTTCTCGATGTTAGGAAAGTGGACTGTATACTTTCTTTATTTTGATCATTCCTGATGGATAATGGATGACAGTGAAGCTTCCCAGCGACTCCCGTCTCCAATCTGTGGTACTATAGGTCTTTAATTTGGAGATGGTTAAAAATATCCCCCATTCTATGCAGAAGGTAGACTCCCCTGTGGAATATGTCTCCATGCATTCTATAAGGTCGACATTGGTCGACACTGACAGTAATCTCTAGTTTGCTCATAGGGAAAGCAAGTGAAAGGAAGTGACTGATTTATGTGCTAAAGGGATACATATCTCCTACTGACCAGACCCATCATAGGAGTTGCCTGGGTGACCTGTTGAGTGTAAGTTTCTTGAACCTCAAATCTCTGCATGTAGAGTCTGCTACCTGCAGGAGCTAGAAAGAGGAGGTAGAAAAAGAAAAGTTTAGGGCACATCCTAGTGGAGTCAGACTCCATGTTTTTGCAAACTTGTGGTACCTCTTTCTGCTATGACCAGAGGCAAGCTGGTTGATTTTTGTATCTTCTGAAGTCTAAGGGAGTAAGGTCCACTTGAGGTTGAAATTGTAAAAGAAGGATTATTTTAATACCCTTTGTGGTGGGAAAAGAGAACCCAATGAAGGAAACATATAGCTTAGTGGTGGTTGGGGAAGTAAGGATGGTATGGATGGGGCCCATACATTGAGGAGGAAGAGGAGAGGGATTGTGACTAGGAGAAGAGAGGATGACTAAGTAAGTCAGTGATGTTAACTGAGGAAAGAAGGTGTCAGGGTAAGGTTGAGGCAAGTAATTATGGGTGAAATTCCAGAGGAAGGAGCACAAATGGCATAAGAAGGTGGTAAGAAGGTGATTGGGAAGGTAATGGCCAAGACGTGAGGCCAGTAGACAGAACTGACCATTAATAAATGTGCTTATTGGGACTCTAGATGAGGGAAGCATGGGAGAATGGCAAAGTAGAAGGATCTAGAGGGTCCTAGAAACTAACAAGAAGAACATTATGATAGGCAGATTTGGGCCCATGGGTCCCGCACAAACTATGGCACCAGCCAAGGACAATACAGGCTGTAAACTTCAAACCCCTACCCAGATCTAGCCAATGGACAGGACATTCTCCACAGTTGAGTGGAGAGTGGGGTATGACTTTCACACGTACTCTGATGCCTCATATTTGACCATGTCCCCTGGATGGGGAGACCTGGTGGCACTCAGAGGAAGGATAGCAGGCTACCAAGAAGAGACTTGATACCCTATGAGCATATAAAGGGGGAGGAAGTCCCCCTCAGTCACAGTCATAGGGGAGGGAAGTAAGGGGAAAATGGGAGGGAGGGAGGGAGGAATGGGAGGATACAAGGGATGGGATAACCATTGAGATGTAATATGAATAAATTAATAAAAAAGAATTATGAGATAAAAAATAATAAATGTGCTTTAGAGGGGAGATAGAATAGGTTTCTTTGGGAAAGCCCTCAGTCACAGGAGAATGAACAGTGAAGTTGTATCCAATCTAGAGAGTTCTTGAGAGCTTGATAAGAATGTTTTTGAGGGAGCAATTGGTTCATTTGACCTTGCCCGAGGACTGGGATTAATAGGGGATAAGGAAACACTACAGGATGTTGAGAGCTTTAGATAAAGTTTGAGATTTAAACTCCGGGCTATTATCTGATTGAAGAGAGGTTTCTACTTCAAACGGGAGGGATGATCTCCCAGAAAAGAAGATTGGAGCATATGTGTGATCTTTTGCTAGAAGTGGGAAAAATCTCTACCTACTCTGAGAATGTGTCTACCAGAGCTAAACAGTATTTGAAATATCTAATGGTGGGTATATGTGTGAGGCCCAGGTGTCAGTCTGTCTCAGAGAGGATCCTCTAGCTTGGTAAGCCAGGAAAGGAAGATCCTAAAGCCCTGCAGTGGGATTAGAAGTGTGTGACACATTTTACATGAAACTGACACCCTTAGAAAAGATAGATCCTTGGGAGTGGGCTGTAAATACATTTTAGTGAGATGAGACAACGACTGGTTATTAGGCTGAAATAGCTGGTTCAGATAGGAGAGAACTTGTTAATTATCTGGGGATGACAGTATAGACAGACGCTGTAAAGTGAAGAGGTCTTGTTGCCTGTGAAAGGGATCCAGGCCTTCAAGACCCCCAGCTCTAGCTGCCTTGGTGCCTTGGTTATTTCCTTAGGAAATGATGGGATTGTCTGTTCTGTGCCATTATCAATGGATAATTTCTATGGCTCTTGGAAGATGAGAGGCTTTTAGCATGGCCATAACATGGTCTGAGTTGTGATTTAACCCCACCACCGGTTGTAAGTAGTCCACATTCCCTCCAGATGGCTGCATGTCATAATAGAATATGGAAGGCATATTTGGAGTCTATATAAAGGTTTAGAGATTGTCCTTTCCCTTATTGAAAGGTACAGGTAAGAGCCTTTAGTTTAGCCTGTTGGTTTGTGGTTCAGGCTGGAAAGGCCTACAGCTCAACCACCTTGGTGTCTAAGATTCTTTGCTTCATATACAAGAAGTACAGTGGTGAACAGAGAATGCAGGCAAGTCAAATTTGGAAGGTGTAGGGCCATAATCTAGAGGAGGTTCTAATAAAGCTTGGTAATAGGTGCAAGGAGTTTATTGGGTTATCAAGGGCCACCTCATATAGGGGATCAGCAAGAAGGGTAAAAGAGGGAATACAAGAACAGAAGAAACCAGCCATTGCTAGGAAGAATACAATTTGATCCCTAATAGTGAGAACTGTGAGTGACAGAATTGACTTTTCTATCTAGGTAATGTCCTTGTGAGTTAAAGCAAGAGCTAGTCTCAGATAAGTTACCTGACAGCTGTACAGCTAGATCTTAGAGGCTGAAATCCTATAACCTTGGCCAGACAGAAAGTATAATAGAGTAGTGGTGTCAGCCTGGCTAAAATATAGGGAGGGACTTCAGAGGAGGAAATTATCTATGTTTTGTATAAGCTTGGATTTAGGAAGAAATAAAGAGAGCAAGTCAGAGGCCAAACTCAGGCTGAATAGATATGGCCAAATAGCTGGTCCAAAATTTGTGAGGTAGGACAGTCCAGGTGAATTGAGTAGGAAGGAGAGTGTTTGGGTCAGTACAAGTAATGGCGATGACACTTTAAGAGTAGGAATTAAGAGAAATACAAGGAAGGCATCCTTGAGGTCTCAGGACAGAAAAATGAGAAGTCACTGAAGTGTTAGTTGAAAGAAGAGTTGAGTACTATGGTGTGGAGAGGAACCACTGCAGAGTTAATAAGTAGAAGATCCTGACCAAAGTGTTAGTTTCCATTGTTTTTTTTTTAACTGCAAGTATGGGTGTACTAAAAAAGCAAAGATGTGGGACACAAAAGGCCTTTTCTTAAGAGGTCATAAATAAGATGCTTAAGTCATCTAAAACTTTGGAGAGTGCATGGGTATTGAATGTGGATGATGTAATAGTAGGTTTTTTTGTTTTGTTTTGTTTTTATTGGATGACAAAAAAGAAATGTTGTTTGGCTATAGGGTTAGAGTGTCCTATTCTCAAGGGTTCACCTAAAAGTCCAGTAAAGATAAAGGTTAGAGATTGTGTGGTTTGGAGGAGAAGGAAGAATGGGAAAGTCAATGAGCCTGAGGTCAATCAGATTAAGGAAGCAAAGGAAATAGGAGTTCCCACTTTGGCTTAGGGGGTCCTTCTCAGCAAGGGAATATGACAGGTTGGCACCATTAGGAAGGAATGTCTAAAGGGGATACCTCAAAAAATACAAATGAGTGATGGGGTTTGTTGAGGTTGGTAAGGCTGTTGTCTCCCTACCACAACGATAGGAGAACAAGGAGAGATAAGTCTTCAAAACTCCATCAGGCCCTAGTAAGTGGTCCCAGAATTAAAAAGGAAGGAGATGGGTCACCTTGATACCATAATGATCACCTATGTCACCCTATTGGGGACAGAGCTGGTTGGCCCTGGACCTCACATTTATCCATGGCCAGACCTAGGACGACATCTGAAGGGCCCCCTGTGAGGGCCACAGGAGCAGTCAACAGCCCAATGTCTCTCTTGATGGCACATTGAACATGGTCTATAAGGTTTGCAAGGGTTTGGACAGACCCATATAGAGTGACCCTCCTGACTTCATTCAAAACTCAGAGATTCTTGGGCTTTCAGAAATGAAAGAGCAGTTGCTATGGACATCTAGCAGACCATAGCCAACATCAGATATTTTGAGGTTGGGCCTTTCCCATCTCTCCCCATGGAACACCTTAAAGCTACCACTAAGGCCTGTGTAGTCAGGGGATCCTCTATCTAGGCATTTGAGTTTCTCCCTAATGTTAGAGAAATTCGGGCTGAAGCAGATTATAAAAAGTTTGTTTCTCATCTGTGGTCATAGGATTCAGATTCGTATATTATAGGAGGAACTTTGTAAGGCAGTTCAAGGAATTAAAACAGGTTTTTGTATTTGCCCTGAATGAACTCCTAAATATTTTTCTTCAGAATTTATCACTTTTAGGGCAACGTAACAGAGACTGGCCTGGAGGCAGGTTATAAATTGATCTCTAGCTAAAATTTCCCAAGGTACTGTAGTTACATTCTGGGTTGTGGTCATAGCTCACCTCAGACCCAACTGAGTAAGCAGTGTTAGTTTGTTAAGTTTTGTCTGCATGTGCCCTGCCCTGTTCCCAGACTCGCCTGTCCTCCTCAGAGAGAAGGTTGTTGGTAAGAGTCATATAAATGTCATGGAAGGTAAGGTTGTAAGATTAAGGAATGTACTGGAATTCTCTACTAAAGGTGGAGGGATTACTGGTATAGGACACCAATTGTTTTTCTATTTGAGAGAGTTTGCTTACAGAGAAGGAGACATATACCCAATGGTTTCATCTATTCCCATGAGTTCCTTAAAGTGGGGAATTGTGGGCAGGTTAGGCTGGTAGTGGGAGGTGGAGAGGGCCCCATGGTAGAGCAGGAATGAGTAGCCAGGGAACTAAAGGCTGCTATTGGGCTTAAAATGGGCACCAGGGAGATTTGGTTAGATTCACTTGTCACTGGAGAGGGAGACTGGAAATGAGAGTAGCCAGAGGAGTAGAAGGAGCTGTGGGTCAAGGCTGAGAGGGGGAATTTGTTAACTGGGCCTAGATTAGTGGGGGAATCATCTGGGCTGAGCTTCATGTCTAGGAGAAGCTGGGTCGGGGAACAGGACAGAGAGAGGGTCTGGAGCAGAGGGAGGAGAAAGTTTGGACATAGGGAATCTCTTCCCATATCCCAAATTGCTAGAAGTACTTTTAAAGGCCCTAAATGATATTGGGGTCTAGAATGCAATTAGGCAACTGTTTGGATTAGTTATCTAAGGGATATTGAGGCTTTTCGATAACAAAATTGAATACATTTGGGGCCCTTCAGGTTAGGCACCAGGAAGAGAGGCTGGAGGTGTCTAGGAGGCACCCCAAGAGGCAATGAAAGGTATAGATAACACCATTCTTGTGGATGAAGGGGGTGGGGGAGGAAAAAAGGTCCCAGTAACCTATAGTCTAGGAAGTTCCCAGGACATAGAGAGGACCGAACAAGTCTAAGTCAGCCGTTTAGTGGCTCGTCACCATACTCAATTGGGATCAGGAATGACAGCTTAAGGAGACTTGACACGTAGTGTAGCTCTGAAGGTGGCCTGAAGGCTTGAAAGAACTCAACGAAAAACTAAGCTAAGTAAGGAATGAAGTCTCATCTGTTGAAAGGGATGGACAACAGGTTGCAGAGTATCATAAAAACCATTAGGTTATGGAGAAGCTATGGGGTTATGGCAGCTCCAAGGCAGAGGCAGAAAGGGAACAGGAAAGGGTCACCATCTGTGCTTAAGGAAACTGCAGCTCTTGGGGTAGTAGTGGTGGTGAATAGGACCGTTTCTAGCCTTAAAGACTGCTATTGCTGGTAACTCCACCTGTAAAAGTACTAGAGTGATGTCAGATACTCAATGCTCACTTTCTCAGACTCTGAGAAGTGCTTCCACCAAGTGATGGGAAAACTTATTTATTTAACACTGGTGCATGGAATGATGAAGTATTGGTGAGACATAAGCTAAGTCTGTTCCTAGTTAACAGGAGATGAGGGATAGGGCCCCACTGAGGCTCAAATTCCAGGGAAAAGGGGTTAAATCACAGGCACCAGGAGAGCCTATCTGAGTCACAGTAACAATAAAAGGTTGCTTTTGTATTGTGTTTTGTTCTGTTTTATTTTGTTTCTGATGCAAGGGTATCTTGGCAATAGAGAGCTAAGGACTACCACAAAGTCACACCATGCAGAAAATATTACACTGGAGATTTATTGGGGAAAAACATGGAGTGGCTGCTTCCTCTGAATGAGAAGAGAGACAGCACAGGTCTCTGGGGTTCTTGGAGCATATACAGGGCACTAGTGGAAAAGTACAGTGTGGAAGAAAGTATTGTTTGGACATAACTGCTGAGTCATGGGAACTGGGATTTCTAAATCTCAGGAGTTCCAGGTGGAGCCAGGAGGGGGGGGTGTATTTCTCTTGGCCCTGGCCCGGGGCTTGGGATCAGATCAGGGGCAGGGTACTCTTACCCAGGATCCCTTTCTCTATGATCTTCATCTCCTCATTGTTCTCTTGGTCCCTCCCACTTCTTCTGGTTCCCTTCTTCTCATCTATTCCTTCTTTCACTTTTGTGTATTTTTAGTTTATTATTTTATGTTTATGGGTGTCTATGTGTATATCCACATTATATGCATGCCTGCTGCTTATGGGAGCCAGAACAGGCTCTCTAATCCCTCAAACCTAGAGTTAAACATAGCTGTGAGATGTCATGTGGGTGCTAGAAATCAAACCCAGGTCCTTAGAAAGAGCAGGAAGGACTCCTCACTTTGACTCACCTCTCAGCCCTAGTTAGCTTACTGCTAAAATGATGTTTTATTTTGTTTTTCATTATACGCTTGTGAGCATCTTCTATGTGTGGGCTTGTGTGTTTTAGTACAGTGTCTGAGAACAGAAGAGGCTGTCAGATCGCCTTTGACTGGAGTTACTGGCAACTATGAGACATACGTGTCAGCTGTGTTGGGAACTGAATTCTGGTTCCCTGCAAGAGTCCCATGTGTTCTTTACAGTTGAATACTCTCTTTAGCCCTTCTTTCTTAATGTCTTTGAAGTAAAACATCACTTGGAAGATGTCATTCATGATTTCTTTAAATATTCTGACTCCTAATAAACTCACTCTCCTGGGGAAACTGTTTTCTAGTTGTTTTTAAAACATCACGAGCTTGATTTCAGATTATAAATGAAATAATGGTCAAAATTCAAAAGGTTATAGTCAACTTTACTGTGAAATCATAGATTTTTATAAGAAAAAATATTTCATAAAATTTTGCTAGAGGATAAACAAAAATTTGCAATCAAAAGTATGTTTTACTATATAGGTTAATTTTATTTAGAATGGTGTGTATGGTCTCTTCTTCTAAATGTATTTTAGTGTGTTTTAAGCACGTGTATGTGTGTTTCTATGTGCATGCATGTGGGGGTGTCTATAGAGGTCAGAAGAGGTGCTGGAGCTCTCTGAAGCTGGATTTGCATGTTGTCATGAACTGCCTGGTTTAGGTGTTAAGGCCCAAGTTCAACCCATCTCTAGGAAAGGCAGGTGAAGTCATCACCATGCTAACTCCTAACATATAGTCCTCTAAAACTGTGGTGTGGGAGACATGCAAAGGAGTTGGGAACTGTGTGCTAGAGAAGTCTACAGTGCTGCAGGCTTGGCATGGTAGGCAACTGAAGATAGAATGCCAGTGATCCTCAGTTAAGAAAGGAAACCAAACACCAACCAGAGTGGACGAGCCTATAATGTTCTCTTTCTTAGTTCCTGATTGCCTCTCTCTGAAGGAGTTTCAGCCTTGCCTTTTTTTCAGTGATGGACTATGATGTGAACATGTAAGCCTCATAAACCCTTCCTTCCCTAAGTTGCTTTGGTCAGTGTTTTGCCACTGCATCAGAGAAGCAAGCTTGATTATGAGAAATTGGAACCAAGGGTGTGGTATAAGCATGGTGGGCCTGAGCTTGTTTTTTCTGGAAATATTAGGAGAGAATTTAGAACTTTTTCCAGTGTTGTAGTTTGAGTGAAAAATTTCACTGATAGTCTCAGTCATTTAAAGAGTCCCAAACTGGTGATGCTATTTGTGGGCTTGAGGCAGTACATCCATCCCTATTGGAAGACATATGCCAATGGGGATGACCATGGAAGCTAAAATGTGCCCTCCCAGCTTTCTGTTCCAGCTGCCATGTCATATTGTCAAAACCAAATGGGCTCCAACCCTCAGCTCCTTTTTTCTATAAGCTGCATTTGTCGAGGTGTTTTTATCACAGTTAAATTAAAGTCATTAATACAAGCTGAAAAGATAGTGCATGCTCAAAGCTTCAGTGCTGGTCTATGGGAACTTAGAAGAAATGTATGCAGATATGGAAGACTAGAATATGGAATTTCAGAGGAAAATTGAGAGTCCTTCAAGACTTTATTGGGGCTCATTCATGCAATATATTTGAATCAATGATCCATGAAAGTGAAACTTTCTATGCTTTACAGAAACAATTTATGCCGGTAACTGGGCCTGAAAACATAGCTATGAAACATAATGACTGTTGAAATATTGCGTAGGAAATATTTCCACAGATCAACAAAGAGAAGTCTCTATTCAAGGTGGCCAGGGATGCAACTGAAGCTGACAAGTGAGCTTCACAATATGAAAGAAGAGTTCAAGTGGCATTGATTGTGAAGGCATTTGAAAGGATGATGGAGGTCAACGGAAGGGTGGCAACTGAACACGGCAGAGTTGAAGTTCCTGAAGAGAGTTCAAGAGAGGTAATGTTTGGAAGTGACGTCTCAATTGTGGTGAAGACCCTTTAGCCCAGAAGGTTTTAATGAATAAACGTTATCAGATGATGAGCTTTTTATCCTATTGACTTTTGGTTTTGCTCTGATCTGATTGTAATTGTGTCTATCTTCCCCCATTATGGAATTAAAAGTACTCTATTTATTTTTTATTTTAAGGAATACACAGTAAATGGCTGTTAATTTTTAAAAATTTGAAAATTTTAAAGAAGTTGGTCAGTGTTCTATCACTGCTACAGAGGTGAACAGAACAATATTCAACAAATCATACCGGATGAAGTCAGAAAAACTTACTCTAGTACTTACTCTAGTAATTACCTAGGTTGCAGTATGCAAGGAATATCCCATTTGCACCTCCTGGTCCCATCATATATAGGGACAAACCTCTAGATGTCCTTAAGTTTTTCCATTGCAAAGAAAGAAATTGAGACATTCTAATGTTCTTTTTTCCTTAAAGTAGCTGAACTGAAGGATACAGCATTAAAAAGATTTGGGGAAAGGTTTGGAACAATGACTCTGTGGTCAAGAGTACTTTTTTTTTTTTTTTTTTTTTGGTTTTTCAAGACAGGGTTTCTCTGTGTAGCCTTGGCTGTCCTAGACTCACTTTTTAGACCAGGCTGGC
>OU015752.1:10877026-10887044 GCA_907169655.1 Acomys percivali
CACACACACACACACACACACACACACACACACACACACACACAGAGACCTAGATATAAGAAAATTGAAATAACTCTTTGCATCCTATTAGAGCATCATAGGTTAAAGCTAGAGGTCAAAAACAACAGAAAGATTATAAACTTATGACAACTGAACCACTGTAAACTGAATGAAAAATGGGTAAAAGTGGAATAAAGCAGTTAAAGACGTTATAGAATGCAATAAAAATGAATACACAGAATATCCAAATGTATGGGACATGATAAGAGTGATGCTAAGAGGAAAGTTTATAGCACTAAGTGCCGACATAAAAAATTGGAGAGATATTATGTTAGCAAACTAACAGAACACCAGAAAGACCTAAAACAAAACAAGTATGCAAAACTAAAAAAGAATAAGTGGCAAGAAATCAAACTGAGAGCTAAAAATCAACAAATGGAAACAAAAAGAATAAGAGAATGAATCAATGACACAAAGAGTTGGTTTTGTTTGGCAAATGTTGCACTATTCAAACTAAAAGGCAGAGAAAGAATATCGAAATTAACAAAGTAAGAAATAAATTAAGGGAACAAAACAACAGACACAAAGAAATTCCAATTAATCATATAGACATGCTTTAAAAATCTGTCCACCAAACTGAAAAGTCTTAAAAGAAATGAATAATTATATTGATAGGTGCCACTTACCAAAGCTAAATGAAGGTAACATAGTAATTTAAATAGACCTATAATTCCTGAAAGAGAGGCAGTCTCCAACAACAAATGCCTGTGATCAGACTGTTTTATTTTGTTTGTTAGTTGGTTGCTTTTTTGTTGTTTTTTAAAATTCATTTTATTGTCATCTGTCCAACTTCTATACAGTCCTCCTCCAGAGAAAGACGTTCACACCACTGATAACCTTATACAGTGTTTGGCACAGGCAGGCTCTGAAATAAACATCTGTTCAATTGGCAAGTGCTGAAAGCCATATCACCTTGGCAAAACTCCTATTTACCTTAGTCTAACATGTGTATAACTGAATTTAATGTTCATGATAGGAGCACATAATTCAATGAACATAGACTGGTAAGACATTCAAAGGAGTAAAATAAAACCACCTGCTTCTGCAAAAGGTCTATCTAGAAAAGACCATTTCCAGTTGTGGTATAAGATGAGCTACTGGAAAAGTATGTAAAATGGCCATGATTGACATCATTGTGCCCTGAAATCCCTACACTGTCTATTAAAGGACCCAGATCAAATAAATTAAATGCTAGTGATTTTGGAAAAAGAAAATACAGTCTACATTGTCTGCAGTCAGAATGCATGTGGTTGATACATGATTGTTATAGGAAATTGGGATAGGTGATAAGAAACTTGGTCGTTGGGGCATTGCTAAAATTTCCCTTACAACAAGGTGCTCACCTTGTTGCTCAGTTAAGGTGGAGATTATTATTTGAATTTTTAAATACTTTATTCACATTACATATCTATTGTTACCCCTTTGCTGACTTCCTCCCCTTGCTACTCTCCCACCCTCTTCTGCCCCATTCTCCTCTAGTCCTCTGACAAGGATGCCTCTTCCCCCACCGTCTGACAACAGCCTACTCCTCTATGGGTCCACAAGGCCATGCTGTAAAGTGGAAGTGATCAAATCACAGGCACCAGAATTCATGTCAGAGGCAGTCCCCCTTCCCTCACCCGCCCTCGGGTGGAGAGTGAGCTACATCTGAACAGAAGGTCTAGGGTCTCTGCATGCATTGCCCTGGGTTGGTGCATCTGTGTAGGCCCACCCTGATCCTGACTCCTTTGGCTCCTTCCATCCCTCAACTATTGGGTACAACTCTCAGCATTCTGCCCCAGAGTCCACCTAAGAGTCCCTGCATCTGTCTTGGTCCCCACTGGGTAGAGACTCTCAGAGGACATCTATGTTGAGCTAACATCCACTGATTACTGAGTATATACCATGCATGTCTTTCTGGGGCTGGGGTACCCCATTCAGCATGGTCTTTTCTAGTTCTATCCATTTGCCTGCAAATTTCATAATTTCTTTACTTTTGATACCTGACTAGTATTCCATTGTGTAAATGTGCAACAATTTCTGTATTAATTCTTTAATTGAAGGACATCTAGGTTGTTTCCAGATTCAGTCTATTATGAACAAAGCTATTATGAACATAGTTGAGCAAATGTCCTTGCTGTATGGTGGAGCATCTTTCAGGTATATGCTCAGGACTGGTATAGTTGGATCTTGAGGTCCATTTGATTCATGACAATTTTTAGTGTCATTATTTCTTGATTTAGATTCTGTTTCATTCACCTATTATTTGATTAGAGTTGATGTTGAAGTCTTCCATTATTAATATTCGGGATCAATGTGTGGTTTAATCTTTATTAATGTTCCTTTTACAAATGTTTGTTTGAAGCATAGATGTTCATAATGGAGATGTCATCTTGGTTGGCTATTCCTTTGATGAATATGAAGTATCCTTACTCATCTCTTCTGATTACTTTTGGTTAAAGGTCTATTTTCTTTGATATTAGAATGCCTACTACAGTTTGCTTCTTGTGACTGTTTGTTTGGAAGACCTGCTTTACTCTCACGTAGTGTCTATCTCTGTGGCTGGGATATGTTTTTTATATACAGCAGAATGTTGGGTCCTGTTTATGCATCCATTCTGTTAGTATTTGTCTTTTTATTGGAGAGCTGAGCCCATTTATATTTAGAGAGATTATTGACCAATGACTGTTAGGTCGTTTTATTTTGATGTTAGTTGCGGTACTGTGTTTGTGTGCTTGTCTAATTTTCATTTTGATGAAATGAAATTATCTATTCCCTGTGTTCTTCTGTTTGTAGTTAGCCTCCTTGGATTGGAATTTTCCTTCTAGTAGCTTCTGTATGGCTAGATTTGCAGATAGGTACTGTTTAATTTTGTTTTTGTTGTGAAATATCTTATTTTCTCCACTTGGAGACTTTTCTGTGAATTAACTTGGTGACCCAATGCCAGACTCTCCTATGTTCCACATAGTGTGGTCTCCTCTCACCTAGGAAACATCAGCACTAGTGCTTTGGAGCCCTCAGTTTGGTCCTTTGGTCGCTGTGCAATCATTGCTGTATGATTGGTGCTGCCATCCTGGATCTAAACCCTCAACCCTTGCCAATACTTATCAAATGAGTCCACAAAATAGAAATGGAAGGAACTTTGCCCAATTTATTTTATGAGTCCACAACACATTGGTACCCAAACCACATACAGACTCAATAAAGAAAGAGAACTACAGACCAATTTGTCTTATGGATATAGATGAAAAATATTCAATAAAATAGTTGCAAATGTTATTCAAGAACAACTCAAAAATTCCTCTACCATGATCAAGTAGGCTTCATCCCAGCAATGCATGTTTATTTTAACATATGTAAATCAACAAATGTAATTCACCATATAAACAAACTGAAAAAAAAATGAAATGATCAACCTAATAGATTCAGAAAAGGCATTTGACCAAAAATCCAACAACTATTCATTCTAAAACTCCTGGAGAGATCGGGGTACAACGGCCATGCATAACATATGTCATATGAAATAACTCAGGAATAAGTCAAGGTACTCAACTGTCTCCATATGTATTCCATATAGTACTTGAAATCTTAGCTAGAGCAATAAGACAACTGAAAGCAATCAAGGAAATGCATATTGGAAAAGAGGAAATCAAAGTATCATTATTTGCAGATGAAATGATAGTATTCATAAGTGATCTGAGAAATCCCACCTGGGAACTCCTACCACTGAAAAACACTTTCAGCAAAGCAGCTCTATACAAGATTAACTTAAAACTTTAGTAGCCCTCTTATATACAAAAGACAAACTTACTGAGAAAGAAATCAAGGAAGAACTACATTTCACAATAGTTTAAAACAATGTAGAATATTTTGGGGTGATTCTAACCAAATAAGCCTAATACTTCTAGGATTAAAAGTTCAAGTCTTTGAAGAAAGATATTGAAGATAGTATTAGAACATGAAAATCACCCATGGCTCTCAGAGCTCAGTTAGATTAAATAGGAAAAATGGTATTCTATCAAAATCAATCTATAGATTCAATGCAATACCCATCTAAACTCCAATACAATTCTTTATAGACCTTGAAAGGACAATTCTCATCTTATATGGAAAACAAACAAACAAACAAACAAAAAACAAATCCTAGGTGAGCTAAAGAAATCCTGAGTAATAAATGAACTGCAGAAGGCCTCATCATTTCTAATTTTAAGTTGTTATGCAGAGCTATAGTCATACAAACTGCAGGGTAATGCCATAAAAACAGAATCAAATTGAAGAAATAGAATTCAAGAAACTAACTATCATAAAAACAAATAATCTACTTAAAATGGGGTACAGAAAACAGTGAATTCTCAACAGAGCAATCTCAAATGGCTGAGAAACAAAGAAATGGTCAACATTCTTAGCCATTAGGGAAATGAAAATCACCTACTTTGCAATTCCACCTCATCCTTGTCAAAATGGCTAAGATCAGTAATAATACAAATACCTGCTCATGCTGGTCAGGATGTTGACCAAATGGAGGACTCTTCCATTGCTGATAGAAGTGCAAACTTGTACAATCACTATGGAAATCAATATGACAATTCCTTAGAAAAATGGAATTTGATCTACATGAAGACATAGCTATACCACACCTGACAATATACCAAAAGGATAGTCTATCCTACCATAAAAATATTTATTCAGGTTTGGTTACTGAGATTTTATTCATAAGACCCAAAACTGGAAGCAATCTCAATGTTCTTCAACTGAAGCACTGGGAAAATATTTACACAATGGAATATTACTTGGCTGTTAAAAAGAATGACATCATTGAATTTGCAGGCAAATGGATGGAACTAAAAAAAAGTCATCCTACCTGAGGCAACCTAGACTCTGAAAGACCAATATGGTATGTATTCGCTTATAAGTAGATATTAGATGTTAAGTAAATTATAACCAAGCGACATTCTGTATATCCAGAGAAGGTAAGGAACAAGTAGGGCTTAAGGGAGGATGCATGGATTTGTCTAGATAGGGGTTTCTGTGAGAAGAGGGAGGAGCAGTGAGAAAATGAGTTGGAAAAAACAGGTGTGTGGGGGAACGGAATGGAAGGAGAGAATGTGGAAATAAATGGCTGAAATTTGAGGCACTTGAAGGATGTCTGGAAGCCTAGTGTAATTAAAACGTTCTGCAATCTATGAGGATGATCCTAGTGAGAACTCAATGAAATGGGGGATATAGAGGCTCAATAGGATATCATTGTAACCAGACAAAGCTTCCAGTCGACTGGGTTGCAGTCATTTGAGTTGTTGCTAGAGGCAACTCTAAACCTTCTGTGAAATTCCCAAACAACCCAGGCTGATGCTAGGGCAGAGGATTGTTCTCTACAAACTGACAGCGTGACCCATCCAGCTTCTGGAAAGTTGAGTGTTAGAGCTGACACAGGATTGGAGCCTTCACTCTTAAGTTCTAGTCTCTGTGATTCAGGAAGGTACCTTGAAGCCTACTAAAAGATAAATGTAGAACCCAACACAGCCACAAACCATTGACCAACAATCTATCCTGTGTACACTATGTACTGGGGCAATGCTGCAGAATTTACGGGAGTTCCCAACCAATGTCTGATTTAACTTGAGAAGGGTGGTTCATGCCCAACACTACTTGGATGACCAAGAAGCAGAGTTTGGATGTCCAGAGTCCTGGGGTAGAACAAAACATGACTGTCAAAAAACTGATGACATGATTCCTAATGACATTTTGTTCTACCCATAGATTAGAGCCCTGTTTAAGTCTTCATCAGAGAGACTTCCTCTGGTACCAGTTGGGAGTGGATGCAAAGACCTACAGACAAACATTTTTTGGAGTATAGTTGAACTTAGAAGTCTCTATCAAGTCCCTCCTCTTGGAGCTGGGGCAATCCCTCTGAAGAGGGTGGTGATGAGCAGTGGTTGGAGGGGGGAAGATTATAGAAGTCAAAGAGGATAAAGGATATCAGGAGAATAAGGCTACTGAATCAACTAAGAAAAGAGCATATGGTTGCACCGACGTTGAAGTGACAAACACAGGGCCAGTATAGGTCTGCACCAAGTGTGCTGTATATATGCTGTGTCTGTTAGCTTGGTATCTGGGGGTGGGAGCCTCTTAAGGGTAGAAGTGACTGTCTCTCTGACTCCTTTTGGTTGCTCTCGGGACACTTTTCCTCTGCTGTGTTGCCTTGTAAGCTTTGGACTTGTCTTATTGGATTTTGTTTTGTCCTGCTTGGTTGCTGTCTCTAGGAGGCCTGCTCTTTTTTTTGATGAGAGATAAAGGGAGAGTGGATTCAGGGAAGAAAGGAGGTGCAAGGGAGCTGTAAAGAGTGGAGAGAGTGGAAACTGTGGTTAGGGGGTATTGTATTAGAGAAGAAGCCGACTAATAATATGTCAAGGCAAATATTGATGCACAGAGTTTGTAGTGAAGAGAGAAAGATAAGGACAGGGATTCCCAGAGGGAGTTTCTATGGTAACAGTTATGTCAGATACAGTAACTGAATGAATAAAATATTATTGCTATTGTTGAAAAAACAAAAAGACAGAAAAGAAAAGAAAAAAGAAAAGAAAAGAAAAGAAAAGAAAAGAAAAGAAAAGAAAAGAAAAGAGAAAAGGGAGTTCTCAGGGATAGTAATGTGCTTTCCTAACCATCTGATTCTTAAGAAATATGCCAAAAACATATTGGAAAAAAGATGCTCTCGTCAGTGAACAGTGCTGAGAAATTTGCATTTCCTTACATAGAAGATTACAAGTTATTTCTCACTGTGTATGGAAATACATTCAGGCTGGATCAAAGGTGGAATGGTGGAAAGAAAAGCCGGAGAGGGTTTTAGAGAACCATTTGTGTCAATCTCATCCACAGGTTTTGAAAGCTCAATGAAATCCAAGGAATAAATGTGGGGAAGATTACACAGAGGCACATCTTGGGAATTGAAAAATCTACAATGAATGATAAGCATAGTTATTGAAAATTCCACAGTATGAAGCAATGGAAAAATATCAACTTTTGGTCTTTTGTCAGTTAAGAAGAGAGTAGAGAAACATCTTCAAAAATAACAAAGTAAACCTGTAGCCTAAAATACTACACCAAATAAAAGTGTCTTTCAGTCATGAAGAAAAGTTATTTTGGCTTCATCATTGATTTTTTTCTGATGACTATACCAGAAACTAAGACATATTAAAGTAAGTGCTAAAAGCAAAGAAACCAGGTTTGTTATTTGTAACAATTATTCAGAAGAAATAACACACAAAGTTGTTCTGGAAAAAGTGGAGACCAGAACATATTTTGATGTAGTAGAGAATACTCTTTAAAAAAGTGAAAGTAGGAATAAAAATAATACATAGACCATTCTTAATATGAGGAGACAAGGTCTGTACTGGAATTGTGCTTCTTGTTTGGGGATAACACTTGATTTTAATTAGAAGTGTCAAAGGACACTAGAATTTTTAAAGTTAGTTGAAACTTTGACATTCAACATTCTCCATCCAAGCACACTCACATTATTTTCTTACCAAATGCAATATGTGACTTAAAAGTAGGTGAGTAGGCTAGAGAGAGGACTTGGGTTGTGAAGAAGTTCTTGGAGACAACTTGAGAGAGGTTCCTGAAATCCATGCAGGGTGCCTCTTAACTACCTGTAACTTCAGCTTCAAGGAGTTCCGCATCCCTTCCTGACCCCAAAAACAACACATAGACATGGTGTACACTAACATATACACCGAAAGACACACACACAGAGACACATACACAGACAGCACACAGAGTCATGTACACAAATACAAATATTTACATGTGTGCATAAATGTTAAAAGTAAGGAGTGGAAAGAATCACCTAGTTGTTATAGTGGTTTATACACAAAATGAATAATGAATAATACACAAGACTAATAACAAGCGAATGGCTTAATGTACACTTCCAGTTTTAAAATAAATCTAATTTAAAATTAATCATATACATAATTTGGCATAGTCATTTTAGTACTTTATGCACTATAATATGAAGTATTTTTGTTTGTGATGATATTGAATTCTGTCCTAAAGAAAGTATATTTTTTGAAAATATAAAAATGCAGAACAAATATTTAAATAAATCCAATATTTATATTTATAATATAAAGCATGTATTAATAAAACAAATAGCATTGTTAGATATCAGTTGGGGAAGAAATTATAATATTAAAAATAATAGAATATAATCATTTGTCACTTAAAATGGTCCACAAACAAGATTATTTTACTTTTTTCTTTCTAGAACATCTGCATAGGATTTCTTTACTATCTAATTATTTTGTTTACTATTTCTAACATAACTAAGTTTTAAATTTTTAATTTATTTATTACTTATACAGTATTCTGCAGGCCAGAAGAGGGCACATGATCTCATCATAGATGGTTATGAGCCACCATGTGGTTACTGGAAATTGACCTGAGGACCTTTGGAAGAACAGCCAGTGCTCTTAAACTTTGAGCCATCTCTCTAGCTCTATTTACTATCTGTAAGCACCTGACCTTAAGACAAAGGCTGTTTTTGTTTTTCCTGCCCTTTCTTCCATAAATATCCTAGTCATGTTCAGATCACCAAAAGTCTTCTAGTAACTTCTAATCTGAAAACTCAAATTTCTGTTACTTATAAAGTTGGCTTGCTCTGGAGTGGCTGCCTGCAGTGACAAAACAGGCAAGTTGGGTTTCTTGTCTTCTTTCTCTCCTCTCCTGGTTTGTAAAGTCCTGTTTCTGAAGGGTTCAGGTAAGAGTGGCATGGAAACAAGCAAGTCAGAAATGTCACCAGAAATATCAGGTGAAGTGTTCACATACTTTACTATATGCACTTGCTAAGCTTAGAAGATATTTAAATAGACTCTAGTAAGAGGCTTGTAAATCCCCAAATCCCGCTTATATTCTAGACATTTCCTGTGTCTGTTTCTCTTGCAACAGATTCGTTTCTTTTCCCCAAGGCTTTCCATCAGTTCTCAGTCTCTCGTTTGAGACTTTCTTCTCTTTCCTTTGGTAAATTTTCTTGGTGGTTTTAAGTACGGATTCTTTTTCATTTTGTTGCCATCAAAACCCAATTCGCTTCTCACTGTGACATTTGGGGTTTGTTTGTTTGTTTGTTTTTATAAATTTTAGACATTGTGGAAAATTGTCATCTAAAAGTTAATGAGAATATTTATTAATCACTCAACAATAGTAAGTAAGTCCCTTTCTTTTTCTTAATTTACAGAGGCCAAAGAGTCTCCAGTCAATATAATGAACAATGTTTAACTGAGTACCTGCAGTCATTCTATTTTTGTTGTTGTTGTTGTTATTTGACATTTAGCCAAGTTGGCTAAAATGACCATATCTGCAGGGAAGCCCAGAATAGATTTTGCTTTTTTTCTTTTATATGAAGGTGCAGCAATTAGATCTGTTGCTGTGTCTTGGGGGACATAAGGATGAGAAAAAAGAACAAAGAACACATTAAATTAAAGAGTTTTGAGTTCGGTGGGAATGGATATTCTATATTGTACACTTGAACCAACCTACAATCACCTGGGATGAGGATTTTCATGGGTGGGGGTGTCGCTAGATCACGTTGGTGTGTATGCAAGTTTGTGGATGATTAACTTGATTACCTTAATTGATTAAGGGAGAGTCAGCCTGAAAATGGGTGGCACCATTGCCTAGCTTTAGGTCCTTGACTCTCAGAAAGAAGAAAGCTAGCAAAGTACCATGCAATCATTTCTTTCTTTTTATAATAGTGAATTATATGTGAATTCCAACTGTTTCTATGATTTTATGGCTGTTATTGACTACATCTGAAAAGGACCTAAAAGAACTTCATTTCCCCTAAATTTATTTTTGTCAGGGTATACTAATCTTGGTAATAGAAATGAAAATAGGATTATATGCCATTGTTGGCCTGTTACACCAATCATATAAGTACTTATCTATCTATCTATCTATCTATCTATCTATCTATCTATCTATCTAT
>OU015752.1:10894833-10925273 GCA_907169655.1 Acomys percivali
TCTCTCTCTCTCTCTCTCTCTCTCTCTCTCTCTCTCTCTCTCTCTCTTTCTCTATCTCTCTGTGTGTGTGTGTATATATGTATGTTTGTGTGTTTGTCTCTGTTTCTCCGTCTCTGTGTCTCTCTGTTTCCCTCTCTCAAATGGGTCCCATTATAATCGATAGCATGGCATATTATAACTGACCTCAGATTTTTTTCCTACAAAACTACAGAGTATAAAATATCAGTCTCCACAAGGCCCTCTGAGCCCTGGTTAGTTGGCTCTGCTAGTCTTCTTGTGGAGATCCTGTCCCCTTCAAGTCTATCTATCTTTACCTCCACTTTTTCACAAGACTCCCTACAGTTTGCCCAATATATGGTTGTGAGTCTCATCATCTGTTTTGATCTGCTACTGGGGGAACCTTTCAGAATACTGCTATGCCAGGCTCCTGTCTGCAAGCATAGCAGAATATCACTAACAGTATCAGGGGTTGGTTTTTTCCCATGGGTCTCAGTTTGGGCCAGGCATTGGTTAGACATTCCTTCAATGTCTGTTCTGACTTTATCAGTGCACATCTTGTAGGCAGAGTGAGCTTTTGTGGGTGGGTTGGTGTTCCCCTCCCTCCAATAGGAGCCCTGTCTAATTATACAGTGTCCTTTTCAATCTCCATGACTGAAGCATCAAGCAAGTATCAGCATGGACTGGACCCAGATCTCCTACACAGATAAAGGCCATGGGTAGCTTGGGCTTCATGTGGGTCCTCTAATGAGAGGAACAAGGGCTGTGTCTGACATGGGCTCTGTTGTCTGACTTTGATCACTTCCTTCTGTGGGGCTTCCTTGCCAGATCACAGGGGAAGAGAACATGCTTATTCCTGATATTATTTGTGATTCTGGGGAGAGTTGGAGGGCTCTGCCCTTTTCTAAGTTGTAGGGAAGTGTGAAAGCAATAAGATGGAGAGAGAGTGGGACTTGAAGCAAGAAGAGAGGTTGTTATGATCTGGATATAAAGCGAATAAAATAACATATACATACATACATACATACATACATACATACATACAAACATACATACAAACATACATAGCCACACAAGACCTGAGCTTCAATTTCCAAAACCAATATAAAGCCAAGATAGGTGCCACACATCTGAAATACTGCAATAGTCTGGTTAAGGTCGGAGGCTGAGGAGAGAGTGTCCCAGAAAATTAACTAACTGTTGAGTTGAACATGGTGCCAACCAACAACAAAAGACCATGTATCAAACAAGGTGGGAAGGCAGAACTGATGCAGGAGAGTGTCCTCTGACCTTCACATTGTGCTGTGATATCTGTACACTTATACACATATGTGCATACACAAACACCTTCACACGCATATACATACACACACACACACACACACACACACACACACACACACACACACACGGTGGGGAAAGTTTAAAAAAGGAAACAAAAGGCCAATGAATGATTAAAGGGAGAAGAGGGTAATGTGGAATATCACAGAGAGAAAAAAAAATGGTTATAGTATAAAACACAAAGCTGGTTTGTAAAAAAATAATTGAGAGGCCATTAGCCAAAACAAATAATTTTATAATCTCAGTGGTTTGAGATTGTATGTTCAGCAGCCTGAGGGGAGTAGACAAGACATAGTAATTTTAATTACATGGATTTCTAAAATCATGTCTCAAACCTAGACTTATATAATTGTTGCCAGCTTATTTTCAAGAGTAGAAGAGCTAATAATTATCCTTGTTATGCTAGAAATTACAATGCAACTATCCTTACACGTCAACAGTATAATACAAGATATTATTCTCGTTAATGCCTCTCTCTTTCAAATGAGAAAAACCAGTTTGCATTACTTATAGGTAATACATAAACTTTATAGCTGAAACTTCTAGCCCATAATCTTTAATTATCCCATAGGAATCTAAGCTGTTTATTCATACTCTATAAAGGCATGGGAACCTTCTGAGGTCATAATCTGTCCAGTATCTTCTACTCTTTGTATAAAAGCGAGAGGTCAGTGTTATCTCAATGCAGACGTTGGCCACTAAGGTACTTACCATACACAGTGCCATTTCACAATTAGTTACACAGCATACATTTACATTTGTAACAGCAGTTACAATAGTTAACAATTTCACTTAATAGGAATTGTTCTATGCAATTTTCCTTATTGTTTTTGTCCAACACAATTCTACTATAATACAGGCATTATCCCACCTATTTAAAAAAATGGTACTCCAAAAGGTAGATGGTTAGATGACTCATAATGTGTTATGTATATACGTCCTTAAACATATTTTGTTCACACCTGTCCCCTGATTTTCAGGTCAGTATTTTCCCCCCTAGTTTTGCATTATAATAGTCTTAAGAGCCATCCAAGTTTGCAACCACCATCCGCATTATGTCAATCTTGAGTGTCTACCCCTGTGGTGGTTTACACTTTTCATCTCAGTACTGGGGTAGCACATACAGGCATATCTTTTTGAATTATAACCTAGCCTGATGTGCACAGCAAATTTTTGGTCATCCAGGACCAAGACTTTAAAATAAACATTTTTAATGTGCCTCTCTTCCAGTTATTAGATTGTCTTCTAACAGTGTAAGAACAACAGCAATGAATCAAGATATCTTTCTAGAGTGGTGGAAATGGTCTTCACTCTTGAAGTGTATGGCTTTATTATGTCCTGGTAGCTATAATTATACTTGTGTGAATATGTATATATGTGTATATATATATATATATAATTTCTGCATTTAAACTCTCCCTTTTGATTTAGTTACTAAAGATAAGTTCTTAGAGCATATCAAACTCCTAGCTTGAGAAAGGAACATACACTGCTTTCTTTTCCTACAGGAACTCACCTTCCCTCTCTCACTGCGAGTGCAACTACATCTAAATCTCACTTTGAAAAACATCTGCTCAGAGAGAACTTTCTTGTGCCTTCTATTTCTGTCTCCCTCACCTCTATATTCAGCTCGTTATTACTCATTTTCTACATACAAATCATATGTAAATATATTTGAGTATCATTCTACCTATTCTAACTTTATCTTTCTGTATAATGCAATTTTCTTGGAGTTAGAAACCGCATCCAGCTTGTCAATTTTTATGCTTTCAGCACACAGCATAATCTGCAGATACAATATGTGATTAAGGCAATAATTGGATGAAACAATGAGAATGATGGTTGGATAAAATCTATATCAAGACAGAGTAATTTGTTTCTTTTCAACTCTCCCCAGAGAAAATGAATACCATACTATGATTGCATGCAGTCAGAAAATTTAACTTATTCAATTCACTTACAAGTAGGGTAACTGCAAGTTCAAAAGTAATAGAATAAAAGTGGGATAAGTGAAGGAAGAGAACGAATTCCTGAAAATTTGATGCCTGATTATGTTTTAAATAACCTTAATTACTTAATTAAATAGGACAAATAAACGTAAAGCAAGCCTGAAGGTCCAAGAGCATGATAAACAAATCAACACATCTTATACAAGGAAGGAGTAAACACATATTTGTTGGTGACTGATCTTTTAACAGTAGATCCTTCGTTGTAGAAGATATATGTGTGCATGAGAGTTAAATCAATAAAGCAACGATAGAAAGCATATATTCACATATATGTCATCTCTGATGGACTACCACAATCATCCTCATTCTCTCCCTAAATCAATGTTAACATATTGGAGTTCCCACTTTTACTACTTTCCATAAAATTTCCCTGAAGAGTTATCAATAACACCAAGAAGAGATAGAAAAGTAGGTAATGCTATACACATATAAATAATCCTTGGTCCTGCTCAAACTTATCCTTGTGAGATCTCTTCCACTTGATACAGAATCTGAAGAATAGCTATATAGACTAATTTAAATCAAACACAGAAAGAAATGGTTAAATGATTTTGGCATCTTGTTCTTTATAAAGACAGTTTGCTGATGCACAAATTACATAGGGTATTCATACTACCTGAAGAGCATATCAATATACAATGATAGAAATCAGGGTGGACATTACTTAATGGGGGGACAACTGATAATAAAGACATGAGAAAACTTCCTGAGTGGACCAAAAAGTATATCTTTAGATAAGAGGGTTTTTTTTAAATTTATAGAATTAATTAAATATTCCATGAGGTAATAATGAAATAAGAAGATAACCAGTAAATATAATAAACAATGTTAGTGTTGCATTCTTCATTTTCTCCCAGCGTTGGTTCAAGAATCATCATGGAATGCAGGTTTGTGGGGAAAGGCTCTGATCTCTAAGAGGTCTACATTGACTGTGTGCAAGTATATCTTTTCATCTTTTATTTCAATTTAGCTGAAGTTGATCCTATTGAGGAATGAGTACACCATGAATTAGTTAACTTCACCTGTAAAGTGTTCTAGTTTGGAAGATAATCAATACAAGCATATTAGAATTAGCTGTCATCCAGTGTAGGATGAACTCAGGTTGACTGACAGAATTAGTTAACTTGACAAGCTCCTCTAAATTTCATACGATATCCATAATCATCCTATCCCCTTTACTGACTCCTCATTCCCAGTTTTCTTTATTAGGATATACTTCAGAGAAATTCATTCTTGCATGCTTCTCCAGACAGCTGTCAATTTTCACTTGCTGGTATATACTTTACAATCTCTTTAATTAAACACAGGCCCTTGAGTGTATGTGATCAACACTCAAATAAATATAGGTCAATCACTAAACTATTTAAATTCAATCAATCATAAGCAACATTCAAATCCTCCTCCAGGAATCAGCTCTTCTCATAATATATGATTGTAAGTAGATGACATTACATTTTTAGCATAAATTTGATTAAAATATAACCACTTGATATAAACAAAAGTATGTTTCTTGTTTATTTTTCAGCTCCAGTTATTGATTATGAAAGGGAATAGTTCTACTTTCTTTATTCATAAATTCTGGCCTCAATTTGACTGCGATTGCCAACATGTAACGTGCAACGTCTTCTTGGGTGTCAAGGAACTAAAACTTAGGCATCTGGGCAGGAAGAAGGGACAATAGACGTAGGTATCTACATATGCACTGGATGTTTAACCTTTCTGCTCAGAGTCTGTTACTTGGAGCTCAGTCATATGACCAGACAATTGTAAGAGAAAACTGTTAATATAGTATAGATATGTGACAGGAAGAAGAAAGACATATATTTTGATAAGCAGCAGACTATATTGTGATGATAGTGTTATTGATAGTATCTCCTTATTGCTCTCACTTCGCCTTTTACTATGACATATTATTTGGGTAACAGAAGAAAGTTTCGGTAAATGTTTCTCTTACTAAGTCTGTACTGAATTCTTCTTTGGCTCCCTCCTAGAGAGGTTACATGATTCAGGTTCTGATTGCCTGATGATATAGTTGACAGTCCTGATTAGACTGTCACAGCTCATATTTCAATGACATTTCTTTGTGTGAGTCTACTGATTTCCAGTACAGTGTTAGGTCTCCCAGTATAGGATATCACATGAAACAATTATCACTGCTATAGACATGCCAACACAAGGCATTACCTCTACCATAGCAGTCCAAGTGTGTGCGAGCATGGGCATCAATGTTCATCTCACACCATAATGGTCCACTGTTTCATTTTATATCCTACAAATCAAGATCATTTTATGATTGAAATAATCATAATTTTATTTGTTGTGAAAAGAGTCAAATTGTCAACCTTTGGACACCCTATTCATAAAAGACAGAGAGGAGGAAAGAATTCTAAAAAAAGCTTCTTCCTTTGAGAATTTAGTCATATATTATACAATTTCCATATTTTCCTCATTGCATCATTTAGAATCATGATACATTGACACTTTCCCATGCAAATTAGGTTGGGCTTTTTAACTTTTTTTCCCCTAGTGTAAGTAGAAATAAGAAGCACTATATATCACTTCTCAGTCAGTAATTCATATCCTCTTCTTACTCTAGGATTGCTATAACCACATTTCTTCTGGGAGTGTGGTTTTTAGATTAAATGTCACCTCTTTGCAGAGGCCCCTGTTCTGATTGTTTTCCACGTCTGGTTCTGTATCATTCTTTACCTTACCATGTCCCTGAGAGACTGACCTCTGCATAGGGCCACAATTGGATTCCTGACCTCTGACTGTTGGTCAATGAGAGATTTGGAAAAATGACAAGAAGCTGATCTTGGGGCATTCATCTTCCATTTCCCTCCTTGCCTATCCTAAGGCTGTCTTTCTCCTATCTATCTTGCATTTTGTATACTTCTTATTTTCAGGCTTTATGCTTTTTTTCCCCCAGGATTTTTTGAGGTTTATGGATGGTAATGGCTTTGTAGGTTTTATTCCCAAGGAATTTGCCAAATTCCATTTTTTTTAAATCTTAATATCTCTATCTATATCTTTTCTTTCTATGAATTCATTCTATTATGTATTTTCAACTTCCACATTTAAGAAGGTCACTTATTTCTTTCCAGAACATTGAATAACATGCTTTTTTAAATTTTTATTTATTTTTTATTAATTTATTCTTGTTACATCTCAATGGTTATCTCATCCCTTGTATCCTCCCATTCTTCCCTCCCTCCCATTTTCCCCTTTTTCCCCTCCCCTATGACTGTTCCTGAGGAGGATTACCTCCCCCTGTATATGCTCATAGGGTATCAAGTTGGCTCAGTGGTTAAGTGCACTGACTGCAGAGCACTGACTGCTCTTCCAGAGGATCAGGGTTCAATTCCCAGCACCCACGTGGCAGCTCACAACTGTCTGTAACTCCAAGATCTGATACACTCACACAGACATACATGCAGACAGAACACCAATGCAAATAAGATGAAAATAAACAAATTATTTTAAAAAAAGAATAACATGTTTTAGAACTATCAAAACTAAATTAATAGGTAGCTTTCAGCCTTACTATCCTATATATATGCCATAATAATAAAGATGATCAAGCTTGAGAGTTGGAGCAGGGGAGGGGTTAGAGGTACAGTTACTGGGAGAGGAAAGGGAGGGCAAGTGTCTTCTAATTTTATTTCAACTTGAAACATATTTTTAAAAACAACAACAAAGCCTTAAAACTTCAGAGGGTAGAGGTGTCTCTCAGTAGTAGGCCAAGGGCTAACCTCAGGATTCGGTCAGCAAGAGTGAAGTCTGAGAAACAAATGAAGGCTCCACTACATAGACTTAATGAACTAGATTCTATAATTATTTTCTTTAAAAATCAACAAAATGAATCACAAAATAGCTCAGCACTGTGAAAAGGCTAGCCTTAGATTAAGGCTTTCTGATAATTAAATCATAAGCGATTAGAAAGAATATATCAGAATAAAGTCTTTTTGTAGTGTGGTGTATATAGAAATGGGCAAAGCATTAACTTTATCCTTATCCAAGGCTCAGAAAACATTTTGAGCAACAAGGAGGTAAGAATGGAAGAATCAGAGGATGAGGGGATGTGCAGTGAAAGGCTGGCTGTTTTCTGTGTATAGTACTGCTGTTGTTTTTAAAGGTTATGTGGGAGATGGAGAGGTGGCTCAGCAGCTGTGGGAAACTGCGTAAGACATACACAAGTTCGAGCTAGTAAAAAATGCCAGACTCAATGCAGGGGAGTTGGATTCTAGGCTGCATTCCAAGAAGAGGAATAGCTTTTGTAGTTGATGTCTACTGAGCAAGGAGATTCACTTTATTTTCGGAAATATGGCTGTTAATGAGTTATCTTAGCTCCAAAGGCAACATGCACATATGTTGAGCAGTGATTGGGTCAGAGCATTAATACATTAACAATAACAACAACAACAATGACAACAACCGTAGTAATAATAATAATAATAATAATAATAATAAAAACAGAGAACATACGTTAAGAAGGAGACAGTTTGGGGAGTCCTGTCCCATGTTTGAGAGCATATTGTAGAGTAATAAAAGTACATTTCAAACAATAAATAAAATATTATTTAAAAGAGGATTTTTGAATAGCAGTGGAGAATGATCCTGCATGCTATATGAATGGACTTGCAGTACATTGCCCTCCTCAGTGCTCAAAATTTAAATTTATTAGCACAGAATTATGAAGAAATAAGATTTTTATCCTTTAAGTAATGAAAAAGTTCACTATCAATTTTAGTTACTGTCAATTAAACATAAATGGAGACATGAGTTTTATATCTGCAAAATTATATTTTTAATTGAGGTGGTGGTTTGCTGATTTAATTCACATCTGACAAACTATAATATATAAAGTGAAGAAATAAAACAAATCTCTGGAATCCAGGCAAGTGAAATTTCGGTTTCATTGTGAAAATGGAATCTTTTCTTATTATTGGATTTCACTTTCTTGTTAAGCAGCCTTGATGACAAGTAGGGAATTTTATTGTCTTCATAGGTGTGTATAGGTTGTGTTTTGCAACTCTAGTAATAAAATGCTCATTTGAAAAACCTACTTATTTATATGCATCTCTGGCTGGCAAACATAATATTTATTAATTTGAAAACACAACATAGATGTATTACAACAAGAGTCACAATTTCTCAAAATTAACATGAGATAATGTCTTCATACTTAGACGCATTTATAGAAAGATGATAACTGTAGTGGTGAATTTTACATTTTAGTCATGGTGAGGATATATATTATATATCAATCTTTTACCAATTCCTACAATTTCAAGGGTGTGTTGGGGGATGAATTCAATACATTTTCTAAAAATAATGATAGATAAATATGTTAAAGATCAGAATGTCATTAGAATTACCAATTGTAGAGAAAGTGAATGATTTTTTTCTAGAAAAAATATTATTGTATATTAATAAAGAGATTCAATACAAAAATCTTTGTAAGATGTAGAAAATGAAATGCGCCTTTATTAACAAGATATGGAGGTATTTTTTAAAGTTTAAAACATTTCTTTTTTAAAGAGTTATTTATTTATTTATTTGTTATGTATACAGTGCACATTAGGTCATATTATTGATGGTTGTGAACCACCATGTGGTTGCTGGGAATTGAACTCAGAACCTCAGGAAGAGCAGACAGTGCTCTTAACCACTGAGCCATCTCTCCTTCCCCAAAGTTTGAACATTTCTATGTGACAAAGTATCTCTACACACTATGTGTGCTTACCTATGCTATTCTGCCAAGGAGTGTGTGGCAACTTCTATTCGAAAAATAATTACTATTTATTCACTTTAGTATCATTTTATTCATAACTAAGCTTATACTTGAATAATGAACATGCTCTCTGATAAACTACACTTCATTCAGTTTATGCCACGTGACCATCTTTCTGCTCTAATTCTCAGGAGTAGAGTTAATGCTTACAGACACTTTGCTACAGAGACCATAGGCTGAAAACACAGACTGAGGCTTGAGCCTGGATTTTTGTAATTGCCTTGGCTACTTTCGTCTGCCTTTTTCCCCATATGGCATGGGTGGTTATGTCTTTATTCTTCTATTTTTAGAGTTTAAATATACTGTAGGCATCTCGTACCATTTTTTTTTTTTTCATTTGTAGTAGCTATCTTTGCCTTTGTCCCTAGGCATCTTGTACATGTGTTGTTGCTATTACGACTATTTTGGTCTTGTCCCTTTTTTCCATGTAGACTGGCCAGTTAGACCTTTTCAAACATATAAATTGTAGCCTTTACGTTTTGGAACTTAATTTAGGCTGGCACTTTTTTTTTTTTCTGCCTGTATAGTACATTGTGTCTCTTTGTATAAGGTGTAGCCATAACCCGTCCCCTGTGAGAAAGTGCCTCATGTTTAAAAGGACAGGCTCAAGCCAGTTGCTAGAGCAATGGGATACTTCACCTTAATTAACGTTTAAAAACTTTTTGGCTGTAGGAAGCATGTAGTTTATAGGTTTGTCTCCCAGCCTAACCTTGGGTCCTCATATTGATAACAGAATCTCTCCTTCTTGTTGTTGTTGTTAGCAGTAACTAAGGAAGTACCGGAGCTAGTGGTACCCGGCCTAAAAAAGCATCAACCTGTGCTGATGGAAACAGGAAATTTTAAACTGGCTTTCTTTCTTTCTTTCTTTCTTTCTTTCTTTCTTTCTTTCTTTCTTTCTTTCTTTCTTTCTTTCTTTCGCAGCTGGAGTAGCAAAAAGTGGCTTTTTCAGCAGAGCATTCCAGGCCTGATTCCATTGTATACTCCAGGCTGACCCAGCACTCAGAGATCTGAAGGTCTCTGCTTTTCTGCCTGTGTTGGGATTAAAAGTATGTGTTATCCCCTGGTTTAAATTTTTAATCTCAAATCCCACCAAAATCTTCAAGATTCTCATTTTCTAGCAACGTCAAACTACAAAAGTATCCTCTCTATCTCTGCTATAGAGAAAAAAGGAAAACTTTGAAACAAAATTTAAGCAAAGAGATGAGAAAAGTTTAAGTTTTGGGCCAGTTGCAGCCCCTCAGGGTGCAGTGGTGGAGCCCTGTCTATTATTCCTCGGAACTGGGTGTTGTTAAAGTATATTTGGTGAGTAGTTTCCAGAAAGAGCTGAACAACTTCTTGCAGTAGAGAGGTCTGAATTCCAGCTGCTGTCAATCCAGTTTCTGTTGGGAAGAAAGCCCTTGATTTTTCCCTTTCTACTGTCCATAATTTAGCCTGTCTCTCTTGGCCTTCTCCCGATTTTGTAGAGAGGGCATGGAAAATTATGATCACCACTGAATACATTGCAACGAGTTCTATGACTACAACTGCATAAACAAAGCCAGAAAAGGTCCAAGTGCTTTCTGCTACATTGTTTTCCATTTTAGGTTGTTTTAGGCCTAGCTCTGTCGGGAAGGCTGCCTGCTGCCCATTTTCACCTCTCCAACCCACCACGTGTCCATAGCCACTACTACTCCGTGAGAGCTGAGCCCAGAGGGCAGCAGGAAGCAGTGCTTGTGAAATGCATTTGTCTTTGGTCTCCCCAATCTTTGGCTATTAACTTAGGACTTCTCAGTCTACAAACTTAGATTCAAGTTCCACATTGACTCACCATTTGTTGAAAGATTACTAGTATTTAATATTGATTTATAATTTTGTAAAATCAATGAGTACTCCTTAAACAGATATATACCCTAATGACCATACAGAGAGAGTAGGATATAATTACCTAGCCTAAAGTACAATACTGAGCAATATTTACTCCATCCATCCAAACCTCCAAGCTAGTATAGCTTCCTCCCATTCAGATTTGCCACATTATACTTGCTTTTTACTCATATCCTAGGTCTGGTTCACTTTTTCTAATATTTTCAGGTCATCTCCATATGCATCCTTTCATCCCTTCTGGTTTTCACTCCTCTCCTGGCTGTACCAAGATGTCCCAATCTATTCTCTGTTATTTCTCAGCATTGGCCAGTTGGGTTTTATTGACAATACAGAGAACAAATGATGACATATTCACATAAACTTGAGACAGAATATAGTTAGAACAAACATCACAACGCAATGTCCAGATCGAAACCAGATAGTGGGGTAGGTAAATCAGCATTTGAATGAACAAGGGTAAACTGTACCCAGTCCACAAGATCATGATGCCAACATAGAATAGTGAATTTCTCACTCCACACCAGAGAAACATTCAGGGCATGATGGTTAATAGGGAGCTGCATTACTGGCCAAAGTGCAGATAATAAGTGACTTTGGAGCTCAGCCCTAAAGGAGAAATCTGTAACTCAGTCTTGTTGGGATGAGCTTCCCTCACATTAAGGAGTTGTCCCAATATTTTCAATCATTAATTCTGTGCAGCGAAAGATCTAAGCGCTGGCAGGATTTTGACACTGTAATTTCCATGGACCATCGCCAGTTTTCTATTTCTATTTTCTGTTCCTATTTCCTTATTTGCCAAAGTGTAATCCATAAGAGATGGATTGGGCCTTGTCTTGCTGCTGATGAATTCAAACTGGAATGTGGTTTTTTGCTTTGTTTTGTTTTTTGTTTTTTGTAACTTGAGTGGCTGAGTGTTGAAGCTGGACAGGAAGTACTGAGGAAGGACTTTCAGGCAGGCAGAGACAGGGACTCATGGAAGGATGTACAGGGAGAAGGAAGGGAAGCTGAATGGAGCAGGAAGGCAGGCAGTGAGAATCATGTGTAGTGATGGAGCACTGGAGAAGTTGGGTTGTTAGGAGTTAGCTAATAAACTGCCCCAGCAAAATGCCAACAATTTTCAACTATATAGACACCTTCTTCTCATAATTAACCCTCCGGTAGGATCTAAGAAAGCCCTGCCATACAACCTGATGCACCCATCCCCAAAGTTAAAAAAAAAATCCACAAAGAAGAGGCAATAATATTTTAAGATGCAAAGGTCAGGGAACATTTCTGTGAAATAATGTGATTTGGATGTGACTGGTTATTATACTCATGGCTCCAGAGCAATCATGGTTGCCAACACACAAAGAACAATCTAGGTACAACTGGAGGAAGGAGAGGGAGGGAGCTCATGATGATTCCTTATGAAGAAATTCTATGTGGAAATATTTCTTCACTGTCCTGGGAATCCACTAAGGACTTTAAAAAAATTTATGGATTCTTAAATCTACCATTGAAAAGAAAAACCAATAGCACATAGAAAAGATGCATTAGGATAATTTGCCCATATTTGCTTCATATTGCTTTCTCTACTGGACTTTAGTAGACAGTTGAAAATGTTGAGGAAGTTTTCTTGCGAAGGAAAGGGTGCCACTGAATGAATAATGCCTTTAAGGCTATGATTTTTGTCTCAGTTAGTGGTACTATTGCTGTAATGAAAACACCATAAGCAAAACCAACTAGGAAAGGAAAAGGGTTATTTACCTCATAGTTCCATATAACAGTTCATCACCAAAAGTAGTGCGATCAGGAATTTACACTGGCAGGACTCTGGGGCAGGAGCTGATGCAGGAACCATAGAGGAGTGTTGCTTACTGCCTTCCTCCTTATGGTTTGCTCGGCTTGCTTTCATATAGAAGCCAAGACCACCAGGCCAGAGGTGACACCACCTACAGTGTCCAGGGCCTTCCACATTAATCACTTATTAATAAAATGCTTTAAAGCCTGCTTTTATGGAGCTGTGTTGTTAATTTATGTTTCCTTATTTCAGATAACTCTAACTTGTATTAATTTGGCATAAAACTAGCCCACACAATTGACCCTTGTGAACTTAACACACATACAGATCATTGTTCACCCATAATGTCTCCTTTTTCTCATCCCCAAGATCACACATGAATATAACATTACAACTTAGCCATTCAAAATTTTAGATGCACTACAATCTTTAAAGATTCAAACATTTAAAAGACCTAGTGTCTTTAAAATAATAATTTTCTTTTAAAATCCAAAGTCTTTGTAAAATTCCAAGAATCTTTTATAAAAATTCAAAGTCTCTCAACTGTGGCCTCCTGTAAACTAAAAAAATAACACATACTTTCTTATTTCAAGAGGGAAGAAGCTGAGCAGAGCCACAATCTGAACAAAGCAAAACCAACCCCCAAAAGTTTAAGTAACTGAATGTTCAGTTATCTGGGATTCACTCAAGATCTTCAGGAATCCTCAAAGTGGCTTAGGTCACTTCTCTGGTTCCACTCTCAGCAGCACACCCAGCTTGTCTTCCAGGCTTTGTCAGGCTCCACCCTCCTGCTGCTGCTGTTCTTGATGGTCATCTTCTGGTACTGGCATCACCAATGTGCTGGGGTCTCTGCTGCAACTGGGCTGTACTTTTCACTAATTGCCTCTATTATGCTCTATTTATGGTCTCAAGCCTCAACTTCTCTCCATGACCCCTTCAATTCTCGGGCTTCAACTATAACTGAGGATGCATTTTCTCCAAAGGCTTATCCTGGCATCTTGTAGTACCAAACTTCATCTGCATTTCATGACCCCTCATGCCTTCAAAATCAGTAAGTACCATCTTGGTGGTTCTTAAACTGCCAAGTCAGGCTGACAGAACAAGCTACATTCTTGGCCATCTCTTACACTTTTAATTCTCAGGGAGACAAAAGTAGATAATGAAATAAATACTTAAATATTAAATAAATAAATACATTTCTGTTATTTTTGAACATTAAATTTGTGGAGACTTCCTATTGGCACATTGTTGGAGACATCTGTGATGTCTGATGCGTTAGATCATAGTTAAGAAAATTTTATAGACTTTGATTTAAATATCAAGAATGATATTATGACCATAGAATACAGCTTTCTATTAAAAAAAAAACACCTAAGTTTGGCTTTAGAAAAAAAAATGCACTCATTTAGTACCTTTGTTATCCTCTATCCAAATTTCAAATTATTTTAAAGGATAAGTGACTTTTCTGGTAAACTGATGGAAATTATGTCACAAGGCAATATTTCTTATCTCAGAAATTCAAAAGGGAAATGTGCAAATAGTTGTTTATCAATATGCTTCCAGTTCCTTTCCTTTGTTTATTCTTGAGACATCCTTGGGACCTGCAACCCAGGTTATGTCAAAGGTGCTTGCCGTCTTCTCCGTGTTGGCATACAAAGTAGTGAAGAAGAGGGTGGTGCGTGCTGAGACCACTGGAAGCTTGCTGAAAATGCCTAAAGGGTGACTATAAGTTAAATTACTGAAAATAAGAAATGCGTGGGCAGGCCCTCACATACATAAAACAAACACAGTCATCATCTTAATTGTCATCCTGGTTCCATGGAAGACTCAGAATCCTGTGTTTGTAAGTTAATGCTCACCCAGCACTATTGCACAGAATTCTATGAGACCATGAATACAAATAAAGAATGAGACAAACATAATGAGACATTATTCCTATCACCATTTCAACCAACCTTGGAGGTAAGGAAAGGGTTAACAAATCAATTTTTTTTTTCTCTCTCTCTCTCTAAAATAATTTGTTATATTACCTTCTATTGATCTTTTCTAATGCAAATGCATCCCTGGTAAAATACATCAGAGATTTGTCTGGCCTCTTTATTGTTGTAGGATGTGGCAATTAATTTTTTTATTGAGAATCCAATTAGCTTTCTGCTCTTACAATGTTTTACCTAAATCCTCCTTTTAAATTCTCTGAAGGTTACCGGGGAAAAGATCAACTAAGCATGACTGTGTTAAAAGGTAGAAATAAGGAAAACATTACTTATGTTGTGTACAAAATTGGGGTTAAGGTAGGTTAACTGAATCAGATTCCTTGAAGAGATAAAGATGTTCTAAATCATGAAGAATTAATCAGGAAATTCTAATTGAAAAACAGGACCACAATAGTCTATTATGAAAGGGGAGGAAGTGTCAAATTAGCACAGCAAAGCTGGCAAATCTGAAAAAAAGATTGTACAGGCTTTTGCCATTGTGACCCTTATAAAAGTGTTGTTAAAAAAAAGAAGAAAAACAAAGGTGGGAAAAAAGCCCAAGGATAGGGCTTCATGATTAGGACCACCCAAAGAGAGATGCTAACAAAAGAAAATTGAGTTCCCTAATTGGAGGTGGTCTGCATGTAAAGCGCTCAGATGTCCTGCAGACACCAAGGACAGAGGATGGAGTCTGAGTAATTACTGCAGGGGAAATGAGAGGAAGGTGAAGGGAGGATATTACAGACACCAGGACAGTGGCTGAGGCAGCAGCTTTCAAGTGCAGCACTGTAATAATCCAGGCCAGTACCCACCATCCAGGTTAAAAAATTTTAAATTACATTAAAAAAGCCATTCCGTTTCTATTCATGATCTAGTTGGCTTTTTCTGACCTTGAATCAAAAGAGAATGGTAGAGTGGCTGGCTCAAAAGGCACAATTCTGAAACGTTCCTGGTGTGAACAAATGAACCTCTGCTGCCTTCACAGTGAGCATGAGCACAGAAACTGACTCACAGAAACATTTTCTTTGGACTTGGAAAGATTCTGTTTTCCAGACTCTAATGCTAGAAGTCAGAAGAGAAAGGACATGACGAGGGGGCGAGAAACCTGCCAAGGGCTGCCCCTTAACTATCCCCAGGCTGCAAAGGATGCTTACAGAAACTGAATTGAGATTCAACTGAAATCTCATGAAGTTTTTCTGAGTTTGTTATTTTCCAATTCCCAATGAATAGGCAAGGGTTGCTTTCAGCAGGAGGCATTAAAAGTCTATTATTAAAATATTTAAATTTGAAGAAAATATAATATAATTTAGTTTGGTGTGCTGCCACAACACCCCCCCATCTTTCCTTCTTCAATCTTATCAGTGATGAAATGATGAAAACATATGGGCTGTGTGCTTTTGGTCAGACTATGTGCTAATCTCTGATATGATTTAAACACTAACTTGATACTGATATCACAGTAGTTAGAAACTTGCCATTGGCACTGTGGCATTAGGAATCCTATGAGTACTTGACATGGGTACACTAAAATGTTTTGGGCATAGGAATTAGAATTAGAGCAATTCTACTGCTCAATTCTATTCTAATATCTAATTCTATTGCTCAAATTCTATTCCAATTCCTATTAGGATCCTAATAGGAATTAGAAAATTCTGAGCATTTTACAAATCTAATTAAATATGTTCATGAGGTATGTCTCCTATGCCCTCAGATTCTCCCATTTCTAACACAAGACTTAGTTTTAGCACATTTAAAATCTAATTGAGAGATTAATTTATTAGTTATTTTATGCTTGATTTCATACTAATTTGTACTATTTATATTCTAGCAAATGCACACATGTGCACCTCTATATCAATAACTGTACTTTGGATATTTTTCATATCTTGATAACTCTTTTGATTATTGGTTTCCAATTCTATTTGAGGAAATTTGGATTATTCTTTCTTCTGTGATACCATCAATTCTGCAGTTGTTGGGCTGTTCCTCAAGCAAACTATAATCATATTTATCATATCATAACTTATTTTTGTTTTATGTACATATTATGATGTTTTACTCTATTTCTGGATGTTCTGGTTTGAATTGCATTAAATAATCTGTATCGAAATATTTTTTCAAGTTATATTTTTGCTATAGAAAATTTTAACCATAAAAATGTAAAGAAACTTGTATAACAACCCCTGTTCTAACATTAAAATTTAATAATTCGTAATTCATGTCCCAGAATTTTTGTTTGATCAGTTATCAACCCAGCTGAGACTAACTGGAAAAAAAATACATAATTGAAGACCAACCTTATGGCTATGTTAGTATTTAGTTCCTCAGACTTCCTTTAGTGATCAGATATCAGTGTCTTGAAATTTGTAATTATTTTCTAAGATAGAACACTGCAGTCAGTTTTAATTCCTGTTAACTCTATTCTGAGATTCCTTGACCTTTTAGAGTATGCAAGTGCCTCTACAATTCGATTAACCTCTTATCATAGGATAACAGTTTTCTTAACATGGTATTAGAAAAAGAAATTATGATTTCCATTATCTCTCCCCACTCTTTCATTATCATTTGTAGTCTGTAAGGAGCTACCATGCTAAATTCATCTGTATATTCAAGGGGAAAATGGTATCATTCAAATTGTATTGAAGTCAGGTCAGAAGTCCATACGTAGCTTGCACTGTATTTTTATCTATAAGTCTCTGCAAATCATTTCTTTCTTGGTCTATATCCTTTTATGAAAAATGGGCAGACAATTTCTCTCAAGCAAGATCATTAGATCACATATACAGTGTCTTGAGTCCTGCCCCATATAAAATAGATGTGATCCAGCTCACTGTTTTTCTTGTTTGTTGTTATTATTATTATTTATTATTATTATTATTATTATTATTTTGTTAAAGAATAATGCCTAATTACAAGTGAAAAAGGTAATGTTTGTATGATGGAGAATTTGTTGTCAGTACTGCCCAGTCCCTTCCTTTTCCTTCCACATTCTGATGACACATTGAATTGAGAAGATAGAAAATAAAACACATAAACTATGATGTCTATGCAAGAGATGTATATAAGTGAACATAAATATTATTAAAAGTAGTAGTAGTAATTTAAAAAAAGAAGAATTTTATTAATTTATGAAAACCATATAATTTTAAAGCTTAAATTTTCAATCACTTAATTGCAGAACACCTGGCTATTGAGAGACCGTGTTGGTCACCTTGGGGTCTAAATGTGAGATTCTAAAAACTGGCGTGAACTAAGAGAAGCTTGTGAAATCAAGTACCATGTGATAAGAAGAAACATCCAGGGAAGGATGTTAAGATGCATTCCAGCCCACAACTATGTTTTCAATATGTTTATGGGTATTGCCTAAGTCATATATTGGAAATGGTATTATAATTAGAATACCAATGCAAAAGATTCAAAGAAATCATTTTCACTTTAAAATCAGGTGTTTTAAAGGAAAACATAATTATTATATTTTGATGATAATGAAATTTTATGACTCATCTCTAGATATCACACACACCTATAACATTCTTTCTGTATAATTCTAATTTACTATTATTTGTAAGTCAAGAACAAAGATGAACATAGTCTCTTTACCCATTTTCTGTGGAAAGAAATGGAACTATTGTGCTAATGGGTTAGATAACAGCTAAACAAGATGTTTTAAATATGTTTTCAAATGACCCCAAGGTATCACTTTTGATAAGTGCCTCCTACCCTACATTAAGTTAATGGTTATTTCATGAAAGGCTATAGCAATTGACCAAGTGAAAGCAACACATGGGACAGAGGAAGTCTCCAATGGCCAGGTGTTCTGCAATTAATTGATTGAAAATTGTGAACTGAGCTTCCTGTGACCCCCAGCTGAGGTCTTGAGAGAAAGTGGTAATCATTTTGGGTTTTAAAGAG
Organism: Acomys percivali; assembly: GCA_907169655.1. NCBI lineage: Eukaryota > Metazoa > Chordata > Mammalia > Rodentia > Muridae > Acomys > Acomys percivali. The sequence continues at coordinate 10,913,503 of OU015752.1, forward strand.
AGACAGTCCTTTGGAAATAATTTGGTTGGAAGATATATGCTTAGCTAATAAAAATGTAGTTGTTAATCAAAGTGAAGCGGCCTGAAAAAACACCAAGCAGCACAGGGTGGGTACCTGGAAATTCAGAGCCATGAACTTGTTCAGAACATACACTCCATGGTATGCTTTGCATTGTTTTCTTTTAAAAAAGTATTAATTATTCACTCCCCCCCCAGCCATAGCCCCTCCCTCCTCTCTTCCCAGTCCTACTTTTCCTTCCTGTTTCCCCTATCTTCCTATCTTCCAGTGCCCAATTCCTCAGAGAATGGGAGCCACACACACACACTCACCACAGCATATCAAGTTGTATGATGACTGAGCACATTCTCTTTCCCTGTGGCCTGGTAAAATAGTTCCACCAACTGAAAGTGATCGAAAAGCAGCAACAGGGTTCCTGTCAGAGCTAGACTCATTTCCCTTAGTAGGGGACCAAGCTACCCATCAGTAGGGGGCTAAATTTTAGCCCATGCATGGTCCTCGGACCCACCCACCTCCACCCCCACCCCCACCACCATCACCACTCTGGTTAGTTGGCTCTGTTGGTCTTCTTGTGGAGCTCCTGTCCCCTTTGAGTCTTTCTTTCCTCATCCTCCCCCCCCGACCCCTTGCACTCCTTCACCCCACCCCACACACCCCACCACTCTTCCACAAGACTCCCTGTGCTCCACTCAATGTTTGGCTGTGGGTCTCTGCATCTGTTCCCATCAACTGCTGGATGGAGCCACTCAGAGAATAGCTATGCAAGGCTCCTGTCTGCAAATAGCAGAATGTCATTAATAGTGTCAGGGGTCTCTCATGGGATGTGGCTGTCTCTCATTGGATGGTTCTCAGGTTGGACCAGGTACATTTCCTCAATCTCTGTTTTATTTTTATCCCTGCATATTTTGTAGGTAGCGTAAGTTTTGGGTCAAATTTTTTTTTAATTTTTATTAATTTATTCTTGTTATATCTCAATGGTTATCCCATCCCTTGTATCCTCCCATTCTTCCCTCCCTCCCATTTTCCCCCTTATTCCTCTCTCCTATGACTGTTCCTGAGGGGGATTTCCTCCCCCTGTATATGCTCATAGGGTATCAAGTCTCTTCTTGGTAACCTGCTATCCTTCCTCTGAGTGCCACCAGGTCTCCCCCTCCAGGGGACATGGTCAAATATGAGGCACCAGAGTACATGAGAAAGTCATACCCCACTCTCCACTAAAGTGTGGAGACTGTTCTGACCATTGGCTAGATCTGGGCAGGGGTTTAAAGTTTACAGCTTGTATTGCCCTTGGTGCCATAGTTTGAGCGGGACCCCTGGGCCCAAACCTGCCTATCATAATGTTCTTCTTGTAGGTTTCTAGGACCCTCTGGATCCTTCAACTTTGCTATTCTCCCATGCTTCTCTCATATACACTATGGAATACTACTCAGCTATTAAAAAACAAGGAATTCCCGAAATTTGTGGACAAATGGATTGAGCTAGAAATGATCATAATGAGTGAGTTAACCCAGAAGCAGAAAGACTCAAATGGTATATACTCACTTATATCTGCATACTAGCCCAAGGGGCATGTCCCACGAAAGCCTTCACTTACCAGGAAACTGGGACAGAGGGGAGGACATCCTATTGGTTCAAAGTTTTTGTTTGGTTTGGTGTTCCCCTCCTTCTATTAGGAGTCATATCTAGTTAGAATGTAGCCTTTTTAGTCTCTCTGACCACTGCTGCTAAGGGGCTCAGCTAGAGTCACCCTCATATCTGCCCAGGAACCTTCACTGTCATAGGTCTCCAGCTTGTCACAGAGAAGATCCTGTCCAAGGTTTCTTATCTCAGTGAAGGCCCTCTGTCCCTATTCACAGATGATATGATAGTACATACATAAATGTCCCCCACAATTCTACCAGAGAATGCCTATTGCTGATAAATAGCTTCATTAAAGTGGCTGGATACAAAGTAACTGTAAATGTCAGTTACCCTCCTGTGGCAAACAACAAACAAGCTGAGAAAGAAGCTAGGAAAATAACACCCTTCACAACAGCCACAAATAATATAAAGTATCTTGGTGTAAGTCTAACAAAGCAAGTTAAAGACCTATATGACAAGAACTTCAAGTCTCTGAAGAAAGAAACCGAAGAAGATATCAGAAGATGGAAAGATCACCCATGCTCATGGACTGATAGGATTAACAGTAAAAATGATCATCTTAACAAAAGCATTGTCTCCTTGACGTTGGAAAGTAATGACTAAACTATAGGTAGGGACAGATCTATTTCATACAATAAAACACTGTTTCTTTCTAGGCACAACAGGAGGGACGACTCATTAAGAATTCAAAGAAATTTCTACTTAAATTTGATTTTAGTGTCTCTAGTGTGGATAAAACAAAAAATCCAACCTAAAATGATTGTGGTGGTTTGAATAAGAATGCCTCAACCAGGTGGTGGTGGCTCACACCTTTAATCCCAGCACTCAGGAGGCAGAGGCAGGCAGATCTCTGGAAGCTAGCCTGGTCTACAGAGTGATTCCCGGACAACCAGGGATACACACAGAGAAATCCTAGGTCAAAAAACTAAAAAAAAAAAAAAAAAAAAACTCCCCACCATAGGCACAAGTGTTTGCCTGCCTGCTCACCAGGTGGTAAATTGAGAAGGGTTAAGAGGTGTGGCCCTATTGGAGGAGGTTGTTCCTGGGGGTAGGCTTTGACATTTCAAAGTCCAAGCCAAGACTCATCTCCCATTCACCCATCCCCACTCACCCACCCCTCCAGTCCTCTGTACTGCATGAGAATGTAAATTTGTTAAGCTCACAGCTACTGCTCCAGTTCTATGTCTGTCTGTTTCTTGATATGATGATTATGTACCTGGAAAAAATATAAGCATATCTCCAATAAAATCTTTCTTTGTACATATTGCCTTGGTCATGATAATATTGGATTCCAGTGCAATAGTATAAAAGAAAAAGTAAACCAAACAAAAATAAATAAAACAGTAAGTAGTAAATAAAACAGAGATATACCCAGAATGACTTTGGAATTTACTTTTATTTTACTCAATATGCTGGAGAACACTTGTTCTACGAGAAAAGATGCTGGAACCTATGTGAAAATTCCTACCATGTTCCTCAAAAACATAATGAATTTATTTATTGATTTACCTTGTGTCTTGATGCTTGGGCAGGGATTTAGGCTATATATTGATCACTGAGGAAAGAAAAGCATTAGAAAACTGTACTCAGTATGCAGATATCAAAGGGGCAGGCTGCATGAATAATTATGGCTAGCTACTGTATCATTGATCAATGTAAAACAAAAAAACAGGGGGAAATAGAATGAAGGCAGACTGCTATTTAAGGTGCCATAAAACAGCTGAATAGTCAAGATGCTTTCTAAATTATGCTAACATCACATAAGTAAAAGTCACAGAATCTAAAGTGTCAACTTTTTAAACTCAGGAAACATGTTCTGTTTTTTTCACACCTTTATTTTCCAATTTTTCAGGCTTTAGGAACAGTCACAGTAAGGTGCCCTGTGATGAGGTAAACACTAGGGTTTTAGTGACCTTTTCTGTTGCTTTGGAAAACTATCCTGACCAAAAAAAAAAATAAGAGAGAAAGGGTTCATTTTGGCTCACAGCTCAAGGGTGCACGGTACTTCTTCAGTGGCAGGAACATGCAGTAGCTGTTCACCCTGCACATACAGCATCTAAGGCTCAGATTCTGGAATAAAACCCCTCCTGCCTGGCTGCCTATGATTGAAAGCTGACAACCAGGAAGCCACACGTTACCCCTGGTTAGATTAGCATCATAGCATCATAGCTCCTTTGAGCCATGTGGCCTCTTTCAGGAAACCATCATCCTGCTAAAACACAAATTTCTACTTCAGGTAGTCTCACTCCATTCTTAATCTCTCTTGACATCTTCTACCTGCTTTGGAAGACTTCATTCCAGGCAAGAGAATCTTCAGTGAAGTCTAGATTAACCATGTTCACCCAACAGATATTTATATCTTGGATATGAAGAGGAATAGCTCATCAATAACTCAGTTAAAAAAAAAGAAAAGCCCATGACCGCTATAATGCAAATATTGTGATTGATCTAATTTCATGCCTTCACTTGGTGAAGTTGGCAATAATGAACATGCAAGGTTTTACTTATGGAAAGTAAAAAATATATTTATTCATAGCTCCAGAAATAAATGTGTCATGTCCTCTCTTCTGGGTTTCTAAGTTAGCTCTTTTTTTTGGAGGTGGAGTGGGGGAGTCTGTCCAGAAAGCTTCTCTCCTGCATAGTGATGCTCTTTTGCATTAGGCTCCAAGCACAACATCACCTAAATGTTTCTTGTCTCCTTGTGGTATTTATTACAGGGAAAATGTTTTGAACTTGATGCATGAAGAGCAGGCAAAAATTTAAATACTGTAGAAATAAAGTCGAAGTAAGTTAAAGCAATATTTCTTGCATACACCAATGGAGTTAGGTACACTGCCTACTAGACTATTTGGCTATTGCCAAAAGAATAAAATTTAATGAGGCAATATTATTCACTTAGAAGGTAAAGACATTTAACACTACAGGGATCATTTAACAAGAGGGCACTCTAGCAGATTAATCTGGTGGATATGAATGAAGCTGAGGGAAAACCGAAAGTGTCTACTATACACAGAGGACTATAGTAATGGTGATTTTACTCTATAGCCATAAATAATTTTAATATTCTTGAAGTGAATTGGCACTTATCAAGATCATAAGTGACTTTTGCACTGAAAATTAATGGCCATGTCTCATTCCTATTATTCAACTTAGCAGGCAAATGATATTAAGTTGATTATATCTTTCTAAAATTATTTTCATCCACTGCCCTCTGTTTTGACACTTTGTTCCTTTCCCTAATAGATCCTTAGGGCTTATGTCATTGCTCAAGCTCTCTAGGAAACAAAACTTGGCACTTCTTTTTTGGTGACAATATTATAAGATACAGTTCAAGGCAAGAAGAAGGAAATGTGAAGAGGTGACAAGAAAACAAAGTAATAAACTCAGGTTGCTAAGAGATAATTTCTCAGGAAACACAACTTGTCATTTTTTAAAACCATAAAATAGAGTATCATAAGAAAATATTTCAAGCTTGGTGCATTGTCATGACATCAAAATAAAGATTTTATTCACTATCCTGCCCTTCCCTCTCCCCTCTCCAAGTTTGCCTTAGGGTAAATAACCTCTTCCCAACTTGGGATATGATCTCATCGACTTAACAACCAATATATACACATAAGTAAAAACATACCATATTTTTATTTTGGAATGTGGCTAATCTCCTCAGGATAACATTTTCTAGTTCCATCCATTTGCCTGATTTTTTTTAATGGTTGAGTAATATTCCACTGTGTAAATGTACCACATTTTATTTAACCTTTCTTCTGTCTAGGGACATCTAGGTTGTTTCTAGTTTCTGGCTACTATGTATAGAGTAGCAATGAGCATGGCTAAGCAAGTGTGTTGTGGTAGGATAAAAGGTAATTTGTGTATATGCCCAAAAGTGATATAGCTGGATCTATAGGTGCATCAATCCCTATCTTCCTGAAGACCACCAAGCTGATTTCCACAGGCTGTACAAGTTTGCTCTCTCATCAGCCATGGAGGAGTGTTCCTCTGACTCCACATCCTCATCAGGATGAGTTGATATGTGTATTATTGATCTTCACCATTCTGACAGGTGGAAGTAATCTCAAAATAGTTTTGATTTGCATTTACTTGATGGTTAAGGATATTTAACAGATTTTTAAAAATGTTTCTTTCCATTTGAATTTTGTGTTTTGAGAACTCTCTGTCTATAAAAACTGGGTTATCTGTTTCCTTGACATCTAGGCTTTTGAGTTCTGTGTGTATTTAGATATTAGCCTTCTATTGAATTTGTGGTTGGTTAAACATTTTTTAATTCTTTAGGCTACAATTTTATCTGAATGATAAATGCTGTGCAGAAGCACTTCAGTTTCATTTGGTCCCATTTATTAGTTGTTGATTTTAATGCTTGTGCTAACAGTGTTCTGATTAGAAAATATTTTCCTGTGTCAATGAGTTCAAGGCTATTTCCTACTTTGTTTTCTATCATTTTAATTGTATCTGGACTTATGTGCTAGGTGTGGAATGATTTGGACTTTTCTGCATGCAGCCATAGAATTTGACTAGCACCATTTGTTGAAGATGCTTCCTTTTTTTTCAGTATATATTTTTGGCTACTATATTAAAAATAAGTTGTGTAGGTGTATGGATGTATGTCTGTGTCTTCAATTTGATTCCATTGATCAACATGCCTGTTTTTATTTCAATAACATGCTTTTTAAAATTACTATAGCTCTGTGGTACTATTTGAGGTCAGGGATAGTAATGCTTACAGAAGTTATTTTATTATTCAGAATTGTTTTTTTTTTTAGCTATCCTTTTTTTATGTTTTTATATGAAGCTGAAAATTGTTACAAACTGGTGACAAGTTCCCATTGCCAATGAAGTCATTGAGAATGACTTGTGTAGCATGGAGAGGTCAAGCTGGTGCCCATAAAGAACCTTCACTCTTACATATGAGCGCCTTTGGTACTGGAATCACTCTGTACTCTAAAAAGTGGAAACACAAACAGCAATTCATCCACAAACCCTTTGATATATAATGATGCCATTCCTAATATGCTATTGCAATGGTGGCACAAAGCTTGTTGAAGCAACCAACCATTACCTGACTTGATTTAAGGTCTACTCTACAAGATGAATACTTGACACTGCTTCGGTGACCAAGAACTACAGACTAGATAACCGAGGGACTTATGTTTTTTCTTTAAAGCTATAAAATGACTCTTAATGACATTCTGTTATTCTCATAGATAAGTCCCTTGCTCAACACTGTTAGAGAAGCTTCCTCCTGCAGCAGATGGAAATAAATAAAGACAACCACAGGCAGGCAGTATGCTGAGGATCAGAGACATTGGCACACTTAGGAATCAACTGGATTACTCAATCATTTTTTTCCCTTCAGGAGTTGAGGAGTACGAAGGAAGAGGAGACAGAAAGAGCATAAGAGCCAGAGGAGATGAAGGACACCACAAAACCAAAACCCCCTTCTAGATCAATAAAAGTGATGGCATATGAATGCACAGAAACTGCAGCAGCATGCATAACGCCTGCATGTGTCTGCACTGGACTGAAGGCTAGAACTGAGAGAAGTAGACACATGGACCCCTCCATATTCCAGAGGTATCTCCAATTAACAACTTACAAATGAACATGTAGTTTTCTCCAAGCAAATCTCAATGGGGAAACAAATTAATCTTAAGGGTAGGTTACACGCTCAGCAGTAGATAGCCAAGAGAGAGAGAATTCAGTATTATCATTGGCAGTCCCTTGTCTCATGTCATGGCAGAATTTAAACTATTTTAATTTAATTGTATTTATATGTAACTTTACTCTCTTTTTACCATACAGGTCATTTAAATATATACTATGGCTTCCAGCTTAGTGTTCTTATTGGTTTCCTGAGTATATAAGTGAGTGTCTTTATATGTTTCTTCTGCCTTTCTGGGGGGGCTCTTTCTCTTCTGTTTGTGGGTTTTGTTCTATTCCACTGTACTATATTATATTAATTTATTTCTCTATGCCTTTTTGTTCCTTATGAGAGACAGATAAGAAGTGGATCTAGTTAGGAATGATAGTTACTGGGGGAAGGGACTATGAGAAGTAGACAGAGGGAAATCATAATCAGATGATGTTATGTGAGAAAAAGAAATAGTTACTTTCAATAAAAGGGAAACAAGCAATGCAATGTAATGCCATGATGACAGGTACTAATATTTTGATCATGACATTCAGGGACACAGTGGCATGTTGAGAGAATGTAGAGAATATTTTAAGTAGTTCTTATAATCCCATTACTGGTTGTCCATCATGATAGTTCAAAAAATGGCTGACTTTGAGTTCTTTTGTTCTTTCTTTACAGACAAGTTAGTGATTCAAAGGGTGGTTCCTTTATCCTGCAAGGTCTTGACTCTCAGAGGTTCTTAGCCTGGCTTCTAAATTCAGAGGCTGTGTACCTCTACTCCTGGAAAACTGAATCATTTGGATCCATGTTTTGTTCTATATAAATAATAATTTTATTTCATTTTATGTGTATGGGTGTTTTTCTATATGTATTTCTGTGCCACACGCTACCACCTGTGGCCCACAGAGGTCAGAAAAAGCCATCAGATCCTCTTGAACTGGCATTGACAGACAGCTGTGAGCAGCTATTTCGACACTAGGAATCCAGAGTCCTCTATTCAGGCAGCAAATTCTCCCAGCCCCTGGGCAGTCTCTCCAGCCACGTTAGCTCCGTGTTCTAAAGATAGGGTTTATAACTTTAGTTTCTACATGAAATTAGTATTGCATGGGTTTCAGAGTAGGAACAATTAACAGCCAGAGCCACAGACCATAAGCTTTTTGTGTTGAGGCCCTCGGGCGTTTGTTTTGATAAGGATGTGTTTGTTGAAGACTTCAAAAACAGGGAAGCCATACATGATGGATGTCAAGGCTTTGCCATCGGCACAGATTGCCCTACAGGGCCAGGGCAAGCACACACCCCTCAGTCTTCAATAGAATCTTCAGCAAGAGTGTGACGTGGATATAGACATCCCTGTGGCATCTTCACAGCCTCTGTCCTGGCTTAATCTCAGCATCTCCACACTTCACAGTTCTTCTTACCTTCTTACAGAATCTACACCGAGGTAACTCTCTGGAATTCACCAGCTAATGTTTAGTGCTATAACTAAGATCTTCATGTGCCAGGGCTGTTATTATTTAAAGCTGAAATGTTCATTCTTCATAAGTTTGCATTTGGAATTCTTGGCTCCCAAATAATAGGACTATTTGGGGAAGCTCTGGAACTTTTAGAAGATGAGACGCATCTAGTGGAAGTAGGTCATTAGAAGTGGGACTTTGATGATAATTTCCGCATCTGCTTCCTGCCATGTTGCCTTCTTTTTTGTCCAACATTTTGACAGCTCTTTCTTTGTTTCTTTGTTTGTTTCTTTGTTTGTTTCTTTGTTTGTTTCTTTCTGTTTCTTTCTTTGTTTCTTTCTTTGTTTGTTTCTCTGTTTGTTTGTTTGTTTCTTTCTTTCTTTCTTTCTTTCTTTCTTTCTTTCTTTCTTTCTTTCTTTCCTCCTTCACTTTCCATCCTGGTCAGAACCCCCTTTCTCCCCTCCTTCTAGTCCTATCCTCCCTTCCTCTCTCGCTCTGCTCTTTCCTCATCTCCCTTTCCCATTCCTTAGAAAAGGGGAGCCCTGCTTACCCACCTCCCCAGCTCATCAAGCCACATCAGGACTCAGCCTTTCTTCTTCCCTGTGACCTGAAGAGGCAGCCTCACTAGGGGGAAGTGATCAGAAAGCTGGCAACCGAGTCCATGTCAGAGATAGCCCCCACTCCCCTTACTAGAAGACCCACATGAAGCCTGGGCTAGCTGTCAGCTGCATCTGTGCAGAGGGCCTAGGTCCAGTCCATGCACAGTTTTTCGTTGGTGGTTTGGTCTCTGCAAGGCCCCATGTTAGTTGCCTGTGTTGGTATTCTTGTGGAGCTTCTGTCATTTTTCGGTCCTTTTATCCTTCTCCCCACTTTTCCACAAGCGTCTCTATACTTCACCCAATGTTTGGCTGTGAGGATAAGCACCTGTTTCAAACCGCTGCTGGGTGGAGCCTCTCAGAGGACAACTTTGTTACACTCCCATCTGGGAGCATAGCCGAGTATCTTTAGTAGTGTCAGGGGCAGGCTCTATTCCATGGAGTGGGTCTTGGGTTGGGCCAGGCATTGATTGGACATTCCCTCAATCTCATCTCAATCTTCTCTATCTTTATCCCTTCAGATCTCTAAAAGTAATAGTAACTTTTAGAAAGAAAAGAATATTAAGTTGAGTGTAGACACAATCAGTTGTGCCTTCTCCATAGTAACTACCAGCATTAAACTCTGCTTTAATTTCTCTCAATCTTGTGTCCATAACAAATTAACTAATATTTTTAGTTTTATAATAGAATTTAACCATATTTTATATATTTTTAAACATGTACTTATTTAGTTTATACAACATGCTGCTCTATAAGATGTTTTATGAAGATTTAGGAACCTCTTAGGGGCACTAATGATGTCTGTGCTAAACCATTTAACTACCAGTCACCAAGCCCCAAGTCCAATCCACAAGACTGGAAAAACAAACAACAACAAACAAAAATGTATAATGTTATCTAATGTGCATTCCAAGAGTAAGAATAGTCACTGATATAAACTAGCAGATATCCAACTACATTACTAACATTATTGCCAAATATTAACCTATGCTAATCACAAATTTTTCCATAGAGAATTAACTTCTTACATTTGCAGTATTAAATCCAATTAATTTCACTTAATAAAATGGGTTTTTAATTTAGAGTAACTTCATATTCTAGATGAAGAAAACATAATTACCAAATTACAATTATTGCATTAGGATTCCTAATTTATCACCATAGTTTAAATATTCTTTGAATAGGTTTAGGTATATATATTAATAGGCAAAATCAATATGTACTAAATAGCTTCCTATATATCTACAAGCACTGACATTCAAATTAGAGGATGTTTAGGCCATATATTTAACTTAAAATAAGTTATATAAACATACTTCCTGTCTTTTATAGGATAATTGACAAAACTGTATGCATTCAAAGCATAAAGTATTATATTTTGGTATAGGTATAAATTATGAAAATTAAAGAAAACCATTGGGTTGAATACACTGAGTTTATTTAATATCTATTCTCAGCAAACATCACCTGTACCTTGTTTTTATTTTTGATACTGGGTGTCACTATGTAGCCCTGGCTGGCCTGGAACTCACTGTGAAGATCAACTTATAGTAATCCTTTTGCCTCTATCTCCACATTTCCTAATCCTGTTCCACCAGGCCTAGCTTTTGTTTTCCCTTTTACCAAATAGTAAGCCCAGAGCTTCATGCACGGTAGGCAATCTCTCAGTCACTCACGTCTGTTACTAGGGCCCCAAAACACATTGTTAACTCTGGTACTGTGCTGCCTACCATGTCTTCAAAATCACTCATTTTATAAGATCCAGCTCATAGCATTGACCAACATTGTCTAGCTGTCTTTTGCTTTCCTGATTTATCTGTGGGAACCACCATCTTGTTTGCATTTCTGAGTCCAGCTTTTTCAGACTCAGCATGAGAATGAGATATCTTAATATCTGTCCTTCTGTAACAGGCTTATTTCACTTTGCTTGATGTCCTTCAGGCTCACCCGTATGGATGCTGATGGTAGAAACTCCTGTTTACTGTAGTTGGACTGTGATTCATCATGTAAATATATTCCTCCAGTGATAGGCCTTAGGGGGGATTCCATGTTACTCCTGCTGTGAGAAAGGATGCAACAAACACAGACCTGCAGACATCTGTTTGTGATTCTGATTTCATTTCCCTCGAATACAAATGGTGAAATGATAGCCAGATGATCATGTGTTGTCTTGTCCTGCCTTGCTTTTATTTTGTTCTTCTCTTCACTTTTTTTCTTTTCTGTCTTTCTATTTATCTTTATCTTTCTTTCTTCCTTTCTTCCTACCTTCCTTCCTTTCTTTCTATCTTTTTCTTTCTCTCAATTACTTTTTTTTTCCTTTTTTAAATTTTATTAATTTATTCTTGTTACATCTCAATGGTTATCCCATCCCTTGTATCCTCCCATTCTTCCCTCCCTCCCATTTTCCCCTTA
>OU015752.1:10957076-10973529 GCA_907169655.1 Acomys percivali
GTAATTTGAATACATTAATAAAGTAAAAAAATAAAAATAAAATAAAAAATGAAAGGATATATGCAAACATATGTGATGTCTATACACACATTTGTTCATGAATTTATATATATATACATATATATTCATGAGTTTAGTAACAGTTGTCCCACAGAGGGTCACCTCACAAAAGCCGTGGGTTGCCAAATAAAAGGAGCAGTGCCTGAATTTTTGGGAGGATTTTTTCTCCTGAAGTCAAGGGTGTTTTGGTTCTCTAACAGAACTTCACGGTAAAGTCTCTGTTAATGACACCATATTCTTTGGAAAACCAACCTGATTTTGGCCAAGAAGCCTCTTTGCTTGACAGCTTACATAGTATCAGAAAGTCCTATCCAGGCTACTGAGAGAGGAAAATCATCGAGATTTTTAGGAATCTGTGAACACTTTGTGCTAGAATAATGACTAACATAGCATGATAAAGCTACTACTACCATTTTTCTAAGTGGACCCAATATTAAACTTCCATCTAAATATGCATTTCTATACCATAGGTTAGTTCAGCTCCCAGTCCTTATCATAAAAAACATATTTTGTGGGAAATGAATAAGATAGAAAATAAAAATGGTCACAATACAGAAAATATGTATCTGTCAAGTGTTCAGCCATAAATGGGTAATACATAGCACATACCTTCCATCCAAGATCCATGAAACAGCAAGAAGATTATAATAACCACATTTTGTGGTAAAATAGGGAAAATATTGTTTTTGGGTATGATGGAATCACTTCACTATCATGAATTTATACCAACTATGAAAATCCTTCCAAAATATGTTCATACACAAGTAATTCTCCATTCCAGAATAAAGTGATGAAGGGCTCAACATTCCCATTTCTTGCTGTGGAGCTATTAGCAACTGATGGTTGCTTGTAAAAACACAGTCTATAGGAATGTTGTCACTGGTTGATTGATCAGACTCCAGTGAGTTGTCCCATAACCTTGTTTATATAGGCAGCACAAATAAGATTTAATGTATCATAAAAAATGAAAATAATAGGACACAAGATTAAGAGGAGTTTGAATCTGGGAAAAGTTAGGGGGATGATGGAAAATTGAACATTGTCAAATAAACTGTATGAGTGTGTGGGATTCTAAAGAATTAATAAATTAGGTATTAAGGTAAAATTAATTATGATTACTAATGAAAGAATGAGTGAATATGACTCAGATATTTTCGAAATTATTATGTGATAACTATTTGAAAAAAGAAACTAAAAAAAAAGAAAAGAAAAGAAAAAAGAAACTTTTTTACTTTCCTTTTAGGTCATAATTTCTTAGAATAATCATTATACCTAGACAGGTTAAATAACTCATAAAAAATAAACCAGTATATAAAAGATGTTAAAACCAGAATATAACTAAAACACAGAGACATATTTTTAAATATTAGTTTAATTAATTTATTCAGATTACAACTCAATTGTTATCCCATCACTTGTATCCTCCCATTCCTTCCTCCTTCCCACTTTTACCCTATTCTCCCCCTAATTCTATTACTTAGGGGAACCTCCTCCCACACTATATGGTCATAGGCTATCAAGTCTCATCTTGGTAGCCTGCTTATCCTTTCTCTCAGTGCCACCAGGCCTCCTCACTAGGGGGAAGTGGTCAAATATGGGGCACTAGAGTTCATGTCCGAGTCAGGCTGTGCTCTCCAAACAACTGTGGAGAATTTCCTGTCCATTGACTAGATCAGAGTAGGGATTCCAGGTTTACTGCGTGAATTGTCCTTAGTTGGTTCAGTAGTTTGAGCAGACCCCTCTGGGCCCAGATACAACCCTCATGATGTTCTTCTTTAGGTTTCTATGGACCCTCTGCATCTTTCTATTTGCCAATTCTCCTATATTTCTCTCACCTACAGTCCCAATAGGATGTCCTCACATCTATCCCAATCTCCTGGTAAGTGTACACTTTCATGGGACATGCCTCTTGGGCTAGTGTCCAATTATAAGTGAATATATACCATTCTGCTTCTCTGTTAACTCACTCAGTATAATCATTTCTAGTTCCATCCATTTGCCCACAAATTTCAGGATTTCCTTGTTTTTAATAGCTGGGAAGTATTCCATACTGTAAATGTACCAGACTTTCTTTATTGATTCTTCAACTGAGAGGCATTTAGGCTGTTTCCAGGTCCTGGCTATTATGAATAAGGCTGCTATGAACATAGTTGAGCATATGTCCCTGCTGTATGGTGGAGCATATTCTGAGTATATTCCAAGGCGTGGAATAGATGGACTTGAGGAAGCCCTATTCCCAGTTTTCTGAGAAAGTACCAGACAGATTTCCAAACTGGTTATACAAGTTTGCCTTCCCACCAGCAATGAAGGAGTGTTCCATTTTCTCCACATCATTGCCAGCAAATTCTGTCACTTGAGATTTTTTTTAAATTTTTTTAATTTATTCTTGTTACATCTCAATGGTTATCCCATCCCTTGTATCCTCCCATTCTTCCCTCCCTCCCATTTTCCCCTTATTATCCTCCGCTATGACTGTTCCTGAGGGAAGCATGAGAGAATAGCAAAGAAGAAGGATCCAGAGGGTCCTAGAAACCTACAAGTAGAACATTATGAAAGGCAGATTTGGGCACAGGGGTCCCGCTCAAACTAAGGCACCAGCCAAGGACAATACAGGCGGTAAACTTTAAACCCCTACCCAGATCTAGCCAATGGACAGAACATTCTCCAGAGTTGAGTGAAGAGTGGGGTATGACTTTCACACGAACTCTGGTGTCACTTGAGTTTTTAATCTAGCCATTCTGATGGGTGTAAGATGGAATATCAGAGTCATTTTTATTTGCATTTCTCTGACGAATAAAGACGTTGAGCAATTCTTTAAGAGTTTCTTAGCCATTTGATATACCTCTACTTAGAATTCTCTGTTAAGCTCTGAGGCCCATTTCTTAATTGGATTATTTGGTTTGGTGGTGTTTAAATTATTGAGTTCTTTATATATTTTGGATATTAGACCTTTGTCAGATGTAGCGTTGGTGAAGAACTTTTCCCAGTCTGTAGGCTGTCATCTTGTTCTGTTGACAGTATTTCCTGCCTTACAGAAGCTTCTCAGCTTCATGAGGTCCCATTAGTTAATTGTTGACCTTAAGGCCTGGGCTCTTGGTGTTCTGTTCAGTAAGTTGTCTCCTGTGCCCATGTGTTCCAGGCTCTTTCCCACTTTTTCTTCTGACCAATTTGTGTCTCTGGTTTTATGTTGGGGTCTTTAATTCACTTGTACTTGTTTTCTGCATGGTGACAAATATGAGTTTAATTGCATTTTTCTACATGTATATATCCAGTTAGACCAGCACCACTTGTTGAAGATACTATCCTTTTTTCATTGAATAGATTTGGCTTCTTTGTCAAAAATCAAGTGACCTTGTGTGTGTGGATTCATTTCTGGGTATTTGATTCTATTCCATTGATCAACCAGCCTACTGCTGTGCCACCATGCTGTTTTAATTGCTGTTGCTCTATAGTACAGCTTGAGATCAGGTATGGAGATTCCTCCAGAAGATTTTTTGTTGCGTAGGGTTGTTTTAGCTATTCTGGGTTTTGTTTCCATATGAAGTTGATAATTGATCTTTCAATGTCTTTAAAAATTTGTGTAGGTATTTTGATAGGTATTACATTGAATCTGTGAACTGCTTTTGCCAAGACGGCCATTTTCACTATGTTAACTCTTCCAATCCATGAACAAGAGAGACCTTTCCATCTTCTGATGTCATCTTTAATTTCTTTTGTCAGAGTTTTGAAGGTTTTTTCAAACAATTCCTTCACTTGCTTGGTTAGAGTTACTTCTAGATATTTTATATTGCTTGTGGCTATCATGAAGGGTGTACTTTTCCTAATTTCTTCCTCTGCATGATTGTCATTTGTATATAGGAAGGCTACTGATATTTTCACTTAATTTTGTATCCAGTAATTTTGCTGAAGGTGTTTATCAGCTGTAGGAGTTCTCTCTGGTGGAATTTTGGGGGTCACTTATATACACTATCGTATCATCTGCAAATAGGGATAATTTGTCTTCCTTCTTTCCTATTTGGATCCTATTGATCTCCTTTTGTTGTCTTATTGCCCTGCCTAGTACTTCAAGTAATATATTGAAGAGATACGGAGAAAGTGGGCATCCTTGCTTGGTCCCTGATTTTAGAGTAATATCCTTGAGTATCTCTCAATTTAATTTGATGTTGGCTATTGGTTTGGTGTATATAGCCTTTATTATGTTTAGGTATGTGCCTTGTATGCCCAATCTCTCCAAAATTTTAAACATGAATTGTTGGATTTTGTCAAATGTTTTTTCTGCATCTTAGGAGATGATCATGTGGGTTTTTCCTTTCAGTTTGTTTACAGTGATTGATTTCCATATATTAAACCATCCATGCATGCCTACCTTGTCATGGTGAATAACATCTTTGATATGTTTTTGTATTCGGCTTGGGAATATTTTATTGAGTATTTTTGCAGCAATATTCATAAGAGAATCAATGTGACTGTGGCCTCATAGAATGAATTTGGTAATGTTCCATTCATTTCTATCTTTTGGAGTAGCTTGAAGAGTATCATCATTACCTCTTCTTTGAAGGCCTGCTAGAATTCTATGCTGAAATCATCTGGCCCTGGGCTTTTTTCTTTTGCTTGGGAGACTATTAACGACTTCTTCTATTTCTGTAGGAGAAATAGGGCTATTTAATTTATTTATCTGATCTTGGTTCAAATTTGGCAAGTGGAATCAATCAAGAAAATTTTCCATTTCCCTTAGATTTTCAAATTTTGTGGCCTATATGCCTTTGATGTAGGATCTTATGCTTCTTTGTATTTCTTCAGTGTCTGTTGTTATGTTTCTCTTT
Source organism: Acomys percivali (assembly GCA_907169655.1). Lineage (NCBI taxonomy): Eukaryota > Metazoa > Chordata > Mammalia > Rodentia > Muridae > Acomys > Acomys percivali. The sequence goes on from OU015752.1 coordinate 10,961,960, forward strand.
TCATTTCTTATTTTGTTAATTTGCATAGTGCCTCTCTGCCTCCTAGTTAGTTAGTCTAAAGGTTTGTCTATCTTCTTGATTTTCTCATAGAACCAGCTTCTGTGAATTGTTCTTTTGTTCTAATTTATTGATTTCAGCCCTGAGTTTGATTATTTCCAGATGTCTATTCTTCTTGGGTATTTCTGCCTTTTTTCCCTAGGGCTTCCAGATCTGTCCTTAAGTTGCTTATATGGAATTTTTCCAATTTCTTTATAAAGGCACTTAGAACTATGCATTTTTCTCTTAGCACACTTTCAATGTGTTCCACAAATTTGGGTATTTTGTTCTTTCATTTCGTTGAATTGAAGGAAGTCCTCAATTTCTTTCTTTATTTCTTCCCTGACACAGGTGTCATTAAGTAGAGAGTTGTTTAGTTTCCATGTGTATGTAGGCTTTTTGATATGTCTCTTGTTGTTGAAGTATAGCTTTAGACCATGGGGATCTGATGGAGTACAAAGTATTATTTGAATCTCCTTGAATTTGTTGAGGCTTGATTTGTGGCCTACTATATGATGAATTTTGGAAAAAGTTCCATGGGGTGCTTAGAAGAAGGTATCATGCTTTGTGTTTGGGTGAAAAGTTCTGTAGATATCTTTTAGATCCATTTGATTCATGATGTTGGTAAGTGTCCTTATTTCTCGGTTTATTTTCTCTTTTGCTGACCTATCTCTTGGTGAAAGTGGGGTGTTGAAGTCTCCCACTGTTAACGTGTGGGGATAAATGTGTGGTTTATGCTTTATTAATAGTTCTTTTATAGAAAAGGGTGCCCTTGTAGTGGAATGTAGATGTTTAGAATTGTGATGTCCTCTTGGTTGACTTTTTCTTTGATGAGTATGAAGTGACCATCTTCATCTCTTTTGATTAATTTTGGTTGAAAATCTATTTTATTAGATATTTAAATGGCTAAAGCAGCTTGCTTCTTGTGTCCATTTGCTTGGAATATATTTTCCAGCCTTTTATCCTGAAGTAATGTCTGTCCTTGGGGCTGAGATGTGTTTCTTGGATGCAGAAGTATGTTAGGTCTTGTTTATGCATCCATTCAGTTAGTTTGTGCCTTTTTATTGGAGAATTAAGACCACTGATATTGAGGGATATTAATGACCAGTGATGGTTAAGTCCCTTGTTTTTGATGTTGGTTGCAGTAGAATATTTGTGTGGTTATATTTTTGTGATGGTGTAGTTATCTATTTTTCATGTAATTTTGGTTGTAGGTTGTCATTTGGGTTTGGAGGTTTCCTTCTAGCAACTTCTGTAAGGTAGGATTTCTGGATAGGAAATATTTGAATTTGTTTTTGACATGGAATATCTTGTTTTCTCCATCAATGGTTACTGATAGTTTTGCTGTATATATCAGTCTGGCCTGACATCTGTGATCTCTTAGAGTTTGCAGGACCTCTGTCCATGGACTTCTGTATTTCATGGTCTCTGCTGAGAAGTCTGGTGTAATTCTGATAGGTTTGCCATTATATGTTACTTGGCCTTTTTCTCTTGCTACCCTTAATATTTTTTCTTTGTTCTGTATATTTTTTTGTTTTAATTATTAGGTGATGGGAAGATTTTCTTTTCTGGTTTATTCTATTTAGTGTTCTCTAGGCCTCTTGTATGTTTATATGCATCTCATTCTTTAAGTCAGGGAAATTTTTTCAAAGATTTTGTTGAAAATATTTTCTGGGCCTTGGAGTCGGGCATGTTCTCTTTCCTCAATGCATATCATTCTCAGGTTTCGTCTTTTCATGTTGTCCATGATTTCTTCAATATTTGTGTGAGGAATTTTTTCAGATTTAGCATTTTCTTTGATGCTGCTTCAACTTCTATGATTGTATCTTCTAGTTCTGAGATTCGTTCCTCCACTTCCTGGATTCTATTAAAGAAGCTCACCTCTGTGTTGCTTACTTTCTCCTCTAAGGTCTCTCATTACCGTTTTTCTCATTTCTGTGCAACTATCTTTGTTTTCATTTTCATGTTCAGATTTTGAACTGTTTTATTGATTTCTTTCATATGGCTGTTTGTATTTTCCTCAATTACTTGCAGTGCCTCTCTATAGGCCTCTTTTATGTCTTCAATCTGTTTGATTGCATCTTCCAGCATTTGTTTATGGGTTTTATCCATTTCTTCCATTATCACCGTCATTACTAAGAATTTGAGATCATTTTCTTGTATTTCGATTGTTTTTGAGTTCTCAGGGTTGCTTTCTTTGGGATAGCTGGAATCTTGAGATTCTAAATTGTTTTGTTTTTTTGTTGTTTGCATTCTTATGTGGTCCTTTAGTCATCTTGCTGTCTTAGATGTTGGGAGGTAGCTGGTTGTTGAGAGTGGATAGTTGGTGAGTATTACAGGTTGTGTTGTGTGTCCCTGCCTGTTGGGATCAGGGAATTCTTTCCTGGAACAAGAAGGTGACCTGGTTTCTGCTTCAGGAGATTTTCTCTATACCTTGGGCTCCCAACTGGGACAGCAGAGGTAGGCTTCTGACTAGTCTAATTCATGCTACTGAGGTGATTCAGGCCCGCTGGGCTGCGGCTGCTGTTCAGTTTTCTGTCCCAACCACTCATGGCTTTCCATCTTCTCCCAAGAGCATGGGAGACCCTTCCAGGCTGTGGGGACTGGCCAGGCCAGGTTCTATCTGCCCAATTTTGTTGGCTCGGTCCATCACAGCCAGTAGCCTGGCTCCTGTCTGGTCCCATTCAGACCGTACATTTTGTGGCTGGGCTACATGTTCACAGATACCTGGGCTTCCCTGCTGCCCCTAGGGCACTCTGTAGATTCACCTGGAATGGGTGGGGAGGTCCGCGAACAGATTCAATGATTTCGACCAGGCCAGGAGCTCAGGTGTTTCACCTTTCTACACACTGAGTTTGGGCTGAGCGGTGTCCCAGATCTCTAGAGACACATTTTTAAGCCAAATTTATAAGTTTTATTTTCAGTAGATTCAGGAAAAAATTACTAACCTTTGTGATGTTATAAATAAGGATTTAGATTACATATGAGAAAATCTGAGACAAAGTGAACCATAAGTAAATATTTGTTATAGTTAGTAGATCCGACTCTGCATGGAATATGCTTTACTAATTATGTGGCATAAGTATGAAACAAATGAAAAACAAGCTTGTATAATGGAAGACTTTTGCAAGTGTAAGAAAATAAATGTAAATTTGAGACTGTAGAAATAACTATTTGATTTAGGATGAGTTTTGGAAATATGGATATGCATGGAGGTTTTCACAACATATTAAATTTAAGTTTATATGTATAAATATATATATTGATGTAAGTACTACTATGCATGTTTATGCTTTCTTGAGTCCTTAGCTGAATATAGATTCAGTGACACTTTGAAAGTCAATAAAAATATCTGAGGTAGGTCTGTAAAAATGATGACCAACTAAGCATATTAGAACTTTTTAAAGTCATGATAGGTCATGTAAGCCACAACATCAACCTGAGAGATTTGTGGTTTCATGAAGTAGGAAGTTATTACAAATGACGGTGATTTGATTAAATGACATATCAGGGGATCAAAAGAAGTTTTTGCCAAAAAAGTATAAAAATAAACATTTATATTAATAAAATAGTTATATGATACAGATAACAATCAATAAAAATATGTTCACTGCAGTAGTAGTCTATTATAAATATGGGGAGTAGAAAATTTCCATAAGGCTAAAATTAAGTAATGCATATAAGAGGCAAAAATATAATGGGTATCAAAATGAGTTGGAAAATATATCTGAAGAAATAAAGTACATGTTGCCAAGTGGTGGCAGCACATATCTTTAATCCCAGCACTCGGGAGGCATCATGTACTTTTTGCTAGCATGGAATTAGAAATACTGTTTTGTCTGTATGAGACTTTTGTATCTATGTCTGTACTGTGAAATTATTTTTTCAATTTATTTGAAGAATAGTGTTCAAATTTTGATTGAGATTGCACCACATCTGTAGATTGCTTTTGGTAGGATAACCCTTTTATAATATTAATCCTACCAATACATGAACATGGGACCTCTATCATGTGGGGTTTGCTTCAACTTCTTTTCCTCAGTGTTTAGAAATATTTACTGTACAAGTACTTTACTTCATAGATTCAAGGTATATAAAAATTTTAGGCTACTATTAATGGGTTCATTTCCTTTTTTCCCACTTATATTTTTCATTGTACCATGAGAAGGCTGATGATTTTTTTCTGTTATTTTTGTATCTTGCAAATTTGCTGAATGTTTTTAATTTGCTGTCCAGGGTTTCTGGTGGAGACTTTAGTATCTTTTATGCATACAGTCATATATGCAAATAAAGGTAATATGACTACTTTTCCTAGTTGTACACACATTATTGTCCATTCTTGTTTTATTGCTTTAACCAAAACTTCAAGCACCATATTGAGCAAGCATTAGAGAATAGGTCACCTTTTCTATGTCCAAATTTAGTGGTAATGCTTTCAGTTTTCTTCCTTCATCATAAAGTTGGTTACAGTCTTACTTTATATTGCCTTTATTATGTTGAAATATGTCACCTGTGTCCCTATGTATTCTAAAGAAACCTATGCATTCTCGGGAATTTAAATATAGGACAGAAGTTGAATTTGTCAAAGACCTACTCTGCATCTAATGAGATAGCCATGCAATTTGTATCTTTGAGTCTATTTATATGATAAATTATGTCTATTGAAATGTGCAGAACCAAGTCTGCATCTGTAATATGAAAAAGATCTCAACATGGTAGATAATAGTTTGATGTGCTCTTCAATTCAGTTTGGAAGAATTTTATTTAGAATATTACATCTGAGTTACCAGAGAAATTGACCAGTTAATCTATTTGCCAAAGTGTCTTTGTCTGGCTTGGTTATCATGCTAAAAATAGTTTCATAAAAACTTCAGTGTTTTCTTTGATTTTTTTCTTTCTTTTTTGTTTTGTTTTGTTTTTTGAGACAGGGTTTCTTTGTGTAGCCTTTGCTGTCCTGGACTCGCTTTGTAGACCAGGCTGGCCTTGAACTCACAGCGATCCGCCTGCCTTTGCCTCCCAAGTACTTAACAGAAATTAGTGCTACCTACCCTACATAGCATACCCCATCTCTACCATAGTCCCATAGCATGAGTACTATGTATAATTCTCTGTATCTTTTCCAGGTACTACAACCCAAACTTACTGTCATCTAGATTTTCCCACCTAAGGACTGCATAAAGACTTTAGAGACACTGCAGAGCGAACTAAGTGTCCTGGTTGTTTTTTTGTTAACTTGTCACAGGCTAGGGCTTCCTGTTTCTGATCAGCTGGAGCTGACGTATCATCTGTGAATAACAAGATAATAGAAACATGAAGTGAAATTTTTGTTTTGCTGGAACAATCAACACTGGTCATCTTGGGTTGAAGAATAAGCTGTGGTTTAGAAAAGACCAGCATCACTGAGAGAAATACTCTAGGAAGTGTTTTATCATGGTCATCATACAAAAGATATGGTCCAGAAGGTACTAAAGCTGTATCTCATGCTAGCGGTCAAATTTCATAACGCGTAAGAGTTTTTTAGCTAAAGAACACTAAGAAAATGCTTACTATTTAGATTACTGGAATAGAAGAATCAGAAGAATGGCATAGGAAAGGCAAGATAGGAGGCACATGGGGAGTAACTGAGAGAAGTAGAGAGAGGAAACCATTATATAAGAAAAATCTGTGTTCAATAAAAGCGAAATAAAGAACATTCTTCAATAAACTTATAGAAGAAAATTTACCTTACCTAAAGAAAGAGATGTTCATCCAGGCACAAGAGGACTGCAGAATACCAAACAAAAAAGACAAGAAATAAAACATAAAATGAAGACATTAAAACCTATAAGAAAGACAGATGAAATCACTTATGAAATCAGATCCATCAGAATCACACCAGATTTTTTTTGACTAAATTTCTTTAAAGCCAATGGAGAAGAGAAAGATGTATTCCAAAATCAGAAACAAATCCTCCCAAACCACCCTATTTATTACACATGGCAAAACTGTATATTATACTTGAAGAAAAATAAAATTTTCTACAATAAAACCAGATTAGAGGAGATTATAGACCAACAAGCCAACTGTACAGAGCACACTGGAAGGAATCATTAGTCTGGAGACAAAGACAAACACAACCACAGGATCCCAGGAATATGATTTCAGCATCTCATGGGGATAGCAATTTCAGAGTAGTTTATCAAGAGTGATTTAGAACTCAACTACATGAGGTAATGCACATAATCCAATAATAACTCTTTATATCTATATTTTATTCTCCAATAAAGAGTCACGTCCTACTGGATTGGACTAGAAAATTAGAGTCAATGTTTACTGCCTCCAAAAACATCCATCACCAGCAATGACAGATACCACCTTAAAAATCTGGGAGAGCTATGCCAAACAAATAGAAGAAACACGCATGCTAAGCTATTCTAACATTGCATAAAGTATACTCAGATGAAAAATATTCAGAAAAGATAAGAAATGTCACTTAATACTCTTTGAAGGCACAATCACCAAAATCCACTGTAGTTCCTTACATATATGCACTAAACACAGGTACACCTACCTTCATTGAAGAAATGATTTAGGTCAAAATCAAAGATCAACCCTAGCAAAACGACAGGGAATGGCTTCAGTACTTTATTCTCTCTAAAAGACAGGCCACTTGGACAAAATACTGAGCAAAGAAACACTTGTGTTAAATGACATCATAAATCAAATGGACCTAATAGATATTATAGAACATTTCAGAAAATCACTAATGAATACATATTCTTTTCAGGAGCTCAGAGAACGTTCTATAAAATCAACCACATATTAGGTCACATTGACCTAACAAACAGAAAAATTGAAACAACATCCTGAATTCTATCTGAGCACAGTGAAATAAAGCCATATAGCAATATCAATAGACTACAGAGTATACATAAACTCCTTAATTTTCAACACATATCTCTTTTGTTTACAGAATAAAGAACTTTAATTGAGATTCTTTATGTTTCCACTGAAGCAGCTATGCATGTCAAGGATTTAGTAATTGTATGGAAATACATATACTTATGTTAAGGAAACACACACATACACATCCCACACACATAGATACACATTGTCAAAGATAAATTCTAACCCTTTGTAAGTAGACGTTTTCAAGCTTAAATCAGATAATATTGCTACCAGATAGTTGACTTAGCTTATACAAGCCTTGCTTCCCTTCCATGGCCCTAAATTCAACTTCCAGAGATGAGAATTGTGTGGCTTTCATCTGTAACTCTTAACTCCAGAGCACTTGACACACTGTTCTGGCTGCCTCAGACACCACACATGGAACATACAACTCAAACACATACAAATAAAAATAAAATAAAACTTTATGAAATCCAAAATGAATTTCAAACACTTCCAAACATCTTTTTCCCCTTCCGTTTTTTTAAAAGTTAACAAAAAACTAGTGCTTTAAAATCTTGGATTTCATAGTACTTTTCTATTTTCTCACTGATCAAAAATTACTTTACAAAGAATCCTAGAAGACTCATATTCCACAATCTCTTGGTAATTAGATCATATTTTGAGTAGGGTATAACTTGCTAATGTCTTATTAAGCAAACATGATTTATTCCCCTGTACCTGCTTTATATGGCATTAATGTGCCCAGGAAATGTACAAAATCTTCTTATGATTGTTTCTGTATTTGTAGATGAAATGATTTTGAATTAGGAACTTTTAAATGAAAGTATTTGGCATTTGTAATTGCTGATACTGTTCCTTTGAGTAAACGTCTTCCTTATTAATGTCCTGTACACAGTGATCATCCAGTATAAGTAAAGGATATTCCTAGAAAATTTCACATAGTTCTAAACAAATTACAAAAATAAATGACAAGAAAAATATAACTAACCTCATACTTCTCCATTATTTCTTTAACGTCACTTTATTATTATGTTTTGACAAAAAAATTTTTTGAGCCTGAGATAGAAGATGAGAATATTTTATCAATTCCAACTGAGTCCAACTAATTAGATGAAAAATATGGATCAAATCTAGGCATTTATCTCAGCGTTATAGCAAAGCACTAATTAAGTCACAGCCTTTATCTGAATTTTAGAATCTACAGGAATTGACAAGTCAATCTAATAGAGACACAGACTATGTGTTTTTGACATTGGAAATGAATGTCCTTTTTAGTATAGGACGAGACTTTTGATGAAGAAAATAAGCACGAGTGCAAAAAGTATATATACTGAGATAGAGGATTTTATGTTACAGAACATTTGAGTGACAATATAATATATTCAGGTAGCTAAAATATATTCATGTTATTCCAGAACACAGCCTGTGAGTCTTGAGTGGGAAGAGATGGAGCTGGTAGGCGGGGTACAAATAATGATGTTTAAAATGGCACGGACTGTGCACTTCATCCTAAGAATAGTTGAATCTGACAACTGAAGGGTGACATGATTAATCTGTTCTCAGAAAAATCACTACCTGAAGAATTCAAAATAGAAAACCAGATGAGAGAACTTTTTTTTTTTTTTTAAGAATTCCTTTGTTTTAGATAGGGTTACTATTGCTGTGAAGAGACACCATGATCACAACAACTCTTGTAGGGGAAACACTTAATTGGGGCTGGCTTACAGTTTCAGAGGTTTAATTCATTGTTGTCCTGGCAGTAAGCTTAGCAGCAAGCCAGCAGACATGGTGCTGGAGAAGGAGCTGAGAGTTCTGTGTCCGGATCAGCAGACAACAAGAAAAGAACTACAGAGAGCCTGGTTTGAGCATTTGAAACGCAAAGCCCACCCTCAGGAACACAGTTCCTCACACAAACTTTTATCTCCACCAATAAGGCCATACCTCCACATGCCCCTTCTAAAGCATTCAAATATTTGGGCCTATGTGGGCCAATCTTACTCAAAGCACTACATTTGACTCACTGCACCTCCCCATGGACATGTTTCCATATCATAATGCGAAAATGAATTCAATCCAACCTCAAATCTCCCAAACATCTCCATCATTGTTTAAAAGCCCAAATTTCAAAGTCTCTTCTGATACTAATGACAAGTTTTTATTTAATTTTTATTACTTAATAAATTTATTCAGATTATATCTTAATCTTTTCACCTCCTATAAAATATAATCACTTATTTCCAACATACAATGCCACAGAATATATATTACTCTTCCAAAAGGGAGGAAAGAGAACACCATTACTGGACCAAACTAAGACGAAAAACTAACTCTGCGTCTAATGTTGAATGACGAATTGCTCTTCAGACTTCCAACTCCTTTCAGTTTTGTTCAGTGCAGCACACTTCAGTCTCTCCTGGGCTAGTTCCACTACCTGTCAGCAACTTATCTTGGAAGGTATGCCATGGATCTGCCATCACTAACCTATTGGGATCTCTAAAGCAATCCAGGCTTCACCTCCACACCATGGACTTTCTGACATATGCCTGACAGACACTCCTGACCTATGCCTGGCGACTGCAACTTTCCTAGTTGGGAGGGAGATTCCATAACCCCATTTCTTCTACTATCCTTGACTCAAAAGACACACATCTGAACCTGCCAAGGTCTTCTGTTTGCTGGAATATGCTCTCAGCTTTCTCTTTTTCCGTGGGTTCCCTCATTATCTAAACTTCGCTGTCTTGTAACGTGACTTGTAGACCATGATGGCCTTGAACTCAGAGATCTGCCTGCCTCAGCCTCTCAAGTATTAAGATTAGTACTAGGGACCATGACTGGCCCCAAACTTTCCTTTAATTTCTTTTCACAGGTTTGAAACTTGATGGATGGGCTTTTCCCCTGAGATCACCACTATTTTATTTTTGGCAGCTTTTTTACCCTAAACTGTAAATGTTTTATATTTCCTTGTTCTGCATCCTCCTTTTCATTATGAATCCTCACCACATCATGCTTATAAAGATGTTGACAGGATCCAGAATGGCATTTATTTCCTAGACAAAAAAAGCTCAAGTATACAAAACAATAGAAGTATCCATCAAAATTCTTTATTTTAAGTAAAGTGTTAATTATACATTGGGAACTTTTTAAAAACTAAAGCAAAATGGCTCAAATCTTCTTTTCCTCATGCTTCAGGAAAGTGTTGTGGGATGAGGTTTGAAAACAAGAAATTAAACAGAGAGAGGGAATCAATGAAGAGGTAGAATAAAGAAGAGAAGCAGAGACATTCTCACATTTAATAGTTAAAAGATGCCAAAATGACAAATTGCAATTAAAACAACTAGCATATGACTGCTGAGAACTTTTCAAAGGATTTAAGTGGCAAAATGAATTGAATCCACTACCTTTTACTAGAGAATTTCTAACAAGATTTTTTTATTACATTATCACAACAACTACTGTGAGAAGACTAAGTAAAAAACAAGCTAAAAACTGAGACAATTAGTAGTTTTGTAAAGATTTGAGATGCAAGGAAATCATATCCTAAAATATTGGTTAGTACTGCCCACTGTGCACTAGTAGTATTATGCCGATATTAGATTTCAGTTTTGCCAAAGTTTTAATCTACTATTGTGGGAAGAGACAGAAAAAAAGTAAGATTTGTTAAAAAGATAACAAGTTTATTAAACTGATAACTTTTATTTCATTTGTTTATGTCATGGATAAGATTTTTTCCAGTATATGAAATAAGATATTATTTACTTTGAAGCATTCATTATAGAATTAAATAGGAAAAAGATGTGGATGAAGAAAAGTGATTCACCTTAGATGACACAATTGTAAAATCATTGTGTTAAAATAATATTTGAACTGAAAAATAGGACTTGTAGGCATTAGTAACTACTATTACAAAAATTTTAGCAGCAAGGAATCAGAAATTGAGGAATTTAACCCTCTACTATTTAAACAAAAAATACAGAAAGGGACTTTGTGACAACTTAGATGCAAGCACATAATGAAGCTGGTAATGTCAAGACAATCCCCCCCCCCCCCGCAAAAAAAATAAAACCCAAAGAAACTCTATTTAACAGGAATACATTTCACAAAGGAAGTGTAAGCTGCTTATGGAAACTCTCTCTCTCTCTCTCTCTCTCTCTCTCTCTCTCTCTCTCTCTCTCCTCTTTCTCTCTGTGTGTGTATGTTGAGTTTTTAAGGTTATTTGTTTTTATTATTGTTTGACATTTTTATTCATTGTATTTTGATCACATCTATTCCTGCTTTCCCATCTCATTCGAGATCCAGCCTCCCCCGTCTCTACCCACACAACAGTGTGTTCCTGTTTACTTTTAACCTACCAAGATCAGTTTGTACTTCCACATCCTTCACTGTGGGGTTTCCCAGGTGTGCATGGTTGCTTGGCCTAGGCCTCCACACTTAAGCAGCAAAGCTCTTGGCTCTCTCCAACTTTAATTTAATGATAGTATTAAATTCTGCCAATCCTTCTTTTGTTTCAATCTCACCCTGGTCTTTAAGTTGATAATACTAAGCATACTGCTAATTTCAGTGCAATGCTAGGCCTGTAACTTATAAGGGACTGAAGGAAACATACCTGAAAGTACAAATATTATTGTCTGATGTTTGGAGAGAGA
>OU015752.1:10973703-10991203 GCA_907169655.1 Acomys percivali
TATCTATCTATCTATCTATCTATCTATCTATCTATCTATCTATCTATAATCTATCTATATCTCAGAAGTAGCTTTGCCAAAGGAAGCTTTATGCTATAATTCCCTCTCAATTTGTGGAACCTTCATGTTCCCATAAAACCGGTCACAGACTGGTTATAAAAAAGGAGGTCCATGTTTTTAGGTCTAGATAGATGTTTTTAAGTTCATAATGACAAGATGTAATGGAGATTGATTTACATTCAGAATTTCAGAAGCACCAAGATAGGAAATATGTTTTCTTCAAGGCTGTCAAATAAAAGTACCAAAAACACTAAGGAATTTGAAGTTTACTGCTTATATTTTCCTTGGCTGGTGCCATAGTTTGAGGAGGACCCCAGGGCCCACCTGCCTGTAGTTTTCCAGGACCCACTGGATCCTTCTATTTACTCATTCTCCCAGGCTTCTCACACCTAAAGTCTCAATAGGATGTCCTCCTCTCTGACCCACTTTCCTGGTAGGTAAAGTTTTTCATAGGGACGAACCCTTTGGACTAGTGTCTCGATATAAGTGAGTATATACCATTTAACTCTTTTTGCTTCTGTGTGAACTCACTCATTATGATAATTTCTAGTTCAATCCATTTGTCCACAAATTTCGGAAATACCTTGTTTTTAATAGCACCAGCCAAGGAAAATATAAGCAGTAAACTTCGAACCCCTACCCAGACAAGACATTCTCCACCGTTAAGTGGAGAAGTAGATCTGACTTTCACACAATCTCTGGTGCCCCATATTTGACCATGTCGCTTGGATGGGGATGCCTGGTGGCACTCAGAGGAAGCATAATAGGTCACCAAGAAGAGACTTGATACCCTATGAGCATATACGGGGAGAGGAGGTCCCCCTCAGTCACAGACATAAGGGAGAGGAGTGGAGGGGGGAAGCAGGAGGGAGGGAGGAATGGGAGGATACAAGGCATGGGCTAACAACTGAGATGTAATATGAATAAATTAATAAAAAACACTAAGGAAGTAACATTTATATATTTCTTGATTGTTTCATGGTTCTTCTTGCTATAGGTAGTTTATTGTATATATGTGCAATAATATAAGTGTATATGTAAATAATAAAAATGTTTAATTAATAAAAAAGAAAGAAAAAGTGTCCTTTCTGCTTAGCATATTCAGATGACTTCACAATGCTAAAACCAATTGACTTCTTTAGTCAGTGTGTGAATTATAAGGGAAAAAAAGAAGAAGAAGAAGGTCCTCCTGAGTATTGGCCTGTCAATTTTCCCATGGAAGTTCATCAGTTTATGAATCTCAGAAAGATCCCCTATCAAACTCCTTAGAAGACTCTTCCACCATTTCTTCAGGAATCCTATAGTCAGCCTTTTCTATGGCTGCTTATCTCTCTTTCTTTTTGAAACTTAAATTGATTCTTCCTTTATCCTAAATTTTAAAAGCAAACAATATAACAAGCATAAATGAATGTACCTTTAACTGCAAAATCCACATCAACACACCATTTGTTTACTTTAGCAGCCCAACATTAGTTAATATATCATGTTTTAGAAATTTAGTTCCAAAGTTTATTGCTTTTCTGTTCAGGTTTTAATAAGAATTAAAGAAATCATATTTTTCTTTCTTTTACAATATGTTTGTGAAATAAACCAGAATGGAGTCATTCTCCTAGCATTGCAAAACACATGGGCATGTCCCACGAAAACCTTCACTTACCAGGAAATTCAGACAAGGGGAGGACATCCTATTAAGACTCTAGATGAGAGAAGCATGGGAGAATAGCAATGTAGAAGGATCCAGAGGGTCCTAGAAACCTACAAGTAGAACATTATGATAGGCAGATTTGGGCCCAGGAGTCCCACTCAAACTAAGGCACCAGCCAAGGACAATACAGGCAGTAAACTTTAAACCACTACCCAGATCTAGCCAATGGTCAGAACATTCTCCACGTTGAGTGGAGAGTTGGATATGACTTTCTCACGTACTCTGGTTCCTCATATTTGACCATGTCCCCTGGGGGGGGGGGAGACCTGGTGGCACTCATAAGAAGGATAGCAGGTTACCAAGAAGAGACTTGATACCCTATGAGCATATACAGGGGGAGGTAATCCCTCTCAGGAACAGTCTTAGGGGAGGGGAATAAGGGGAAAATGGGAGGGAGGGAAGAATGGGAGGATACATGGGATGGGATAACCATTAAGATGTAACAAGAATAAATTAATAATAATACAAAAACAGTTAGACCAGGAATTCACAATTCTTCCACTTCTCAACTGTGGCTTTAAAAATGTCATTTTTACTAGTCAGGATGTATTGTGACCTGCCCCATAAGAATACTTTGAAGATGATACTTTTCCTGACATCTGGTCTGGATTTTATTCATTTTTATTTGCTTTTCTTGAATATAGAGGAAGCTTCACAAATGATTTCTACCCCCAAGGTAACTGATTATGCTTGTAATAACACATCTTATTATCTGGAATGACCAAGAATGTCTATCACGATTATGCCTTTCCTTTCTTCTGGGGTCAAATAGATAATGGTATGTGTTAAGTAATTCTTTTTGCCTCTCAAAATAGATACTCCATTTGAGCTTACTCAGATAAATTTTTGAAATATTCTCTCTGTATTAAGGGAGAAATATGACAAATTTCCATTGAGGTTTTAAATTTATATATATATATATATATATATATATATATATACACACACATACATATATATACATACATATATGTGTGTGGGTGTGTATCTTTAATCATTAATTTAACTAAATGGTTGTCTTTTAAAATTTAGTTTTCAGTACAATATTGTAATAAGTGTTTTAAATACAGCACATTATGCACAAATTGTAACGCAAACAAGTTTTTAACATTCTATTATAGGAAATTGATCTCGTTGTTCACAACCAAAAAAAAAAAAAAAAAAAAAAAGAATAGAGCAATAAAAGTGAAGAGTAAATGTGGTGGAGTGGTGGTGTATGCTTGGACCTGCAGCCTTTGGTGGGACAATGGGTTACAGAGAAAGATTTCCATTTCAAAGGGAAGGAAGGTGAGCAAAAGGTTGTGTCAATGTCAAGCTTCTCAGACATAAGAACTGAGTCATTTTAATGCCAGGGAGTGATAGGGAATAACCAAAGGCAGGGGCCTTTGCTTAGGAGTTAGTCTACTTGTGGAGTAGAATTTCCCTAGGAGAAAAATGACAGGTAGAACATAAAGATGAGAAATAACAATTTGGAGTGTTTTAGAAAATCCCGAGTAATATCTATATGCCAAGCACTATATGACTTATATTTTCTTCAGTGTGTTAGTATGTAATTGGTGAAAATAGAGGTAAGCACAATTTCTTATGACAAATGCTAATATATAAAACGTGGCAAAAAATTTTATGGGAATAACCAGCTACTCTGTGTTTAGATGTGAGACCAACTCCTCACGATAAATCATATCTGGCACTGTAAAACTAAGCAAAAAATACATAACTGGGGTGAACATAAACCCTAGTGGGGAAATTACTACTGTGTTTTGCTATTTTGACAAGACTTCACAGTGCCTTTTAAATATTTATGTTTCTACTCATGGAAAAAAAATGCTTCTTTCAGCTTTGATCTGTGAAGCTTCACTTTTCTTAGAATAACTGACCTTTGAATGCTTCCTCCTAAACCAGATATTTACAGCACTCAAGTCCACGGCTCAGGACACATTACAAAGGAGGAGAAAAAAAAACTGTAAGATCTAGATTAAAGGGAGAAGGGGTGAAAAATAGTGTCTTCTTGGCTTGATATTGCCATTGTGATCAGAAAATCGCTGCATTGGGCATGAGGATGGTCAGTCACGTGTAAGGGATGGACACTGATGGTCCTACCCCTTCATGGCAAGTATTGGTTGCAGACGAATGTTAGGAGAGGGGAGTCATTGTCTGTTCAGTTGTGTACCCACTAGCAATAACCTCATTAGCCTACAAGGCTTAGATCTATATCAAAGGCCACATAGATGACCTTGGTTTAACCTAGTGGCTCATAATAGGCCAAAAAGATATGAATTAGGAAGGAGATGTGTAGAGAGGTCAAGGAATCTTGGGGCATACAGGAGGTCTATAAGAGACAGTGTGAGATGAGAAATCAAAATTTATTATATACATGCTTAACCTTGTAATATACATTTTAATGATAAAATATGTACTTTAAAACAAAAAAGTACTTCACATGATTTGTGACAAATGAAATTGTTTGGGGGATAGAAAATGTAAAATATCTCCATTTATATTCAGCATAAAATATTTAATTAGTCCATTTACAGTCGTAATTGATGGGCACAAAATCATTGCATGGATACCAAAGTTCATTTTACTGTAAAGCAACTACGATACAGTACTTTAGAATAAAAGATGGGATGTTTGTATATTACCTTTAAGGTATAAATTGGCTATCAAAAATTTAAAGTACTGTAGGTAAATTCTTAATAGTAAGGAAAAAAGCAGAATGCCATCAAGGGCCAAGAGCAAGCAGAATTCCTAAAAGAAGAAATAACATGCACAATTATTTATGGGCTTCAGAATAGAATCACATGATGCTTCAAATTCAGTGTTGCTGTGGCAACCCAGCTTCTGTGCAATGGAATTTGGACTTTTATTTCTTGAAAATGGGATTGCAAAGCAGTTTACTATCACAGCTTTCAGGACTAAGACTCATATAAAAATATCATGTTTACACTTGAGATATGCAAACCTCAAGCTACAAAGACAAATTATTCAGCTTTAATATTATTAATTGTTTTGTCAAATTTTATTGAGTGCTTTCAGTGACTTTGGCACTATTAGGTAAATAAAATCAGTGAGAACCTTAAGAAAAGAAAGAACAGTGGGCCACAGGGTTGCAGAATATGCAGAAAGCAAAATTAATAATGATCTGTCATTGTTTTCTTTTGGATTTATAGGAAAAGAATCAATTTCTTAGGCTTATAAGATCGCCCCATGCATTAATTATTTTCTTTTTGCTGTATTGGCAGAAAGACTCATGGGAGAAAAGGTTTTGTTTTCTGTGTACAATTCCAGAAGAGAGATGGTCCATCACATGGGAGAGGACATGGCAGAGGGCTTGTGAGTCTGGCCTGGCAGTAGCAAGCAGGGTAAACAGGAAGTGAGGCCAGGCTATGATGTGTCTAAGACCATCTTGCTGACTTCTGTCTTCATCATTCAGCTACCTTCTTTTGGTCCACAATGTCTCAAATAGTGTCACCAGTTGGGATTCAAACATTGAAACACATGAGCCCGAGAGGGATGGGTTGTGTTTATATCATACATCCAAGCACAGTGGAAATGGTGACAGTGGTGAAATTTTCTATTCAACATCAGAAATCTTGCGCTTGAAGTTTCTGACTTAGGTTAAAGCTGGTATTTCAGTACGTTATCACCGATCAACATTTCTACTCTGGAGAATAAAAAAAATGTAGAGTATTGTTCCCCTTCCCTTTGATGTCAGAAGTCATCTTAAGTGATTTTTCTAAGTGAAGACTAGAAAAATTAAAAATATGTACAAATGACCTAGGCACATACAGATTACGTTTGTGACCTTTGTGTATTTATAGGGACACTTACAGCATTTTTATTTCCTCTTCTCTTATGCCCTCGATCCTTTTTTCCTGCCTCCTTAGCTCATTCACTGACATTGTGCTGTCTGGCCATTTTTAAAAATAATTATAAGTCCATTGTAAGTTACCTTGTAGAGCATCACTGTGCTCCTTGCCTTAGACAGACTTATGGAGTGCTGCCCATGCAGGTAGCCTTGACTCACACAGAAAATAGAGGTTTCCATGGTGTGCACAAGTCATAGGACATGTCACAAAGAAAACAACCTTTACAGAAACTACTGGGTAGTGATTTGATAGAAGGAGCTAGAGAGAAAAAGAATGGTGAGGGGGAAAAAGATTGAGATACTAGTTGTTCTACAGCAAGAAAGAGAAGTGTGAAAATATGTTACTTTTGAAAAGGGGTTTCTAGTTTTGTGGTGTTAGAGATTAAATGTAAGAATATGATTTACAAGGATATTATAGGTTGTCTCCATTACTGTGAAAAGTTTCATTTATCATAGTCCACAGTGTACATAATAATAAGGTTACAGACTCCATTTTCCCCCCGGAGGGATAATAGAGCTGGAATGTCTGCATGTGTTTTTGTTTTCCAGTTGGTTCTTTCCTAAATACTGATACTCACATTGGATGGCAAATCCCCACATCCAGGGAGAGCACTGCAAGCTGATGCTAGCACATGGTTAGGGACAGGAATAGGATGGGCATGGAGTATGAGAAAAGAATTGCTAAATATCTGGGAGAATTCTTTATGCAGTTCATGGTTTTGTTTTTCTGTTTGTTTGTCCTCCAGATCTCAAGAATTTGATGAAGAGCCAGACATTTTGGCATATACCTTCAACCTCATCATTCAAGGGGCAGACATAGATGGATTTTTATAAGTTTGAGGCCAGCCTTATCTACATAACCAGTTCCAGGCAATTCAGGACTACATAGTGAGAGCTTATCTCAAAACACCATTAACTAACTAACTAACTAACTAACTAACTAACTAACTAACTAACTAGAAAAAAACAAGAAAACACTGTGGGCAATTTTGGAGACGATTCTGTGAAGTGCTAAGAAGATAGTATATTGTTTTGTGTGAAGAATTCTCTTAATGTCCGTTAGGTCCATTTGATCCATGACATGTTAGTTTCATTAATTCTCCATTTTTTTCTGTCTCAATGATCAGTTCACTGTTGAGAATGGCGTGTTTTAGTCTCCCACTATTAATGTGTGGGACTTGAGTTGTGATTGACTGTTTAGTAATGTTTCTTGTACAAGTGTGAGTACCCTCATATTTGGGGCATAGATGTTGAGAATTGAGATGACGTGTTGGTGGAATTTTCTTTGATGAGTATGAAGTGTCCTTTCTGACCTCTTTGGATTAATCTTAGTTAAAAGTTTATTTTGTAGATATTAGAATAGCTATTCCAATTTTCCTCTTGTGTCCAATTGCATGGAAAACCTGTTTACAGCCCTTTATCCTCAGGTAATAGCTTTCTTTTTGGCTGAAGTATAGTTCTTGTACACAACAGAATGATGGGTCCCATGTTTGCATCCATTCTTTTAGTCTGTGTCTTTATATTCAAGTGTTGAGACCATTGATGCTGAGAGAGATTTGTGACTAGTGACTGTTAGAATGCTTTATTTTGGTGTGGTTGTGCAACTGTGTTTGTGGGCTTGTCTACTCTTGGTTTTTACTGTAGTGAAGTTATTTATATCCTGTATTTTTAAGGTGTAGTTAACCTCTTCAGTTGGGAGTTTTCCTTCTAGTATCTTTTTTTTAACGCATTTTTATTGAAAAATAAAATAATTCATATTACATCTCATTTTCTATCCCGTCCCATGCATCCTCCCATCCTCCCTCCCACTTTCACCCCATCCCCTTTCCCTATGACTGTGATTGAGGAGATCCTCTTCCCCATGAATATGGTGCTAAGGTATCAAGTCTCTTCTTGGTAGTCTGCTATCCTTCCTCCAAGTGCCATTGGGCCTCCCCAACAAGGGAGCATAGCCAAATATGGGGCACCAGAGATCATGTGAAAGTCAGTCCCCAGTCTCCACTTAACTGTGGAGAATGTTCTGTCCCTTGGCTAGATCTGGGTAGGGGTTTGATGATGACTGCACATATTGTCCTTGGTTGGTGCCTTAGATCAAGCAGAACCCCTGGGCTCAGATCCACCCATCATAATGTTCCCCTTGTAGGTTTCCAGGACCCTCTGGATCCATCTATTTCCCTATCCGCTATATTTTTCTCACTTAGAGTCTCAAGAGGATGTCCTCCCCTCTTTCCTACTTTCCTGGTAAGTGAAGACTTTCATGGGACCTGCCCCTTGGGCTAGTGTACAGTTATAAGTGAGTATGTAACATTTGAGTCTCTTTGCTTCTGTGTTAGCTCACTCATTATGATCATTCCTAGTTCAATCCATTTGTCCACAAATTTTGGAAATTCCTTCTTTTTAATAGCTGAATAGTATTCCATAGTGTAAATATACCACAGTCTTTTTATCCATTCTTCTACTGAGGGACACTTAGGCTGTTTCCATGTTCTGGCTACTATGAATAAGGCTGCTATGAATATGGTTGAGCATATGTCCCTGTTGTATACTGGAGCATCTTCTGGATATATTCCAAAGAGTGGAATTGCTGGGTCTTGAGGAAGCAATATTCCCAGTTTTCTGAGATAGCACCAGACAGATTTCGAAAGTGGCTGTACTAGTTTGCATTCCTACCAGCAATGAAGGAGTATTCCTCTTTCTCTACATCTTTGCCAGCATGTGTTGTCACTTGAATGTTTGATTTTAGCCATTCTGATGGAATCTCAGAGGTTTTGATTTGCATATCTTTGATGACTATAGATGTTGAGCATTTCTTTAAATGTGTCTCAGCCATTTGATATTCCTCTGTTGAGAATTCTCTGTTTAATTCTGAACCCCATTTCTCAATTGGATTATTTGGTTTGGTGGTGTTTAATTTCTTGAGTTCTTTATAAGTTTGGATATTAGACCTCTGTCAGATGCAGTCTGTAGGCTGTCGTTTTGTTCTTTTGACAGTGTCTCCTGCCTTACAGAATCTTCTGTAATGCTGTGTTTGAGCGTAGAGATTGTTTAAATTTGGTTCTATCATTGAATATCTTGATTTCTCCAACTATGTTGAATGAATGTTTTACTGGGTATAGTAATCTGGACTGGCATCTGTGGTCTCTTAGCATTTGTAAGAAGTCTGCCCAGGCCTTTCTGATTTTTATCATGTCTGCTGAGAAGCTGGGTGTGATTCTGATAGGTTTACCATTATATATTACTTGACCTTTTTCCATTGCAGCTTTTATTTATTTATTTTTGTTTGTCCTTTACATTTAGTGTTTCTGATTACGATGTGGTAGGTGGTTTTCTTTTATGGTCTACATATTTGGTGTTTTGTAGGCCTCTTGTATGCTTATGGGTATCTCTTTCTTGAGATTGGGGAAATTTTCTTCTATGATTTTGTTGAAAATATTTTCTGGGCCTTAGAGCCAGGAATCATTTCTTTCTTTGACTCCTATAATTCTTAGGATTTATCTTTTTATGGTGCCCTTTATTTCTTGGATGTTCTGGGTGAGGAATGTTTTAGATCTACCATTTTCTTTGGTGGATATTTCAAGTCCTTCCACTGTACTTTCAACACCTGAGATTTGCTCCTTAATCTCTTGTATTTTGTTAGCAATGTTTACCTCTGCAGTTCCTGTTTTTTTTTCTAATTTCTGTCATTTCAGGCTTTACTAAGTTTGTGTTTTTATCATTGTTTTCATTTTCATCTTCAGATCTTGAACCATTTTATTGATTTTCTTTACTTGATTGTTTGTATTTTCCTGAATTTCATCCACTGCTTTATTCATTTTCTATATGTAGGCCTCTGTCATGGACTCTCTAAGGGCCTTGATCTGTTTGGCTCAATCTCCTTTGCCTTCTTTCAATACAGATTTTGGACACATCTCTCACTAGTCTCCAAGTGAAGATATTCATATATATTATCTTATGCTGTAGATATTTCAAAAAGCCATATTAATGTAGAAAATAGATGATTACAATTTTTAAAAAATGTTTTACAGAAATAAAATATAATACTACACTAAAATACATAATTTTAAAATGTTTAAATAATGTTTAATATCTATATTATCTTCCCAAATGGGCCAATTATACTAGATCTATTTGTAGTGAAAATTTCAAAAGTATATTTTGGTGCGTTTTTTTATTATAAGGTTGTCTTTGTCCCATCCTGTAGCAACATTAGGCACTAGCACTCACCTCGTCAACACACAGACACAGACACAGACACACACACACACACACACACACACACACACACACACACACATATATACCAGCCTCATCTACCTTCCAGATCAGTGACAGCACAAATATGCAACTATTGAAGAGAGAACCATGATTATAACTTTTTTTCCCAAAATGTATTCTCAAAAATCTATGTGTCTTAAATAGGCCCATTGAAACCTACCTCAATATGCTACAGTTTCTGCTTTAATTCATTTATACTTTAGAAACAGTACCTGCCAAGTTAACTCTTTGATCACTAGGGCAATCTCTTGGATTTATCAACATTTGACTATACATATTTAAACAAAAAAAATCCATTCAGGAAAATCTCAAGGCCCTCTATCTTACATCTGGTAATTTTGTTCTACATTGTCTAAAAACTAGTATGTTCTTCTATTTAGTTTCTCATGGAAATACAAACCCTCTACATATTTTAAAAGCTCTAATGCCCAGGTCTAGATTTGCTTTCAGAATATTTTGTGTTGAATATACATAAAATTGATGTTAGCAACTCCTTCATATACTCTCAAAATGATCATATTTGAATAAGCTTATCTCATAGTTATTTATTATGTTTATGGCTTTTAATTTATATTTGTGTAACTCCTCTTATCTTTCGTTACAATTGAAAATTTGAAGATAATTTTTTTATTCATTATATTTAAAAATAATTTAATTTTTCCTCTCATCTGTTTCCTACTAAAATCAAAATGAGAACAATCAACTTAAGTGTAATCATTATTAAAAGACTAAGATAAGAAAAATATTGATTTAAATGTAAGGAATTATACAAATAGAAATTATTTTATACCTCATTATTTTTCCATAGATTATAGTAGTTTACTAGAGGTATGTCAAATTAAAACAATAGATTTAAAATGATAGTTAATTCTCACCTTATGCTCTAAGATCTAACATTTCAACAAATCCTTTTAAAAGAAAGAAAGAACAGCTAGTGTGAATAAATATTGAGAAACTATCTCTGAGAAGTTTCCGACATTGATAGTGAAGGCTGTCAACCACTAACGTATGATTAAACACATTAGGTCAAGCACTGGTTTATTAGCTGAGTTACAGGGGAGATGACATATTGAAAATCTTTAGCACTGGTTTCCTGTCAGTGGTGAAAAATTTTATGTTAACATGATATCAACCTCTCCATTCCAAGAGTTATTTATCATACAGAATAGATGGAAGTGCTGACCAGATGACCAGCAAAGCAGATTGATTTTGACATAAAATAGCCAGGATAAAAAGTGAATCAGACAGGAAGGTGGATTGATACCTAAGCTGAAGCCTGAGTCCAGAAATGAATTTTTAAGCCACCTACAAAGAAATTGTAGAAAGAGTTGAGGACCAAAATATAATATTGTGCTGTCAGTGAACAGTGCAGAGGTAGCCACCAGCTGAGGCAAGTATACAGTCCACAGCGCTGAAATCTCTACAATTCATCCTAAGTATAAACAACACATCCACCAGCTAGTGCATGTAGACATCAGTGGACAAAGATACTCTGAGAAGCAACTGCTTCTAATTGGTTTGTTAACAAGGTATGTGTACTTGTGATAAAATGTCCTGTTATCATCAGTAAACACCCTGAGGAACCTTCAGGAAAGGTTTATTACTGGAATGGAGGGAGTGAGGGAGCAGTGTTAGGCAGATTTCCTGACCAGCGGAAGACAGGTAGTGCGATGCACCATGACTAGGCAACAATGATGGTAAATTTGTAAGCTGGCTGACTTCATCATTTGATGTGAGACAGAATGCTGGCAGTTTAAAAGATAGACTTAGGAGGCTTTTTCTCCGACCATAGGGCCCATTGCTGTGTGCATGTTCTCACCTCTTTTCTTTTCTTTTCTTTCTTTCTTTCTTTCTTTCTTTCTTTCTTTCTTTCTTTCTTTCTTTCTTTTTTCTTTATTTTTATTACATATTTTATTAATTTATTCATATTACATCTCGATTGTTAGCCCTTCCCCTGTTTCCTCCCATTCTTCCTTCCCTCCCACTTCCCCCATTTTCCCCTCCCCTATGTCTGTGATTGAGAGAGACCTCCTCCCCCTATATTTACTCTTAGAATATCGAGTCTCTTCTTGGTAACTTGCTATCCTTCCTCTGAGTGCCACCAGGCCTCCCCATCCAGGGAACATGGTCAGAAAAGGGACACCAGAGTTCGTGTGAGAGTCAGATTTAACTCTCCACTCAACAGTGGAGAATATCATGTTCGTCGGCTAGATCTTGGTAGGGGTTCAAAGTTTACTGCCTATATTCTGGTGCCTTAGTTCGAGGAGGACCCCAGGACCCAGACCTGCCTGTCATAAAGTTCTTCTTGTAGATTTCCAGGACCCTGTGGATCCAAATATTTCTCCATTCTTCCATGCCACTCTCTCCTAAAGTCTCAATAAGATGTCCTCTCCTCTGACGCACTTTCTTGGTAAGTAAAGTTTCTCATGGTACGTATCCCTTGGACTAGTGTTTTCATATAAGTGAGTATATACTGTTTGTCTCTTTTTGCTTCTGGGTGAACTCACTCATTATGATAATTTCTAGATCAATCCATTTGCCCACAAATTTCTGGAATTCCTTGTTTTTAATAGCTGAGTAGTATTCCATAGTGTAAATGTACAACAGTTTCTTAGTCCATTCTTCTACTGAGGGACACTTAGGCTGTTTCCATGTTCTGGCTATTATGTATAAAGCAGCAATGAACATGGTTGAGCTTATGTCCCTGTTGTGTGGTAGGGCATTTTCTGGGTATAGTCCAAGGAGTGGGATAGCTGGGTCTTGAGGAAGCCCTATTCCCATTTTTCTGAGAAAGTGCCAGATAGCTTTCCAAAGTGGCTGTACTAGTTTGCATTCCCACCAACAATGAAGGAGTGTTCCTCTCTCTCCACATCCTCACCAACATGTGGTGTCATTTGAGTTTTTGATCTTAGCTATTCTGATGGGTGTAAGATGGAATCTCAGTGTCGTTTTGATTTGCATTTCTCTGATGACTAACGAGGATGAGCATTTCTTTAAGTGTTTCTCGGCCATTTGATATTCCTCTGTTGAGAATTCTCTGTTAAGTTCCAAGCCTCATTTCTCAATGGTGTTGTTTGGTTTTGTGGTGTTTAATTTCTTGAGTTCTTTATATATTTTGGATATTAAACCTTCGTCAGATGAAAGCTCACCTCTTTTCTTTACCACTGTTTCTCTGCTGCTGCCTCTTGTACTGAGCTTTAGCCTGCCTTTTAACTCTTTAACTGCCAGAGAAAATGAACACTATCAAGACCCACCCCCCACCCTCTGCTGAGTGGTAACAGTATAATAGCTTTGCAATGTATTGAAATCTCAATCTTTGAATTTGATTTATCAATTAATTTTCATAGATGTCATCTTCTCTCATCTTTCTTGCCAGTCCTAAACTTGTCCTCAGTTTACACAGGAACCAGTTTCTTTTTTCCTGATCACAATGGAAACAGAATGGTTTTGTTTGTTTGTTTGTTTTTGCCTGAACTGATCTTTGCACTTTTGCTTTGGGCTGCATTCCCGTACTCAGAGATTTGTACAACCTTCCATTCTTTGTTCTTTGCATATATATAGCTTCCATTTTTTCACAATTTAATTCCCTACAAAAGTTTGAATGTGAAATCTCCCTCACAGGCTTATGTTTTGTCATTATGTTTGTTTGCTTGATTGTTTGCTGTGTTAGTAGTAGTGATTTAAGAGGCCGAGGTGGAAGGCCAGCTGACATAGACCACTGCGGCAAGGCTTGGAGGTCAAACACTTTGTCTTCACATGCATCCTGTGGTCTTTGCTTCTTGGTAGGTCATGATGAGATGCAGCTACAAGCTCCCGCTGCTATAGACAATGCCAGTCACATGGCAATCACAATGCCATGTCAAAATGTACTATATATTCTGAACCGTGAGTCCAAAATGAACTATGCTTCACTTAAATTGCTAGTGTCAGGTAATTGATCACAGAGACAGAAGAACAATGAATCTAATCTAATGCCAGTGGGTTTAAATAATTAACATTTATTTAATGTAGGAAAAAAATCTTCCCCTTCCCCTTCTTTCTTCTATTCCTGCCATGCTTCTATTCAAAACTTTCTGGAAGGAGATACTTAGCATTTCTGCCCTTGTCTTCTCATTTACCAATCACTTTTCATCCCAACTCTCATGCCCCTTTGCCAGCCTACAGTTCCTGCCTCTACCATGGGGAAACTCAGTCTTAGCATTTGTCAAAATCTCTTCAGCTAAGGTGAATGAACAGTCTGCAGCCCTTCATATTTTCTGTCATTTTGCAGATTGAATTATAGGGTTCACAGGCCTGGAGATTTCTTTTCCTCAGCTGCCCATTTCATGGCTTGCTCAACCTTACTTTGAGAGACCACTGCCCTCATTCTGCCATTTTCCTTCCTCATGTTTCCCTGATGTTCTGAGCATGATCTTTCTATTATCCTTCATCTATCATATATTTTATAGATATTTTTATACTTCTATGACTGTGGAAAACATTACTTTAGGTTTGATTTCTCATCTTAACCTCTCCTGGACATACTACGTATTGATACAGAGTACCACCTGCAGCTGACTAGGATGAAGAAATGAAGCAACCCCAAAGGAAACCCAAATGTGGATTGGAGATTCACTTCAGGCACTTCTTACTCAAGTGAATTTTTCCTGTATTACTGAAGAACGTCATCAGAACAGCTCACGTGTTGCACGTGTCTACAACTGGCAGTGCGCTAAGTGCTATACAGGTAATGACATCATTAATCAGTTCAATTAACCTTTGCAGGACACAGTTATTACTCTCACTTTACAAAGGGAGGAACTTAGCCAGACAGTGGCTTCTCAAAGCCATGTCTCTAGTAAATGAATGTCCATTTTTCAAAATATGGGTTTTTACCTTGACCAGGATGTTTTGAAAATCCATTCTGATTCTACTTAATATGGCACATTAAAACCACAAGCACAGACATACAAAAGTAATGGAGTTCAATCTCTTACCTCAGAGTAACAAGTCATTTATGGATGTCCCAAAGAGTAATGTTTTCTGTCTTTTTTGTTATGTCCTCTTTTTAACAAAAATATGAACATCCTACCATCTTAACTGCTGCCTCTGAATGTCTTCCTCATCAATGGACACACGGTAGCTATCATAGAGAGGAATGTAGCCCCTGATCTGTATCCTTCCTTTCCCAGCTTACAAAACTCGTCTCGTTATTCAATTTTCAATGTGGTGAGGACTTTTAGGAACAGGTGATGGCATATGGGACTATAAATTTGTATAAAACATTCAGCTAAGTCTTCAGAAAATTTAAAAGTTTAACCAACTTTACACTATTTTGAAGTCTGCAGTGCAAACAGACAAAGCAAAAATTTTTAAATATTGTGTAGAAATTGCATTCTACAAAGAGTACACTTTAAAAAAATGTTTTAAAAATTCTTTGCCATCAATATTTGGACATTTGTATTATTTTCCTCAAGTTAGTCTTTTGAGTCTTAACAGTCCAGAAGTAAAATACTTTTACTTAGACATACTGTTTAAAGAAGCAATCATTCCACTCTTGCTTTCTCATTTTCTTTCATAAGTTCGCTTCTATAATCCTATAATAAAACTTCTTTCTAAACTAACTCCTGCCCACCGTATTGTCCAAACAAATGACTTTGGAAAACACTGCCTTGAAATAGCTTTCACAGATGTGCATTTTGCCATGGACCTTAGCTCTCCAAGTAGTGCTACATCTTGTTGGGAAAAACTTGCCTCTGGATGATAATATTTTCCATACATTAGAAAATGCACAAATTATTGTGAATAATGCATTTTTCATTTTAAAGTATATGGAAATTATTTGTAAGGAATACCAGGAGGAAAAATTTACATCTATTTTTAACAAAAGTTAGTTTACTACAGCATTTGCCTGGTTAGCAGATGGTAGCAATAAATAGACAGAGAGGGAAAAAAGAAAGAAGAGAAGTCTAGCTTCAAGGAGGTTGAGGCTATTGAATCAGACTGACCTTAATAAGAAACTCATGGAGCAGTTCACCTACTGGTAACGAAAATGAAATCTCTGCTTAGCAGGCTTGGCAGCTGTCAGCTCACTTTGAGCTTTAACAAGTCTACAGATATATGTGTGACTCACACCATGAGGAGGATAGTCTGACTGCACTGAGAGACAGCCAGTCCTGAAAACTGCTCAGAGAGACAGCAGTAGTGAGCACGCTCCTCCTTTAAAGGGGCCTGTGGCTCAGCTTACGGTGCAGCTGAGGCACTGTTACCAGGGCTATTCGTAATTCATATGTGTCATCACCAGGCAGGGATGCTGGCTTCTGTGATCCCACTGGTTCTAGCTTGCTTCTGTTCCTCATAAAGTAGGGGCACAGCGTGATCTACCTTAACAGTGTAAATAGCTAAACATTTAAGGAGAAGGGAAGTAATCCATGTGCTCTAAATTCACTGTGGCTATATTTTTATAAGGCACTTCAAGAAGCACTTATGAAAAAAACTGTATCTTAGGAATAAATTTAATCTGTTCCTGGGCCAGGCTAATTGATTTCACAATGTCTTCCTTAAGTTAAAACACCTTTTGTTCTGTGAGATGTGTCAGTTCAGACATTCTTTTCCCTAGTATTTGCTGTCAAGCTGGTCAGCATGAAATATCCTTCTGGTTTGAAATGATATAAGAGATTGTTTCAAAGAAAACTATTACTTAAATTGGTTTGATGAAAAAATGACACACACACACACACACACACACACACTACTACTACTACTAGTATTACCACCACCACCACCACCACCACCACATGCACATAAACATGCAGTTTGTTTTATTTTTAGGTAAATTGTGAAATAATCCTAAAAACATATCCAGATTCCGGGACACCAGTTCTAGTACTATAGGTGTATAGCTAGTATGTTTGTGCAATTGTGTGTGTGTGTGTGTTTGTGTGTCTGTGTCTGTGTCATTGCACGTATGTGTATGCACATGTGAGTATGTGCATGCATCACTGTGTGTTCACATGTATGAATGTGTGTGTATATGTTTAGGTGCTCATATGCATGTGTGTATGTATGTATGAATGTGTAATCTATTTGCATGTGTGTTCAGTTATTTTAAACCATTTTTCCATCACTTTGAAGTAAATGAAATTCAAATAACTACTTTTACCCTCATTTCTGCCAGATAATAAACTCACTTTTAAACTAGTGAAGCTTGAGATAGAAATAATATACTTTTTTGGAAAAAAACATTTATATGAGAGAGTTTAGGGGTGATCAGTGAAGAAGTAGGGGTGAGTATGACCACTATACACTGTATGAAATACTCATAGAACTAGTACAATTTCATAATAAGGTATTTATATTAATTCATAGCTATGGACCACTTTGTGCTGCACCCCAAATTTTGAAGTCCTGACCTCTATGGTGATGACATTAGGTGGTGTGGTCTTTGGGAGGCATCTAGGATGGAGTACAGTTGCCATGCATAATCCCTCATACAGAGATTGGCTCCAATGTAAGAATGGTAATTTATTTTTCTCTTTGTCCTATATGAGATACAGAGGAAGGCAACCTTCTGTATCAAAGCCCAGTGATGCTGACACCCTGATCTTGGCTTC
>OU015752.1:10993703-10995501 GCA_907169655.1 Acomys percivali
CCTTTAAATAAATAGTGAAAATAATCAGCCGTTTTCCTGAAACTTTGCTTGGTGAAATCATTAAAATTTGAAGACTCTATCTCCTTGAGTTTTTCAAAATTAAATCATGGCAGCATATAACATATTTATATACCATTAAAGCAAATTAGTTATTACAATTATGCTTTTATAATAGGGAATCTTTTGAATTGTGAAAATTAATAAAACAAAAAAAGGCAAACTAAAAAGATGTATTATGTAGTGAAAATGGCAGAATATAAGTAAAATGATAGTAGAGAGGATGGAAGATAGAAGAAAATAGGGGAGAGTGGAAGTAGTTAACCAGAATGAAAGGTATTTGAAAAGCCTATTAAAAACATAATATTTTTAACACAATTAAAGGTTATGATTAGCAGTGATAGTTCTATGAATAGATGTAACATAAATGAAGATGTAAAGGTGATATGGCTGAAGAAGCTTAGACAGTAAGTTGACCAGATCGCAGGATGTATGAAGAAGCTTTATGGAACCCTCTGACTCATAAGTTAATTACAATATACAATAGCTTTTTATTGAAGAAATTCATGTAGATATATTAAGGCATACATAAATATGTCCAGAAATGCCATGTCCAGAAAACATGCATTATTAAATGAGAATCACAGTGTTGAGCATAGGGTAACTCATGTGGTTAAGGGTCAGAGAGGCCATAGAGGTCAGCTGTAACAACACAGGGTATCACCATTGTTTTGTGCTACTCACCATAATTAGGTCGTGAATCCCTGTTGATGAAGACACCACACACTTTGTATTAGTAGGGCATGGAGTAATTAATCTCAAACTTACGGGGAGACATCCTTTCTGCTAACTAGCTTTCATAGTCCAGGTGGGTGCTGTGTAAGTTCACAAGGGATCAAAGGCATTGATACTCTTACTCAGATCTGAATCCCTAACTTAGAATATTGTGAGTCAAGGTATGTCCACTGTTATAATAATGTTATGACTATTTGGAGGCAACCAATTGCTTTCTGGTTGATTTTAAGGCCTGTTCCACAGAAGATAACTTATACCTGTTATAGCAAACACAATCAAAACCCCATGGCTAAGAAAGCCATATACCCTACAAGGAAATGCTTTATTGTTGATTTTTTTATTGTTCCATGTCCTCAAACTGCCTTGTAAATATTATTGTCTTCAACCATAGATTGCTAATGTTCATAATTTTACTGAGAAAAGCTTCTTACTGCAGAAGGTGAGGCAGAGAACTCATAACAGAACTGATAACTATTCAAAGTGATGAGACGGTAATGGTGTCTTCTTATTCCTAAATGGGATATCTCTATGGCTCTCTGATCCAGGAGACTCAAGAGAAATCTCAAGTGAGTGGAAATAAATATGTAAGGACAAAAGAACAGGCAGGAGAGCAGAAATTTGTTGTCTTTTAGTGCACAACATTGTTGCACACAAGAGCTCATAGCAACTATGGTAAGGTGCTGAAGAGCAGCACAAAATGGAGCCACGAAAAATTCCAATATGGATGAGTAAGTATCTCCTAGGCATTCCTCCAAGTGAGGAGTTGTTAGCTGCTGAAGGCAGCTAGAGGAAAGTTATTATTATGGGGGGATGTGTACATTGGTAGATTGTGTATGATCTAAGAGGTTGCCAGAGCCTTGCACATATGTGCAGAAGTTATTAAACAGTCCCCTCCCCCCACATATACAGACAGGAAATTGAAAGAGGGAAGGGTTGGTGGGTTCCTTAGGAGGTTGAAAGATCAAAATGAGATCTGGATATGACAATAGTGTATTGTTCACATGTA
>OU015752.1:10995511-11012321 GCA_907169655.1 Acomys percivali
CACACACACACACACACACACACACACACACACACACACAATCACTTGGAACTATAAACTAAGTCACTAATTTCAGAGCTTAATAGGTAAGTAGTCAAAAGTTAAGTTTTGATTGCAGCAACAGAATTTCGCAGTGTAGCTCTGGACAGTTTGGATCTCACTATATTAATGAGCCTGACTGAAAACTAATATAAATCTATTGTCTTTTATCTCCCAAGTGATGCAATTAAAAACATGAACGTCTATGCAGGTCCAAACATCAATGTTATCACTTTGTACTAACAATGATCATGCACCCATTAAAATAAAAATGTATATTCATTCAAAAGGAAAGAAGATGAAAAACATCTAATAGGAGTTTTATGCTCAAATTTTAAAAATGTAAGAGTATTAATTCTACAAATGTTCTAGAATGTTGATTATATTTCTGGCACCTTAAGTATTTCTTTGGGTGACATGAGAAAACAATGTGTTAATGGAAGGTATGTCTTATATGGCTATAATAACCAAACTGCAGTTTGGCAGAGGCAGCAATACAGAGTGCAATGTATCAGGATAGTGGCCCAAGAAATGGAACAATCTAGGTTGTTCCGAGACGGCGGTGCCTATCATGCACTGTATCTGATCTAATGCACAGAGACCAGGGACCTGACTCGGAGCCAGAGAATGCTAGAACTAGAGAACACTAGGTGAGTGGGGTCCCACACAATGTAGACCACAGACGGGCCTGGCCCTGGAACAAGCAACAGCAACAAAAGTCCTGAACGCACTCTCCAGACGCTGGAACAGAGCCCATCTGCGGATTGCAGCCTGCCTATAAAGCCCTAACCCAGTGTGTGGAATGGTAGAACATTGGAGCTCCTGGCCTGGGGAAGTCTCAAGGAAATGGGTGACTCTGTCCTTGGACCCCCACACCTGCCCTAGTCTGCAGAGGGCCCACGGGCTGCATGGAAGTCCAGGCAGCTGGGACCACCTAGAAGAGCCAGAACACACATGGTCAGAATGAGTCCAAATCAGAGCCAGATGCACAGATCAAGCCTGCAGACTTGGCCGTATAGAACCCAGATTGGACAGTTTCCATTGAACAGCAGGATCTCCCAATCTCTCGGGAGAGGTTGGACAGCCTTGAGGTTTATATACTCTGGTCTGAAAGGCAGCCACAACTCAATGGGTCTGATCCGGGCAAGCACTTGACTGTGGGGCCAAGGAGAAGCACAGGCAGCTGAGAGCAACTTGCCTAGCCAGAGCATGTCCAGCCTGCGGTCTGGGCTCCAATACAGCTGGTCTGAATCACAGCAGTAACTTGAAAGGGACCAGGCAGAAGCCTACCTCTGCTGACGAAGTCTGGAGCCTACGGTGTAAAGCAAAGTCTCGAGGAGCAGAAATCATGTCACCTGCCTGTCCAGGGAAGAACTCCCTGATCCCGAAGGCAAGGGCACACCACCTATAATCACTCACTAAATATCCACTCTCAATGACCAGTGAAGGACACCAGAAGCTACCTCCCAACATCAAAGGCAGCAAAACCAGGAGCTGGTTCTTTGAGAAAATCAACAAGACAGACAAACGATTAGCCAAACTAACTAAGGGCATAAAGACACTATCCAAGTCAACAAAATCAGAAATGAAAAGGGAGACATGACAACAGATATGGAAGAAATACAAAGAATCATAAGATTCTACTTCGAAGACATATATGCCACAAAATTTGAAAATCTAAGGGAAATGGACAATTTTCTTGATCAATTCCACTTGCCAAAATTGAATCAAGATAAAATAAACAATTTAAGTAGTCCTATTTCTCCTATAGAAATAAAAGCAATCATTGATACTCTCCCAACCAAAATACGCCCAGGGCCAGATGGTTTCAGTGCAGAATTTTACCAGACTTTCAAAGAAGAGGTAATACCGATACTCTTCAAGCTACTCCAAAAGATAGAAATGGATGTTACATTACCAAAATCATTCTATGAGGCCACAGTCACATTGATACCTAAACCCTACAAACACCCAACAAAAAAGAGATTTTCAGACCAATTTCTCTTATGAACATTGATGCAAAAATACTCAATAAAATACTCATAAATCAATTACAAGAACATATCAAAATATTATTCACCATGACCAGTCTGTTATATTCCAGGCATGCAAGGATGGTTTAATATACAGAAATCCATCAATGTAATTCACCATATAAACAAACTGAAAGAAAAAAACCCACATGATCATCTCTTTAGATGCAGAAAAAGCATTTGCCAAAATCTAATACCAATTCATGTCTAAAGTTTTGGCGAGATCAGGGACATTAGGCACATACCTAAATATAATAAAGGCTATATACAGCAAGCCAATAGCCAACATCAAATTAAATGGAGAGATACTCAAGGAAAATCCTCTAAAATTGGGGACCAGACAAGGCTGCCCACTTTCTCCAATCTCTTCAAGATAGTTCTTGAAGTTCTAACCACAGAAATAAGAAAACAAAAGGAGATCAAGGGGATCTAAATGGGAAAGGAGGAAATGAAATTATCCCTATTTGCAGATGTTATGATGATGTACATAAGTAACCCCCAGAATTCCACCAGAGAACTCCTACAGCTGAT
This sequence comes from Acomys percivali, assembly GCA_907169655.1. NCBI lineage: Eukaryota > Metazoa > Chordata > Mammalia > Rodentia > Muridae > Acomys > Acomys percivali. The sequence continues at coordinate 10,998,115 of OU015752.1, forward strand.
AAACACCTTCAGCAAATTGGCTGGATACAAAATAAACTCACCAAAGTCAAAAGACTTCCTATTTACAAATGACAATCATGCAGAGGAAGAAATTAGGAAAACTACATCCTTCATGAGAGCCATAAGCAATATAAAATATATAGGAGTAACTCTAAAGAAGCAAGTGAAGGACTTGTTTGGAAAAAACTTCAAATTCTGAAGAAAGAGATTGAAGATGACCTCAGAAGATGGAATGAGCTCCTTTGTTCGTGCATTGGGAGAATTAACATAGTAAATACGGCTATCTTACAAAAAGCAATTTACAGATTCAATGCAATCTCTATCAAAATACCTAGACAATTTTTAAAGACACTGACAGATAAATTCTCAACTTCATGTGGAAAAACAAAAAACCCAATATAGCTAAAACAATCCTATACAATAAAATATCTTCCTGAGGAATCTCCACTTCTGATCTCAAGCAACAGTAATAAAAACAGCATGGTACAGGCACAACAATAGGCTGGTTGATCAATGGAATTGAATTGAAGACCCAGAAATGAATCCACACACATATGGTCACTTGATTTTTGACAAAGAAGCCAAATCTATTCAATGGAAAAAGGATAGAATCTTCAACAAATGGTGATGGTCTAACTGGGTGTCTACATGTAGAAAAATGCAATTAGACCCATATTTGTCACTATGCACAAAACTAAGGTCCAAGTGGATTAAAGACTCAACATAACACAGAGGCACTAAATTGGTTAGAAGAAAAAGTGGGGAAGAGCCTGGAACACATTGGCACAGGAGACAACTTCCAGAACAGAACACCAACAACCCAAGCCTTAAGGCCAACAGTTAATAAATGGGACTCATGAGGCTGAGAAGCTTCTGTAAGTCAGACGACACTCTCAACAGAACAAAGCAAAAGCCTACAGACTGGGAAAAGATCTTCACCAACCCTACATTTGACAAAGGCCTAATATCCAAAATATAAAGAACTCAAGAAATTAAACACCACCAAACCAAATAACCCAATTGAGAAATGGGGCTCGGAACTAAACAGAGAATTCTCAACAGAGGATTATCAAATGGCAGAGAAACACCTAAAGAAATGCTCAACCTTAGTCATCAGGGAAATGCAAATCAAAACAACTCTGAGAGTCCATCTTACACCCATCAGAATGGCTGAGATCAAAAATTCAAGTGACACCACATGCTGGCAAGGATGTGGAGACAGAGGAACACTCCTTCATTGCTGGTGGGAATGCAAATTTGTACAACCACCTTGAAATCTATCTGGCACTATCTCAGAAAACTGGGCATAGGGCTTCCTCAGGACCCAGCTATTCCACTCCTTTGAATATACCCAGAAAATTCTCTACCACACAGCAAGGACATATCCTCAACCATGTTCAAAGCAGCCTTATTCATAATAGTCAGAATCAGGAAACAGACTAAATGTCTCTCAGTTAAAGAATGGATAAAGAAACTGTGGTATATTTACACTATGGATTACTACTCAGCTATAAAAAACAAGGAAATCCAGAAATTTGTGGACAAATGGATGGAACTACAAATGATCATACTGAGTGAGTTAACCCAGAAGCAGAAAGACTCAGATAGTATATACTCATTTATAAATCGGCACTAGCCCAAAAGACATGTCCCATGAAAGTCTTCCCTTACCATGAGGTTGGGATAGATGTGATGACATCCTACTCAGACTCTAGGTAAGAGAAATATAGGAACTGGGAAAATAGAACTATCCAGAGGTTCTTAGAAACCTACAAGAAGAACATCATAAAGGTGGATCAGGCCTCAGAGGGGTCTGCTCAAACTACAGCACTAACCAAGGACAATACAAGTAGTACAATCGAACTCCTACTCTGATCTAGCCAAAGGACAGGACATTCACCACAGTTATGTGGATAGCAGGGACTAACTGAGACATGGACTCTGGTGCCCCATATTTAATGATGTCCCCTTGGTGGGGAGGTGTGGTGGAATGCAAAGAAAGAATAAGCAGGCTACAAAGATGAGACTTGACAGCCTATGACCATAAAGTGGAGAAGGAAGTCCCCCTTGGTTGTAGTAGTAGGGGAGGGCACTAGTGTGAAAGCAGGAGGGAGGATACAAGTGATAGGATGACAATTGAGTTGTAATCTGAATAAATTATTTAAATAAAAAAATAAAAAATAAATGGAACAATCTTAGCCTGCCCAGTTAACTTTTACAAGAAATTCAAGGAAAGAAAACCTTCAACAATAAAGTGCAGTCAGGAAATTAACAACAATAAAGCACTTAATTGGTCTAATTAATTTTTTAAAGACAACAAGTACTGAGTAAGGACTTTAAATTAAAATTTAAAAAACTACAGGACAATATTTTCAACCTCTAAGTCTTATTAAAGACACTTTAAATTATCTTAAAAGGCAAATTATGTGGTTTAAATTTCATTCTATTCACATTTTGGTTCTACAAATGACAACACATAGACAAGCTATGGAGAGGGCGTAATTATTGCATAGCACATTTCTAACAAATTATTATTGTCTTTGATATCAATTGTTAGATTTTTTTCTAAAGAAGTTCAATCAGATATGGTCATTTTATTGGGGGTGGATATATAAATACCAATAACTAAAAAAATTAGCATTTTTAGAAAACAGGAAACTAAGTATTTAAGCCACAATAAAAAATATAATCTGCTTCTCAGAATGGCTAAAAGTGAACTTGTCACAGCACCCAAAAAGAGCAAGGATGCAGGGCGATTCAATCTCTCAGATATTCCTATGGAAGAACAAAACAAAACAACAACAGTAACAAAAGTCACTCGGGAAAAGCAGCTGAAGTTTCTTACAGTCTCAATATAAAATTACCAAAAATAACGAAGACTTTTGGTAGTGCAAATGTTTTAAATGGTCACTGCTGATGTCAATATTCTAGTGTGGAGCTGCGTTGTTGTGTAGCAAAGTACCAAAATGAGATGCATTCAAACACAACTACATCTAAACCTACAGTTCTCATAGCCTAAAAACGAACGTCAGTACTGAGAGGGAGAAAGCGAGAAAAAGGGGGCAGGTTTTGGGTGGGTATTAATACACTCAAATAGATTATATAAAGTTATGAAAATGTCCTTACGGAACCTAATACCATGGAAAATGAACACATATTATTAATAAAACAAAATTTTATGTTCAGTTAAAAATAAATGATACGCAGTTATAAAACCTATTTCATGTACCTTTTAAGGATACACTTATACATTTTGAGATTTGAGGTGCGCTTGGGGTGCATTAAAATGATTGAAGTAAGGGAAAGTTAGTGCAACTTTCACAGTATCTTCATGAAGTCATAGCTAGCTAATTGAAGGGTATTTATAGAACTGCGTGCATTCTTTGACTGTCCTAAGTGCCTTTCATTAATGTTAATAATTTTTCTTCGCTTTGCTTTTCGTGCACCTTCAATATGGAGCCGTTCATCTTGTGCTTATCTTTGAACATTTCTGTGCATTTATGATAAACTTAAGTTGTTTTAACAATACTAAATTGATACTGACTTTAAATTATAATTGAAGTATTTTGGTGTTCTTTTGCTCTTGTTTAATTTATTTATTTCCTTTGATTATAACGTTTTTGACAACTTCATATGTCTAGGTAATGTAGTTATCATAGTAACCCACAGTATTCTTTTATCCTCTCTTCAAGCCCTGCTACGATTCCTTTTTAAAAAATGTTCTCCTACTTTCACTCTTTTCTTCTTCCTTCCTTCCTTCCTTTGTTTCTTGCCTGCTTGCCTTCTTCCTTTTCTTTCTTTCTTTGCTCACACTAATTTTAATTAGCATTGCTTATATGAGACTATGGTTTACTATTCTTTTTAAATAATATCAATTAGGAGCTCTAGGGTTTTGATCTGGTAAACTTCCTATTTCCATTTTATCCTCAATAGAAAACAAAGTAAGAAGAAGACAGACACTATTTTATTTCTGCTTTTTCAACAATATAGTGTGAGGGCTAGAAAGCTTTATTTACTCTAAGTTGCCAAGGCAGTTGCTTTAACTACTTGTCAAAATGACATGATAAAATACCCGAGAATCATTAAAATGAACAGTAATTTTGCTTTAATCCTCTGCCATCATAAAGCCCCTTAAATGGTTCAGGATTCTGGTTAAGCCAACAGTGCTCACAAAGAAAAAAAATAGCACGAAGGCAAAGCAGCTGGATTTAACGGGCCTGAGGGACATGCTTTTATGCTTTGCAGTGGGTCTGGGGTGGGTGCTTCTCTTTGTACTTTTTTTGAAAATAGGCATGTCATTTGTGAAAATCTCAATTGAGAGATGGGCTGCATAGATTATTTACAGATGAGAAACTTCACATTTAAGTGTTTCATATAGCATTGTATGCTTTGAACCTGTATTTTGTGGAATATTGAGCATTTGCTTTTCAAAAGTGTTTGAAGTGGAAGAAGCAAACTTTAATGAATAAATCTATAAAGGAAAAAGTGAAATCAATAAACTAATGCTAGTCATTTCAAGGTTTCTGTCACTTTTCATCGGATACATCAAATACCAAGTGCTGAAAGGAGGTTTTTGATCCCAATAAACTTTTTTTTGCATTTTATTCTGATCTATATATTATTTTCTCTGTACATATAGTCTGTTGGGAATAGAATGACAGCTCAGTCCTAAAATCAGAGAAACAAGCTTAACCTCCATAACATAAAGTGACAATCAAGTGAATATAATAAACTTTGTATACTGTTTTTTTTAGATTAAACTTTTGAACATTTATTGGCCTTGATACACATAAATGGCTGACACACATACTTAAAGGACATAACAGGGAATTATTACATTACCTACAAAAGCTTCTTTCCCTTTGGAAGTTGAAGCCTGTGTCAGTAGAATCTGCTGGTGTTTGAAATGTTGTCTTTTCCCCTCAGATTCAGGCTGTGGGCATACGTCAAAAATAGCCATGTTAACACTAGTGCTGATTTCAGCACCCAGGCCTTCGTTATCACTCATTTTTCTTAGCAGGATCATATCATTAGAAGATAATAGCGCTCTATTTATTTTACTTTCATGTACGCTCTTTGCTGATCCACTTGAGCAGATGATGTAAGAGCAGTTTCTCAGTCCTCTACCAGGTCATAAAGAGGATACAATTGGAAGTATTACACCTCAGTCACGTACTTAGCATCCCAGCTCACCCACCCGCCCAACCTTGGTCTTGAGCAGGTCAGAGTAGAGTTGAATGTGATTACTATACTTTCTTTCTATCCAAAGAAGCCATTCTAGTATCACAGCCTAGAAGGAGCAGAAACATCGGTGAGGTTCATCCTGTGGCACAATAAAAAGAATATGTCATTCTAAGAAATCAGCTGCAATTTCAAGTAAAAGTCATATCTTTAAACACAGCCAATAACAAGAGGAAAACAGTAGCAGCAGATGACTTCTTGATTAAAGTTATTTATGTGTACCTTATATATGTGTATATGTGTACATGTGTGCATTTGTTTAGAGTAAAGAACAAGATCAAATGAGACATTCAAACACTATCTCATCTATCTTCATTTATACTGAGACTGAACAAATGACTGTCAAGAACAGATATCTGTGTACATCAGAACTGGCTATAGTATCTCTTGGAAAATAAAATCTAATGGGATAATCAATGTGTCACCTACTATGAGTGCAAGCTTATATATGTATATAAGCATATATAAACTCACATATGCATGAGTATTAACGTTTATATGCAGTAAAGTTTATGTCTAAGAAATTACAGAATGAGAGAAACAGAAGTGTCATTCACTGAAGAGCTAAACTCTATATTTTGCTACTTGGAGTCTTTCAAAAGAGAAAGGAGAACAGACTGTTGGCACCAAAAATGAGGGAATGAAAATACAGAGAGTGAAGGGTTCCCCACTGTCTTGTTTCTAGGAAAAAGCAGCCTCAAGGACATCTTGCCAGCAAGAGCTTCAGTGGTTTTGATTTCAATTCCACTTGTGGCCACGAGAGAGCAGTTGCATATTTGAATCTCCATGCATGCTTAATTACACTATCAAATCTTCTGTTAATTTTTATGGCTAGCTGGGGAGAAATAAAAAGACAGAGGAAGCAAATCATCAAATTCAAGTAGGAAATGTTTCTCTCCTAACTCTTCTTTTACCTATAAGGTTTTTTTTCATTTTCTTTTTTTAAATTATATATCTTTTAAACATATACATTTATATTATTACAAATAAATAAAATAAACTACATACAGCAGAAAGAACCATGAAACAGTCAGGAATTATATAAAAGTTGCATTCATAGTGTTTTGCCTATTTGTATTTGGCAGCCTTGAAGAAAACATCTTTCCTATCTTGGTGAGTCTAAAATTCTGAATGTAAATCAATATCTATCATACCTCATCTCTATCAACTTAAAACATCTATCTAGCCCTAAAAACATCTTAACCACAAAACAACTAAGCTTAATTGTAAGACTAAACTATCTGATCTTCAACCCTATGACAGGCATGAGAAGGAACAAAAGTTAATTACCTGAGTGAAGCAGAAGTATCTACAAGTTTTAATCTGAGGGTCAATTCTCTCCCCAATCTTCCTGAAGGTACGATTAAACAAACAGAAGTGATAGAAATCAATATATTAGAAATTAGAAATCTAATTTCTAAGTTTGGATTTCTGTGGATATTTAAGTTGGCCATAGTATAGCTTTTGAATGAAATAATTTCTCTCTATTCTACAAATGAAGCTTTGTGGCGATCATAAAGATGATGCCAGATAGACCAATCCTGAGAAGTTCTTACCCAGGTGAAGATGAAAGTGGCCAGTTTTCATTGCTTTGGGTTGTTTTTTGAGGGGAGTGCGATATTATGTTCTCAAGTGGCTGCTTTCATGTTCTAGTAAATCATTGACAAGTACTCCATGGTTCTAAAAATATGTTTATATACCTATATATATGATAAAATATATAAAATATATAGGCTAGTTAATAAAATTCTCTATAAAACTTTCATTTCAAAAATTTAGCATTGTATGGTTCAAATAATACTAATTTTTTTATATTTTATTTAATAGTGAAAAAACGTTTTTCTATTTTTTGTCTTGATTTTTGACAAATTATCCTATAGAGCATGAGGTGGATTAAACGTCCTAATTATCTAGCCTTTGAGTAATAACTGCAGGGATTAAAAATATCTCAACACATATGGCCTAAAATCTCTCATTAATGTTTTCTTTCTTCATATCACCTTTTCTGTGGTTCTCTTAAAACACACTGGTTCATTGATAATTTTCCATTGGTAGCATAATCTTTACATGTACATGATGAACTCAATTTATCCAGAGGAAGAAATTTCTGAAATAATAATTTGAAATAATTTTAATTGTACCTCCTGACACGGGAAAATATTACTGTAGTGGTCTGTAGAAGCCACAGAAATACTCATATCCTGAAATATTGAAATAACTGTAGCTACCATTTAAAAAGCAATGGATTTCTTATTGATCATGGTAATGGATAGAGGTGAGGCCATTTTCTTTGTATCCTAAGAAAGTTTACCATATAATGGACTATATTACTATGAAGTGGTGGTCTAGTGAAATAACTTCTCACTATAGAAATGAGAAAGTATTATTAAAAGCATATGATGTTATGAGCCTTTCTTCCAGTAAGATGATTGTTAATCAATTTCTGGTAACAGACTAGATTAATATTAGTTGTGATCTTACTATTTTACTTATTTCTATATGGATTTTAGCACTTAGAATTCATTTTTTCTATTTAAAAAGTCATCTGAGTATATGGGCTTGCCCTTCTGCCTCACAAAGTATTTCTGTGGGTTGCTTAGTCACTTCCCTGCCAAAAAAGTGCCATGGTGGTTCTTCATATTCCAGAGAACTAAGGCTTGGGAAATTCCTAATAAGCTTCCTATTAAATTGCTATTCATGGTGTTATATTTTAATCAAATTCTTGGATCAAGTGCATGGGCCCTTTTCCTGTTAAGTGCTTCTAATTTGTAGTTGAAGGAGAACATATGAAAAGGACAGAATGAATAAAATCACAGCTAAAGTTTTGTATTTTCTCTACCTTTATTATATATATTATTTCCCCACAAACACAATAAGGGAAGCACTTTACATGCAGTTGCTTATGGCTTTATCAACTCTCTTATCTTGTCTATGTGAACCATGTACTTAGGAAGAAATTCAAAGTTTCGAGGAGTTTCCAATAGCTGATGATATTTATATGTGATTTAAATACTGCTTGCCTTCAAGGCTTTCCTAATGAATAATAGGCTCAGTTAGATTTTAAAAACTAAAATATATTAAGCTAGTGGTTGAGTTCAATGATAAAGAGTACTGTGTTTCAGCTTTGACAAAGCTGAAGGAATGTTCCCAAATTGGCTGTCTCAGTGGATTCCTATGAGAAAAAGAGTGTTTAAAAACAAATGAAATCTCCAAGAGACAAGCTTTTCTTCCCTTCCTGCATTTTAAGCATGGTTACACCATCATGTGACAAACAGTAGTGCCCTAAAGGTAAAAAGCAAGATTTCATACAGGAGTGCTTATCATATAACATCAGCTGAGTTTCCTGAGTTATATGTGTGCTGATGAATAGGATTATTTGGGATTCAAAGAGATGAAGCAGCTAAAATATGGTTGGGGTTTTTGTTTTTCTTTGTTTTTTTTTAACTTTGTTCATATTTCTCAGTGCTAAACTGATTCTCGGTTGACAGTCCTTTTCTTTTCTTCTTTTCTTTTTTCTTTTTTTTCTTTTTGTTTTGATGTTAGATGTTAATTTGCGAAGTTTCTCATAATAAATATGATTGTAGTCATATCAAACACTCCTTCCTATGGCTATTCACTCATATTTGTATCCTTGTATTTCTTCATATCAGGAGTCACTGAGTCACTACTTGGCTTTAATGTTTTATCCACTTATGAGTTTAATTTTCCTAAATCTCAGTAAGAGTCCATATAAATTTATACTAAAATTACTTGGATAATCTATTCAGAATTCTCTTTCAGGAATACCTGTACTGTATATTTTATTGGTACATGTCTCAGTTTCTTTATACTATTTTTATTTTCAATTTATTTAATGATTGTCTTCAGCCAAAATAATTTTGATGATTTTATACCGAATTTACTAAATCATTTTTTCTAAATTTTCAAATCAGTGTTTGAGTTTCCAGGTTAATTATTTTATTTTTAGAGTTCCTATCCCACCATTTTCTCAGTACTTTCTTCAAGGCTCATGTCTTTCCTTCTTCCATCTCTCCTTCCTTTTCTCCGTACCTCCTTCCTTCTTGCCTGCCTACCTGATTTATTTTCTCCCTCCTAATTCAACCTTTTTATTTTCATTTTTAGTTGACTCTGAAAAATGTCCTTTAAAATCAAAGACTATATATTTGTGGCATTTAAGCATTAATTTTATTATAACTGAAGTAATTGTATTAATTAATCATATAGTTGAGAAAAATCAATGAATAATAATTTGGATCTTTTAAAATGCAGTATTCAGCTCACATGTGTGCCTGCACGCCACAAGAGGGCACCAGATCTCATTGTAGACGGTTGTGAGCCAATATTTGGTTGCTAGGAATTGAACTCAGGACCTTTGGAAGAACAGATCATGCTCTTAACCTCTGAGCCCCAGATCCCTAATTTGGTTCTTTTTTTTAACACAGAGTGAAGATTCAACATTTTGAATTGAAGATGGACAATGAACTGGAAGACAATGAAGAAGGAGGAGAAATATGGATATAAAAAAAGAAAAAGTTGGGCTTTAGAACTTGTGGGAGTAGCCAAATAATGTCTGATTTGACTTACGTCCTACTCTGTAAGAAGGAGCACACATTCAAAACTGCTAGAAGATAGTCCAGAGATCTAGGGTAAAAGCGAATATAACTGGTCTTAAATCAAAATCAGTATGATGTGCTGCCTTCTGGTAGTCTTATAGATTAGTACCTTATCCAGTCATCATCAGAAAGGGTTCCTCCAGAAGAAGATAGCAGAAGATACAGAGACCCACAGCCAGACATTATGTGGAGAAATACTCTAAATGGAAGGTCCCTATTATATCATTTCTGTCAGATGTCAAGGAATCCCACGGAGAAAGACACAAATGGTATATACTCACTTATATCAGCATACTAGCCCCAAGGGGCATGTCCCATGAAAGCCTTCATTTACCAGGAAACTGGGACAGAGGGGAGGACATCCTATTGGGACTCTAGATGAGAGAACCATGTGAGAATAGAAAAGTAGAAGGATCCAGTGTGTCCTAGAAACCTACAAGTAGAACATTATGATGGGCAGATTTGGGCCAAGGGGTCCCGCTCAAACTAAGGCAACAGCCAAGGACAATACAGGCAGTAAACTTTAAACCCCTATCCAGATCTAGCCAATGGTCAGAACAGTCTCCACACTTGAGTGGAGAGTGGGATATGACTTTCTCACGTACTCTAGTGCCTCATATTTGACTATGTCCCCTGGAGGGGGAGACCTAGTGGCACTCAGAGGAAGGATAGCAGGTCACTGAGAAGAGACTTGATACCCTATGAGCATATATAGGGGGAGGTAATCCCTCTGAGGAACAGTCATAGGGGAGGGGAATAAGGGAAAAATGGGAGGGAGGGAAGAATGGGAGGATACAAGGGATGGGATAACCATTGAGATGTAACAAGAATAAATTAATAAAATTAAAAAAAAAACTCTATGAGAAAGCAATCTCTTCAACTGCCTTTTGTTAGTATGGGCCACTGGACTTAGCAGGGTAAAAGCAACAGCATATCAGATCTTTCAGCACAGAGGATTTTCATCGCATTCCTTCTCAGACAAACAGAATGAGAAAAGAGAGTGGCTACATTCCAGAGAATTCAGACATTTGCTGAAAATGAAGAGTCCTTCTGTATAATCTGTGTTTGCAGTGGTGCAAATAAGGAAAGTTCAAGCCGCGTGGTGGGTAAAGTTCAGACTCTGAAGTATCTGAATCTCTGGAGTCAGTGGTACCACTGAGCTCAGATGCAGAGCCAAGTTAGCACAAGGAACCAACTGACCTTCAGCATCTGCTGTGTACAGTGGGTCATACAGAGCAGAGTAAGAGTTGATGCCTTTCCTTTCGCACATGCCATTTGAAGTATTAGAGTTCTCAGATCATCTGCTAAGAAGACAAAACAAAACAAAAAGGCATTTCTTCATCCAGATAAGAAGGTACTTAGATGGCGTGTTAAGGAAATGAGATCACACTTAGCATACACACATGAGCAAGCGCGCATGCGCGCGCGCGCACACACAGAAACACACACACACACACACACACACACACACACACACACACACACACACCGCAATTGTACTGTCAATCTAGAAACTGGATAAAGTCTTTTCTAGCTCTATGTAGACCAATTTAATCTTAACTGTGAGAGAACCCTGCTACTCTTCTCTCTTCTCTGTTATCTCTTTTTTTCCCCCGACTAAAAAAATGTATTTTGATAGTGTTTGAAACTTTTGGAGAAGGTAACCTAGCTATGTTCCCTTTGCCAACATAAGATCTTAGTCCAATTATGATAAAAACAACTGCTTCTTCAGCCATTGAGAACAGCAGATTTTCACAATACTGAGATCCTTTTTCCATTTCTTTGCCCTTCATCTTTTCTTTCTCTTTCCCTCTCTTACCTTTCTATAACTCTTTTCTGAAATCTCTTTTATCTATCACACACATATATATGTATGTATATATATATATATATATCCATGTTCATAATGAATGTTACGTTAATATTTATTTACACATCACTGCATCTATGGTGTTATGAACAATAATTGGTTAATAAATATTAACCTTAAAATTCATGTTTACAATCATACCCTAAAATGTGCAGTTGATGTCATTTTATTTCATAGCACAAATTGTCAATTGCTTTAAAATATCAATATATTGCTTTGTTTTATCACAGAGAACTTCTACTACATTAGTTACTTTGAATGAGTGTCTCACCGCATCTCAACATATTCATCATATCGTGACAGTGGAACCAAATTCTCTCCCCACTTTTTGGTGAAAAGACCTCAGGGAACAAATTCCCTGCATTTAACTAGCAGTGTTTTGCACTGAGAAGTACCCCGATGAGAGACCTTTCTTAGCCCCTTTGCTTTCTGTTACCTAACTTTCTCTCATGTTCTCATTACACTTTCAGGTTCGTCTGTGTCCTTGGGATGAATCTGTCTAATAATATGTTAGCACAGTTTCTTCAGCTTACTGCACAGAAACGAAGGAAGGTCAGAATTCACAATAATGTATAATCTTGCTCTATAAGCAAAAACAGCAGCTGTGTAAGGTACTTCAAGCAGTTCGAGGGAGGCTTACTCGACTGTGGATTTGCTTGCTATAGATACTGTGTGCAGAGTCCTGAAAGATTCATTTTTCTCTTTTTCTTATACACTGTCAAGCAGTTTTGCTAGAAAGAATGTTAATTATGAAGCTTGCAAAAATATTGTGCTTGAGTGAGTGACAGCATTTCTACCGCTGTCTCCACTTCTGAACTGCTGTAGGCTTTCGCATTATCTCAGCAGCTTTCTTGCAAGATGCTGCATGAGATTTCATTTTGAAGTTAATCTTATTTTAGCATCAGATGCTCTCAATTAGCTGCTGTCTTTGTTTCATGAGAAATTGCTTTTGATTAGCAGTTTCGTTGTTTACATGGTTGCTCAGACCATATTGCAACAAAACCATTCATTTGCTGTCCAACTGCTCTTCTCTTGCATTGGAGATGGCAAGAGTTGCAGAGAGTCTTGTCTTTATTTAAGTTAATATAAAGTACAATATGCCAATTTTATTAGATGGAAGAAATTCTTAAGTGACTTTCACATTGCTTCTCTATCCAAATTCAAACTCAACTATCATTTCTTATAAATAAGGAAACAAGCAGAGAAGAATATATGTATGTATATACATATATATGTACTACTGGGAATTATTAAAATAATATTATGCTAATCTTTACAATTTCTAGTTATAAAGACCATACACCATAAATACAGTTTAAGTTCTTATTTCTGGTAAAATAGTGTCTTTTCATGAGAAATGTGTTTCTATATGTTTTTATTTTGACCCATAAACAATGATCAAAACACAAATAAATACTTAACAGACTTATAGACAAATTATTCGTTATACATCTATTGACATGAAATCTACACCATCCAATGTGAATCCACAAGAAAGAATAACATGTGAGCAAGAATAATGAAGAAAAATTAGATATTATTTTTAGATTCATGTTAGAAGGAAGACTGTAGATATTTCTAATTACTATTTCTTAATGACATGAACCAAGCATGTCCCTGTGTTGAGTCAGATTCAGTGCCCTGGTGTTGTGGTAATATAGTGTGGTATAGCTTGGTCTTGACATTGCTCTTCTGCACCTGTTTGGTTGCCTCAACTATACTCAGACTCAGGTCATAGAGGGGCAGCAAGATGGATTCTCTAGCTGTTAAACAATGAGCTGAAGATCAATGAGCTTTTCTTGTCATAGGGTAATGATGGCCACATTTCTTCGTAATTCAGCAGCTTCCTCTACCAGAACTGACACTGTGAGATCATTACCGTCTTATACCCTGGGAATCAAAAGATCTACTTGTATTTTTATGAAGCTGTACATTATGATCATCGCTTCCTCAATGATGTCCATCAGCTGCTATTTTATTATTGTTGTTGGTGTTTATTAGGTTGCAGTGGACACCACAAGGACATTGGTTCTATAACAAGACCCCTCACCTTCCTGCATACTGGCTTGCTCCCAGTGGGACAACAGAATGCCTTACTAACAGTTATGGGTGACGGGGGCAGAGTAGGGCTAGGTCATGTGTGTTTAGGTTTGGTTCCTACTGAATTATACTAAGTCCTAAGAACTCACATGCTAGTTGCCAACAACCCTTCTGCCTCCCTTGTTGTATGCATCCTGAAAGAACTGACTTTGGACCTGAGAGGTAGTTTGGAAAGTATAAGGACCTGAGTTAAAGTTCCAGAAAAGTTGGGTTTGCTGGGCCTCACTTGTAATCCGAGTACTAGCCAGCTAGAATAGCTGTCTTGGTAAGTTCTTACAGAAATTGTGGGTAGTAGCAGAATATTTATCCTTTAAGTTGTCCTTCAGACCTTGTATGCACATGACGTGTATGCAGGAACACAGGAACCACTGTACACATCTACA
>OU015752.1:11018602-11043612 GCA_907169655.1 Acomys percivali
ACACACACACACACACACACACACACACACACACACACACACAGTGTTTTTTTTTTAATTATTGACTTTGTATCTTGATTATAGCCCCCTGCCTCATATTTTAAAAGCCTGTACTCCACAAAATTGAAAAAATCTAAAAGGTTCTGACTAAAATTACATCAGGATCAAATAATTACCCTAAATCTTATGTTTTTAAATAGATGAGTAATAGTCCACTGTCTAGTTTTAAAACAGTTTTATTGTCTGTTCAACAGTGGATGGGCATCTGGCCTGTTCCTCTTTATTGCATATTGTGTATAGAACAATGATGAACAAATATGTCTTCACATTTCTGTAGTAGGGTTCAAAGTCCTTGGTGTATGGCCAGGAGTGAGAAATTTTTTAGTGGTTATGTCCATTTACTGTAATACCAGAAGTGAATAAATGTTTCCATTTCCTCATACCTACATAAGCATTTGTCATTATTTGAATTGGTTTATTTTTGTTGTTTTATCATTTATTTATTTTTGTCTTGGATATTCTGAATAGAGTAATGTGAAATCTCAAGATTTTTTTTTTTATTAATTTATTCTTGTTACATCTCTATGGCTATCCCATCCCTTGTATCCTCCCATTCTCCCCTCCCTCCCATTTTCCCCTTATTCCCCTCCCATATGACTGTTCCTGAGGGGGATTACCTCCCTCTGTATATGCTCATAGGGTATCAAGTCTCTTCTCAGTGACCTGCTGTCCTTCCTCTGAGTGCCACTAGGTCTCCCCCGCCAGGGGACATAGTCAAATGTGAGGCACCAGAGTACATGAGAAAGTCATATCCCTCTCTCCACTGGAGTGTGGAGACTGTCCTGTCCATGGGCTAGATCAGGGTAGGGGTTTAAATTTTACCGCCTGTATTGTCCTTGGCTAGTGCCTTAGTCTGAGCGGACCCCTTGACGCAAATCTGCCTATCATAATGTTCTACTTGTAGGTTTCTAGGACCCACTGGATCCTTCTACATTGCTATTCTCCCATTGTTCTCTCATCTAGAGTCCCAATAGGATGTCCTCCCCTCTGTCCCAGTTTCCTGGTAAGGGAAGGCTTTCGTGGGACATGCCCATTGGGCTAGTATGCAGATATAAGTGAGTATATACCATTTGAGTCTTTCTGCTTCTGGGTTAACTCACTCATTATGATCATCTCTAGCTCAATCCATTTGTCCACAAATTTCGGAAATTTCTTGTTTTTAGTAGCTGAGTAGTATAACATAAAACCAGAGACACTAAGTCAGTTAGAAGAAAAAGTGGGGAAGAGCCTGGAACATATTGGCACAGGAGACAACTTCCTGAACAGACACCAACAGCCCAGGCCTTAATGTCAACAATTAATAAATGGGACCTCATGAGGCTGAGAAGCTTCTGTAAGGCTAGAGACACTGTCAAGAGAACAAAGCGACAGCCTACAGACTGGGAAAAGATCTTTACCAACCCTACATCTGACAAAGGTCTAATATCCAAAATATATGAAGAACTCAAGAAATTAAACACCACCAAACCAAATAACCCAATTGAGAAATGGGGCTTGGAACTAAACAGAGAATTATCAAAGAAGAATATCAAATGGCTGAGAAACACTTAAAGAAATGCTCAACCTCCTTAGTCATAAGGGAAATGCAAATCAAAACAACTCTGAGATTCCATCTTACACCTATCAGAATGGCTAAAATCAAAAACTCAAGTGACACCACATGCTGGAGAGGATGTGGGGAGAGAGGAACACTCCTTCATTGCTGGTGGGAATGCAAACTAGTACAACCACTTTGGAAATCTATCTGATGCTATCTCAGAAAACTGGGAATAGGGCTTCCTCAAGACCCAGCTATTCCACTCCTTGGAATATACCCAGAAGATGCACCAGCACACAACAAGAAAATTTGCTCAACCATGTTCATAGCAGCCTTATTCATAATAGCTAGATCATGGAAACAGCCTAAAGGTCCCTCAGGAGAAGAATGGATAAAGAAATTGTGGTACATATACACTATGGAAATCTCAAGATTTTTTAAGTTACATTTTTTCTAGCTGCTAACAATGTTCAAAACCGTTTTAAACCTGTCTGGCAAAGACACACATGGTATATAGTCATAATAGCTACAAACTACAGAATAACCACACGAGAAACCTAAAGAAACTAAATAACGAGGGCGACCCTAGGAAGAATACTTAATTTTCGCTCAGAAGGACAAATAGAATAGACACTAGAAACAGTTGAAGAGAAGGAACAGTAAGGAAGATGAAAGACTCCACCCAGCAGGAGATCCAAGCAGATGCTGAGACACACTGGCAAACACCTGGGTGGAGTGCAGGGAGTCTTAGGGAAGAGTTGGGTAGTAGAGGGACCTGGAAGGGTCAGTAGCTCCACAAAGAGACCAATGGTGCCAACAAATCTGGGTGGAGGAAGGGGGACTGCAGAGACTGATACACCAATCAAGTCCCATGCACCATAAGGACCCAGACCCTCTGTTCAGATGTAGTAGAATACAGCACAGTCCCTTGTGGGTCCCCTAATATGGGGAGTAGGGCTACTTCTGAAATGGACTCTGGCCCCCACATGTTGATCACTTCCCCCTGGCTGGGTGGCCTTGCCAGGCCACAGAGGAAGAGGAAACAAGCAGTTCAGATGAGACGTGATAGGCTGAGGTCAGATGTTAGAGGAGGAAAGCTCACTTTTTGAGTCCTAGGGGAGGGAAGGGGGGTATGAGCAAGAGAGGGTAGAACTGGGATATGACAAAGAAGGTGGTTACAATAGGGGGAGACCTGGTGGCACTCAGAGGAAGGACAGCAGGTCACCAAGAAGAGATTTGATACCCTATGAGCATATACAGAGGGAGGTAATCCCTCTCAGGAACAGTCATAGGGGAGGGGAATAAGGGGAAAATGGGAGGGAGGGGAGAATGGGAGGATACAAGGGATGGGATAACCATTGAGATGTGACAAGAATAAATTAATAAAAAATTTAAAAAAGAGAGAGGACTGACACACAGTTGTGTGAGTGAGGAACTGGTAAAGGTGGATCTGGAAGGAGTAAGGGGAGTTAGGCAATATGATAAAAATTCATTATACTATAAGCATTTATCTATATTCTTAAAGAACTTATTTTATCATATTCCCTAAGAACTAATATAAAATGATAATAAAATCAAGACAAAACCTTTTATCATCATTTAATAGAGCTAATGTTATCTAATGACTATTTCATATATTAAAACATTTGTAATAAGACCCACAGTAATATTAAGCTTAAATCCACTTGAGTTGTGTAAAGTAGAGTTCCACTAGGCAGACATATTAAGGCATTTTAGAGCATATGTACCCTGTGGTTTCTTTGTGAGAGCAAACGAAATGTTCTCTTAAATGAGAAGTAAGTTCTAAGCAAAATAAAATGTCTCCCACATAACCCTTTCAATAAAACCTTTAAAGACGATTTTCCACACGTTCCTTTTGCTTTTTCCGAGTCTCTACTAGTCCTTTGTGGTTGACACAGTTTCACTATGTGTTCCCTAAGTTGTGCTTTGACGTGTTGTAGATTCATCCCATTCAGCTGCCTCTTTGGGCAGCCTTTTAGAACAGCTGTGCTTCATCACTCTTTCATTTGTCCAGAGAATACTAAGTGGTAGCCTGCTGTCACGCTGCTGCCAAAGAAAATTAGATGCTGTGATTCCTGTGCAGTGCCCCAATTACAGCCAGGAATGGCTCTTACCAAGCTGAACATGCCCTGATGTGTGGGCATCATATGTTTCTGCTGGAAAATAGTTGTTCCCAGAAACGGTTTTCAGCTATGATGGTATGCATTTTATAGCATTTCAAAACCTAAAACTTCAATTTTATATAAATACCTAAATTTATCATGTCAATGTCTAAAAATGTTAAATACAATTTTAGGTGTGGCATTTGTTAAGTATTGGGATGAATGTAACTAGGAAAGTAGGCCATCATTTGCACTTGCATCTAGACATATATTTAGACCATTTTTGCACAAAATGGAATGATGAGCTTATTTCTCCATAAAGAATATGTATATCCATGAACAGCATATGTTATAATATTTGGAAGTATGAATACTTAATAAATAAATATATATACATACATATATGTGTTACATATATATATGCATTCATATTCATATGTATTGTACACACAGTACTATGTCCATCTTTATATTTTAAATTTTAATATAGCTACTCTATTTGCATCAGAATAACTAAGTATTTTAAATTTCTGGAAATTAACAATTAATTAAAGTTAATTTTCCTCTTTGGATGAATAATAGTTGCTTTTTAAACTTTTAGCATGGAGTTCTATGTACTCTACTGCTGAGCCTTTTCTCTAGCACTGTTGATTTTTTTTTCTTGAGTTTTTGCTTGTTTCTTTTTTTTCCTTCCTTTGGATTGTATAAAAGGAGTAGTTAATAGTTATATAATTTTTCCAACAAGTATGAAAGGGGATTTTATGTGTATTTTATTCTTCATGAAAGGCTATGCCTTGCTATTAATTCTACTTTGTAGGTTCAATAACACCTGTTAAATACAGTAAAATAAGGCTGAATTTCAGAGCCCCAGTCTTCAGTCCTGTCACCCACTCAGATGACTCCTTACTCTATAGCACATGTGTACCTTTCACACAGAGGCTTTTTTAAAAAAGAAACCATTATGATGACCCTAGTTACAGATAAAAGTTCTGATTTTAGTTCTTTATGCATTTATCTGCCTGGTGAGTTCTAGTCCACACTAAATTCAGCTTTTGTAAATTTGATGTGCTGTCACTGTGCCCAACACTCCACCCTAGTGCACTTAGATATGCTTAATCCTTAAGTGGCCTACTCGTAGCTCCTTTCTGACTTGGGAGACACGGATGTCTACAAGTCTATTGTATCCTTTTCCAGAACTGTTACTGTTATTGTCAGAATTCTTAAAACACCAATTCATAATGTGTTGTCTTTTAAACGTTCTTACTTTTCATGAGATACAACTATGGACTTGAAAAAGTGCTCTGCACAATTATACAGAAATGTTAAACTTCTAATACAGTCTTCTATATTTTTATGTGAATTTTGGACTATTATCAATACTCAATTTTGTGAGTAAAAATAATATTCCCCCTGATTTTTTGAGCCCTATTGACTTTAGTTCAACATTATCATGATACAATATACCCAGAAGTATTTAATTGATTGAAATGAAAGTGGTTCTCTGCCACATTAGCGTCAGGCTGGTACTGCAGACATAAGATTGCCCTACTTGATATGCCAATAGGATTGACATTAAGCTTTGCAAGCATGTACATGAGTGGTTCAGAACAATTCCCAATGTAACTCAAGTCTGATGACATTTGGTACCACTGCAATCTCCAGAAACTCATGGAAAATGTCAATTCTTCCCTGTGGCATTTTTGCCAATTTCAACTAAAGTGAAAATTGGTTGTTACTGAAAAAACAAATTTCTTCTAGAAAAACACATCTGTTAATGACAGAAGCAATTTGTGTTGGAAATGCATATACCTCCCAAATGATATAATATTTAAAATTCATTGTTTGAGCCTATGAACTTTGTAATATTTTAGCTCAATTACCAGGCTCTGTTGGCACTTGGACCAACTAAAAATTCCTTATTTTTATAAGTATTGATTAAAAGTGTTTTGTTACCTGTACTTTAGGCTAAATAAGATTGCCATATTAGTATTTCTTGAATGCTTGCTGTGTGACACCAATGTCCTGAAACAGGTAGAAGGTAGTAAAAGGTGATAAAGAACTTGATCCTTCATTTAAAGAGTTTATATACTCATGAATGGGACCTCTTGAAGGTGAAAAGGGTTTTAAAATAAGAAACACCATTTGGGCAAATTGCCAGCCCACAAAATGGAAAATAATATTTAGCAACTATACATCTGGTAGTAGGTTAGTAACTTTAATACATGAAGAACTAAAATCAAAGAAAGAAGTATTACACATTTAAAAAAATAAAATTGAGATGCGGGAAAACACAGAGAGTCAAATATAACAAAACACAAATGGATGGAAACACTCTAAAAAACATTACATGTCCTTAGCAATCAGGGAAATACAAATTAAAACTACTTTGAGATTTCATTGTACTTCAGACAAAATGAGCATGTTAACAAAAAAAACAAATGATAACAGAAGCTGGCGTATGTGGGGAAAGGGGACATCTATTTCTTGCCTGTGGGAGCACAAACTGGAACGACCACTTTTCAACTAAGTGAAACTAGATTCACCATTCACCACAAGATAAAACTATGCCATTATTGGGCATATATATAAAAATCTACATCTTACTACAGAGATACTTGTCCATCCTAAATGTATATCAACCAATCAATTGTTAAAAATCATGTTAAGCATTCCATTTAAATGATGAAGTATTACTCAGCAGCTATGAAAAACAAAATTATTAAATATGCTGTTGGAACATTGTTCAAGGCTAGATTTGTATAAGGAGATTTGTGAGTGCTTGTGAGAAAACAAGACAGTAGTCTTTTTTAAATGTATATTTTATTTATTATAATTTACTCACATTACATCCCTATTGTTATCCCCCCCCTCTTGTCTTCTCATTCTCACCCTTCCTCCCTCTTCTGCCTAATCCCACTCTCCTAGACCTTGGGTATGAGTGGTGTGTGTGTGTGTGTGTGTGTGTGTGTGTGTGTGTGTGTGTGTATGTGTGTGTTTCCTACTGCTACAGCCTATTGTGTCTCATCAGGATAGCCTGCATGCCCTTCCTCTGTGTGCCCCCTAGGCTACCTTAAAAAGGGGCAGTGACCAAATCGTGGGCACCGGAGTGCATGTCAGGGGTTCAGCAGTAGCACCCCGCAACATGGAGAATTGGCAGTTCATAGGCTACACCTGAATAGGGAGTCTTGGTTCTCTGCATATATTGTCCTTGGTTGGTACATCAGTCTGTGTAAGCCCCCCTGTGCCCAGATCCACAGACCTGAATGGTCTCCCTGTGGAGCTCCTGCTCCTTCTCAGAGCTTCCATCCCACAACTCTTCCCTACAACTCTCAGCACTATGCCCAGAATCCAGCTTCGAGTCCCAGTATCTGTCCCAATCCCACACTGCGTAAATGAATATATACTATACTTGTCTTTCTAGGTGTGGTTTCTCTCACTCAGGAAGATTGGTTCTAGTGGAATTTATTGGGTTCTTTATATATTTTAGATATTAGCCTTTTGTGGATGTAGGATTGTTGAAGGTCTTTTCCCGGTCTGTAGGCTGTGACTTTGTCTTTTGACAATGTCCTTTGCCTTACAGAAGCTTTTCAATTTCATGATTTATTAATTGTTCATCTTAAAGCCTGGGCTATGGGTGTTCTGTTCAGGAAGTTGTCTCCTGTGCCAATGAGATCTAGGCTCCTTCTAACTTTTTTTTCTAACAGATTTAGTGCATCTGGTTTTATGTTGAGGTCTTTAATCCACTTGGACTTTAGTTTTGTATAGGTTGTTAAATATGGTTCTATTTGCATTATTCTACATGTAGACATCCAGGTAGACCAGGGCCATTTGTTGAGGATGCTGTTCTTTTTTCCATTGTATGGTTTGGGCTTAATCATGAAAAATGAAATGTCGGTAGCTGTGTGGGTTTATTTCTGTGTCTTCAATTCGATTCCATTGATCAAACAGCCTATTCCTATGACAGTACCATGCTGCTTTTATTGCTTTTGCTCTAAAGTACAACTTGAGATCAGGGATGGAGATTTCTCCAGAAGATCTTTTACTGCACAGGATAGTTTTAGCTATTCTGAGTGTTTTGTTTTTCCATATAAAGTTGAAAATTGATCTTTCAAGGTCTGTAAAAAATTGTATAGTTATTTTGACGGAGATTGCATTGAAACTGTAGATTGCTTTTGGGAAGATGGCCATTTTTACTATGTTGATTTTCCCAATCCATGAGCATGGGAGATCGTTCCATTTTCTGATGTCTTTCTTAATTTCCTTCTTCAGAGACTTGAAGTTTTTTTTCATGCAAGTCTTTTACTAGCTTGGTTAGAGGTATACCAAGATACTCTATATTATTTGTGTATATTGTGAAGATATGGTTTTCCTAATTTATTTCTCAGCCCATTTGTCATTTGTATACAGAGTGGTTACTGACTTTTTTAGTTGATTTTGTATGCAGCCACTTTGATGAAAATATTTATCAGCTGTAGGAGTTCCTTGGTAGACATTTTAGGATCACTTATGCATACTATCATATCTGCAAATAGTGATATATTGACTTCTTCCTTTCCTACTTATATCCCTTTGATCACCTTTATTTGTCTTATTGTTCTAGCTAGGACTTCATTTACTCTACTGGTAAGATACAGAGAGTGTGGACAGCCTTGCAGTCATGTCCCTGATTTCCATGGAATTGATTTAAATTTCTCTCCATTTAGTTTGATGTTGGATATAGGCTTGCTGTATATTGGCCTTACTATATTTGGGTATATGCTCTGTATCCCTGATCTCACTAAGACTTTTAACATGAAATGGGTTTGGATTTTGTCAAATGCTTCTTGGGCATCTAATGAGAGGATCATGTGGGTTTTTTCCCTTCAGTTGACTACACTGATGGATTTTTGTATATTGCACCACTCCTGTACCTGGTATGAAGCATACTTGGTCATGTTGGATGAGATTTCTGATGTGTTATTGCTTTTGGTTTGCCAGAATTGTATTGAGTATTTTTGCATCAATGTTCATAAGGAAAATTGGTCTAAAATCCTGTCTTTGTTGGGCCTTTGTGTGGCGGAGGTATTAAAATGACGATGGCTTCATAGAATGAATTTGGTAGTGATCCTTCCATTTCTATTTTATGGAATAGTTTGAGGAGTATTGGTATTAGTTCTTCCTTGAAAGTCTGGTAGAATCCTGTGCTGAATCCATTCTCCCTGGGCTTTTTTTTTTTTTTTTTTTTGGTTGGAAGACATTTGATGACTGCTTCTACTTCCTTAGGGGATATAGGACTACTTAATTTGTTGCCTGATCTTGACTAAACTTTGGTAAGTGGAGTTTATCAAGAAAATTGTCCATATCACTTAGATTTTCAATTTTTGTGACATCTAAGCTTTTGAAGTAAAAACTAATGATTCTTTGGATTTCCTAAGTATCTGTCCTTATGTCTCCATTTTTATTTCTGATTTTGTTGATTTGGATACTCTTCCTTTGCCTGTTATTTAGTTTTGCTAAGGGTTTGTCTATCTTGTTGAGTTTCTCAAAGAACCACCAGTATGTGCTTTCATTGATTCCTTGACTTGTTTCTAATTTGTTGATTTCAACCTTGAGTTTGATTATTTCCATCCATCTACTCCTCTTGTGTCTGTCTGCATATTTTTCCCTATGGTTTTCTGGTGTCCCATTAAGTTCCTGGTATGCGACATCTCCAGTTTCTTTGTGAGGGTAGTTAGTGGTATGAACTTTCTTCTTAGTACTGATTTCATTTTATGCCAAAAGTTTGGATATGTTGTGCCTTCTTTTTCACTGAACTCTAGGAAGTCTTTAACTTCTTTCTTCATTTCACCACTGACCCTGTTGTCATTGAGTAGAACATTGTTCAGTTTGCATGTGTTTGTAGCCTTTTTTGTTAATTCTATTGTTGTTGAAGTTCAGCTTTAGACCATATAGGTCTGATAAGATAATGGGATTATTTGAGGTTTTTTGTATCTGTTGAGGCTTGCTTTGTGACTGATTATATGATCAATTTTGGAGAAGGTTCCATGTAGTTCTTAGAAGAAGGTATATTCTTTTGTGTTTGGGTGAAAAGTTCTGGGGATGTGTGTTAGATCCATTTGATTCTTGGCCTTTGTTATCATTATCATTTCTGCCTCAATGATCTGTCCATTGGTAAGGTCAACTATTTCCAAGAAAACATAATATATATATATATATATATATATATATATATATATATATATATATATTCACAACTGCAAAACCAAAACAGGTACAGCCTCACCTGATCACCACCAACTCCATAATAAAAAAGTCCAACATTCATTGGTCAAGATACCTCTCAATATCAATGGCCTTAACTCCCCAACAAAGGGACACAGACTAACAGAATGGCTGTGGAAACCAGATCAAAGATTCTATTTATTCTATCTAATAAAATAGACTTTCAATTAAAGTTAATCAAGAATCTCATGAAAGGAAAAACACACCAAGAGGACATCACAATCCTGAATATCTAAGCCCTAAATTCAAGGGCACCCACATTCACAAAAGAAACATTTTTAAAACTTAAATCTCACATCGATCTCAACACATCAATAGTAGAAGACTTCAACACTCCACTCTCATCAATGGACAGTAATCTTTTCACCTCAGTTTCTTTTTTCAGAACACAGAATTGTTCTTGGAATGTGTTTTTGTGCTTCTCCTAGGTATAGCTCATAAGAGTAAATTTACTTCAGCTATTATTCATATGCCTCTATGAAAATCATGTTTTTACCATGTGTTGCTTGTCATTGTGATTAAACACCTTACTCATGCAATTCTTCCTAGCCCTTTGAGTATAAATTTCCTGATGCTATGAATAAAGTTGTCTATTGCAAGAGACTTTAGTTTGTCTCATTATTAGGCCCCCACTCTTCCAGGCTTATATTGGCAGCTAGAGCAGTAAACAATGTGCAAGTAAACGGATATCACTAGAAACAACTCTTGAGTGAGGCAACTAAGAAAAAAATGATGAATTTAATTATTTCTCTCATAGGTGCTAATGTTTAAGGTTTATATGCTTTTCATTTAGAATATCTACAAATGTTAGGTATCTCATAAGGGATTGGCGTGATGGAGAATATTCCAAGGAAGAAGAAACAGAAGTTAGTTTTATAAAGAGATAAATAATGGATAAAATAGGACAGAGGGATTTAGCAGAGAAAAAGACAAGGAAAGAGGTTTAATAGCAAGAAGTAACTAACATAAAGAGCCTTTTGAAAAGCCACATAGAAACCTATTACTCTAAATGCTCCCTAAAATATATAACAGAAATTTAAAGAGTTACCATATAATAGGTGAGAGAATGCCCTAACTGGACACCACATTCAAAAAGTAAACCCCCAAACCAAGAAAGGTTAAATCTTGTTGAGTCATTGGTCATAGGGATGTCAAAATCCTCCAGTTGGCAATATTATTGATTATACTCCCCAACATGATGGTAAGGTCCTATTGCTGATGATATTACTTTCTTATATCATTGAACATGGAACAATCAAGCAGATACCAAATTAGAAATGTCTCCCATCATGATGAGGATGATGCTTGTAAATATTATACACATCAATTAAAGGAAAAAGTAATCATTTTTTACTGTTATAAACCCTGCGACATACAACAGTTTTCTACCTGCAACATATACTAATAGTAGCAAAAATGTTATAGAAGTAATCCACCACTTTTGACTGACGTAAGTCCCACTCTGAGAGATGGAGCACCTACCTGACATTTTTTAACAAGGCCAAGAATTTGAGAGTAGATAAGTCCTCCTACTAAATGAACACAGAAATAAACAGGCTCTGAATGGTATACTATTGGCCATAAATCAGCGCCTCAGTTAACCTTGTAAGAGACAGTAATTAACACAGAGAACTAGGGAGAACAATGTGTGGGGCTGTTCTCACCAGCTTCGAAGCACTTAGTTCTAAAGAGGATATCTTTGTCATATCTACCCTTCAATCCTCAGGTATCTCTGAAGAAGAGTATTTGGAAAGACTATAATATTCAGAGTCTGTGAATGGCTCCCAGGAGACAGCGTTTTAGAAGGCGGCATGGCTGATGTGCATCTGAACTTACAGATGCTGTGATAATATGCACAAGACATAAACAAGTTCAAGACAGATGAATTCCCATAGAGAAGGGAACTGAGCAAAGAGTCCCACATCTAACCAAGAGGCTATTTGTGGTTGGTACTGCTGAGATCAGGAAAATCAGTTTCCCCCAGTGCAATGTCACTAGGTGTACCAACCACACTCCATGATAGGATTCATGCTTAGGAGTACTTGATCCACACAAAGTAGGCTGTTTTTTGAAATATATTTTATTAATTTATTCATGTTACATCTCAATGGTTATCCCATCCCTTGTATTCTCTCATTCCTCCCTCCCTCCCATTTTCCCCTCCCCTATGACTGTGACTGAGGGGTACTTCCTCCCCCTGTATATGCTCATAGGGTATCAAGTCTCTTCTTGATATCCTTCCTCCGAGTGCCACGATGACTCCTCATCCAGGGGATGTGGTCAATTATGGGGCACCAGAGTATGTGTGAAAGTCAGACCCCACTCTCTACTCAACTGTGGAGAATGTCCTGTCCATTGGCTAGATCTAGGTAGGGGTTCAAATTTTTCTGCACGTATTGTCCTTGGCTGGTGTCATAGTTTGAGCAGGACCTCTGGTTTGTTTTGTTTTGAGTGTATATGCACTTTCTTTTGTTAGAATTTATTTTTTTATGTGTTTTGTCTTTTTTTGTTGTTTTTGTTAAGTTGGATTGAGAGATTCTCTTCTTTCTTTTGAGAAAGAGCAAAAACTTGAAGTTGGTTGAGTAAGAAGATGGGGAGAATCTGGGAATACATGGAGAAATGGAAGGAAGATGATAGAAATATATAGAAAGAAACATGTTTTTAAAAGTGAGAAACTATTAGCAACAAAAGAAAATAAAGCAAACAAAATACACTTAAAATTATTAAATTTGATTATAAATATTTAATAGATATTTTACTGAGGACAATGTCCAATGGTACAGTAATCATTTCCCCAAACAACACATCAATTAGTGGCAAGAGATTGGCTTTAATCTTTAATGTGAATATTAGCACAGTGAAAATGGCTAGTGTCTTAATGTTATCATAAGAACAATATTTTCATGTGAGCCCCTTGTAAAATCTTTTCCTTATTATCTCTAATGCAGACTGTGAAAGCCACTGAAATAAATCAAGATAGGAAGAATGTGGACATATTGAATCCCACTCATATCTTTCTTAATGCTGAATGGTGTTCTCTTATATTATAAGAGCACAAAGATTGTTAATTTATCCCTTTATGATTCTCAGACAGTTACCAGTTTGAAAATCATGTACTGTTAATACTGCTATAAGAATCTTGTGTAAATACAGATTGTTTATTCCTTTTGAATCAATTTCTAGGGATGGAATTGTTAATAAATTAAACTCAGGTTCAACTTTGTTAGGAATTGCCTGTCACACAATTTATGTTTCTATTAGGAGCATATGAACATGGTAGTGGAACAAAACATAGCACACATTACCAGAAGAGGTAAAAGAAGGCATAGATACCAAAGAACCAATCTGAATGAGTTTGTGTCAGTCTCCTGTTTTACATTCAGATTGTGGCTAGTTTTCTTAATTTTGTCTTATATTTTAATTTAGTGTACACTAATAAAGGAACCAACTTACATTTAAGTTGGTGTAGAAAATAAAGCAAAGCTACATAATTACATTGTGGACAACTTTTAAAATATATCTCATTTCAGAATGTCCAGTATCTATCAGCAAATTTATTTCCTGTGCTGGCTGCCATGTTTAAAGACAGAATGTGGTTTATTTTATGGATGCACTGCTAGCTGAAACTGATTCTTTGGAGTGTTGTCTCAAGTAGAAAAGTGCAGAGAACCAATTGAGATATCCATTCCTTTTATACCCGTTTATCTGAATTTAAGCACAAGAAACTGAGTACAGGCATAATGCCATCTGTGTAGATGCGCTTCTTTCTTTCTGAGGTATACTTGTCCTTGAAATCAGAATTTATATTACTTGAAATTTGTCCACATACTTTCAGCATATGATTTGATGATATTGTTATAAAAGGAAAGAAGATAATGCTGAAGACCTGCTAATGTCTAAGATGTGAGTTGAATATCAACTGCAGGAAAGTTACTCCAGGCTGCCATGGGTTCTGGGTACCTTGTAAGTTACACAGTGCTTTGAGGAAAACTACAAAGATGCTTGTCGTTACTTCTTTTTTTTAAATTAATTTATTTGTATTATATCTCGATTCTTAGCCCTTCCCCTGTTTCCTCCCATTCTTCCCTCCCTCCCACTTACCCCCTTCTCCCCTCCCCTATGTCTGTGATTGAGGGAGACCTCCTCCCCCTATATATGCTCATAGGATATCGAGTCTCTTCTTGGTAACTTGCTATCCCTCCTCTGAGTGCCATCAGGCCTCACCATCCAGGGGACATTGTCAGAAAAGGAGCACCAGAGTTCGTGTGAGAGTCAGATCTCACTCTCTACTCAACAGTGGAGAATATCCTTTCGTCAGCTAGGTCTTGGTAGGGGTTTGAAGTTTACTGCCTATATTCTCCTTGGCTGGTGCCTTAGTTTGAGGAGGACCCCAGGACCCAGATCTGCCTGTCATAAAGTTCTTCTTGTAGGTTTCCAGGACCCTGTGGGTCCTACTATTTCCCCATTCTTCTATGCTACTCTCGCCTAAAGTCTCAATAGGATGACCTCTCCTCTGACCCACTTTCCTGGTAAGTATTTTTTTTCATGGTACGTATCCCTTGGACTAGTGTTTTGATATAAGTGAGTATATACCGTTTGTCTCTTTTTGCTTCTGGGTGAACTCACTTTACTTCTTTGGATAAAATTTCAGAAGTTACCCTGGAACGTGGTTTCTTTTTTAATTTAATTTAAAAAATATGTATTCACTGAAAATTCCAAGGGTAGCCTCCTCCCTTGTCTCTTCCTGCTCCTGCCCTCCATCCCTCTTCCCCCCGTCTCCTTGACCTAGTCCTCAGAAATCAGGAGGTATTCTCCCCTATCCAGTCTCATCAGGACTGCCTGAATACTTTTCCTCTGTGGGCTGGCAAGGCCACCCTGCTGTAGAATAATATATTAGAATGTTTAGTCCTCAATCGGTTCAAATTTTGGGAAGGATTAGTCGAGTGGCCTTGGAAGATGTGTGTTTCTAGGGGTGGGCTTTGAGATTTGACATTCCAGTTACCTCACTCTGTCTCCTGTTTGTGGATCAGATGTAAGCTCTTAGCTTCTGATCCATCACCATTTCTATGTGCCTGCTGCTGTAATCCACATCACCATTGTCACGGACTTTGGAACCCTAAGCAAGCTCTCAATAAAGTCTTTATTCCAAAAGCTTTCTTCTTCTTGGGATCTCTTCATAGCAGTAGAAGAGTAACTAAGGGACCAGAGATGGTTGAATAAAATGCTAGTTTTGAATAAAAATGGTGGTCTACTCATACCACTGTTGTTTTCCTAGATCCCATTTGGAATATTATGCTATAGTTAACAGTTACATTTATTTGTCATGATGGTTAGGCTTCTATGATATTTGACAGGTTCTGAGTTTCTCAACAACTCTGTGCATATTTGTGTGTGTGTGTGTGTGTGTGTGTGTGTGTGTGTGTGTGTGTTGTAGTAGATGCATATACTGGGTTGTCTTATCCAGCCTTCATATGAGGGGAGGTGCTTAGTGTTACTGCACCTTGATATGTCCATTTGGTTGATATACATGGCAGGGTTGCTCTATTATGAAGAGAAATGGAGGAGGACAGAGCTGGAAGATGTGTGTGTGGGGAGTGCTGAAAAGAAAGGAGCTAAGGGAAATTGTGGTCAGGATGTAGTATATGACAAAAGAAACTTTAAAAAAAATTTTAAACCTACAAGTAGAACATTATGAAAGGCAGATTTGGGCCTAGGGGTCCCCTCAAACTATGGCACCAGCCAAGGACAATACAGGCGGTAAACTTTAAACCCCTATCCAGATCTAGCCAATCAACAGAACATTCTCCACAGTTGAGTGGAGAGTGGGGTACGACTTTCACACGAAATCTGGTGCCTTATATTTGACCATGTCCCCTGGAGGGGGAGACCTGGTGGCACTCAGAGGAAGGATAGCAGGTTACCAAGAAGAGACTTGATACCCTATGAGCATATAGAGGGGGAGGAAATCCCCCTCAGGAACAGTCATAGGGGAGGGGAATAAGGGGAAAATGGGAGGGAGGGAAGAATGGGAGGATACAAAGGATGGGATAACCATTGAGATGTAACAAGAATAAATTAATAAAAAATTTAAAAAAAATTTTAAACAAGGTCATACTTTGTTATTTGTGAATGGATATATGATTTGGTGCCAATAATAAAAATTGGAAATTCATCAAAGAAAAAAATAAATGGTACAAGAACACATAAATAGCTAACCCAAAAGAGATTTTTTAGTTTTTTTACATTGAAAATAGGTTTTCCCCATAAAATATAGTGTAATTACAGTTTCTCTTTTCTCAACTTCTCCCAGATTATTCGAGGCTTCTTACTACTAAAATCAACACCTTTTCTTTCTTTTTCTTCCCCTTGAAAGCAAATAGGCATTTAAAAAATAAAAATAAAAATAATTAAATTATATTAAATAAGATAATATAAAAACAAACAAGAATAAGACAAAGGCTATTTTAGGGGTCATGTGGAAACCTCATATAGTAGAGTGTCCTGAAGTGTGTACACATATGAAAGAAATAAAAATTGATTCAGAAAACTACAGGGAGACCAAGCCCCAACTAGACAACTCTATCCTCCAATGAAGCCTCAAGGGGCAGGAATGAGTTACATCTAATAAAGCTGTAGACCAAAAGGGACCTAGAGAAAACCTCAAACTGCCAAAAGATAATTTTGATCCAGTCTTACACTGTGAATAAAAACTAACTAAAATGCATTAACTTAAACATTAGAGCTAGGACTATAAAACTGAATGCTGGACCTTCACCAATCCTACATCTGACTGAGGAATAATATTCAAAATATTTAACAACAACAACAACAAAAAAGAAATAGACACCCACACACATATGTAGCAGATGTGCACCTTGGACAACATGTGGGCCCGCTAACAATGAGAGTAGGGGCTATCTTTGAATCTGTTGCCTGCTGCTGGACCACTTTCCACTAGCTGGGTTGGCTTGTCAGGCCCCAGTGGGAGAGGATGCACTTATTTCTGCTGCAATTTGCAATGCATCTCATGCATGTCTATCTGGGTCTGGGTTACCTCACTCAGTATGATCATAGCTAGTTCCATCCGTTTGCCTGCAAATTTCAAGCTTTCTTTGCTTTTAATGGCTGCATAGTATTTTATTGTGTAGATTATGCCACAGTTTCTTTACACATTCTTTGGCTTGAAGTCTGGGTTCCAGGTTAGTGTTTGTCTATATCTTCACCATGTCCACTTTTGAGAAGCCTCAGGTCATTGTCCACATTGAAGTACATGGTGTCTGACTGCAAATGGGTGCCTTGTAGTTCCAAGAGCGTGATGATGATGGTCAACTTCAGCTGGGGCACCGGCATTACCCAGGTGTTCGAGATCAAGAGCAGAGACTTAAAGCTATCACAGAAGACTTAAAATGCTAAGCCCATAAGGTGTGGAACATTTGGTGTCGAGTCATTGTACCAGAGATTTTCACAGAAATATCCATATACAAAAATTGGAGGCTCCAGAGATGTTGGTGTGTTCTGTAAAGGTGACTGCAACTGCAGCAGCAGATTCCAAATCAGAAACCAGAACCTCAAAGTGTGTTCTGGAATGTTTCTCTCTAGGAGCATCTGAAAGCAGAGTGATGAACAGCCAAACAATAGGAAACTATGCCAAGACCAAAAAGCCCAGCCTCTTGTTTTGGGATCATATATATGCCTCCTGTCAGAGTTGGTACTAGGATGTGTATCAGTTTGCAAAGACCATGCTTCCAAAAGAGGAAGTTACCTTGTATAATGGACAAACACCACATGTTCTCTTACAAGTCTGTTTTCAGCAAACAAAGACCACACAGCCTCACACAAGTCTGTTTCACCTCCCACAGTTGAGATGAAAACAAAAACATGTTTACATCCACTGCATTTTATGGTGTATCTTTAGGGTATATGCAAGGACAAACTGCATCAACCATGGATAATGCATGCAGAGAATCTAGAGCCCCTGTTCAGATATAGCCAATGGACAGCTCATTCTCCAAGGTTGTAGGGGGAGCAGGGATTGACTGCCTCTGACATGAACTCTAGTTCTCCCAATTTGATCACTTCCCCTTGGACGGAAGACCATGCAGGCAAACAGAGGAAGGGATTACAGACTATCCAGGTGAGACCTGATAGGTTGTGGTCAGAGGGTAGAGTATGAGCCTGCCCCCAGCCCTGTCAGTCAGAGGTGTCAAGGAGGGGAATAGGGTGGAAGAGGGAGGGAGGGTGGTAACCAGAAGATACAAGTGAGGGGATAACAATTGGGATGTAATATGAATACATTATATATATATACATATAATAAATTTACACATATAAGAAGCATTATATAAATCTGAACTGTGGTTCATTTATGCAATAGAATACTACTCAGCTATCAAACACAAGGGAATCATGAAATTTTCAGGCAAATGGATGTAAATAGAAAAAAATCATCGTGAGTGAAGTAACTAAAACCCCAAAAGACATAAATGGTATGTACTCACTTTTAAGTGGATATTAGTCATAAAGTACATGAAAGCCATATTACAATCCACAGACCCGAAGCAACTAAGCTCAAGGTGGGCCCAAGGGAGGATGCTTGAATCTCACTCAGAAGGGGAAATTAAATAGACATTGACACTGTATGGAGAGAGGAAAGATGGTAGGAAAGGGGGTGGAGAGGGGAGCAGGGATGGGGATTAGGACTAGGGAGAGCAGAAGCAGAGAGAGCTGCGTAAAAGAGTGGAAGTCAGAGGTGGTGGGGCAGCTTTGGGGCTTGCCAGAGACCTGGATAGTAAAGGCTACAAGAAATCTCAGGGTGGGTCATCCCAGCTGAGATGCCTGGCAGAAGGTGATATAGAGCCTGAAGTGGCCATTTCCAGTAGATAGGCAGGATTTCCAGTGAAGGAATAAAGACACCACGCCACCCACTAAACCTTAGACCCCAAATTTATCCTGCTTACAAGATGTACCAATTTAAACCTAGAAAGAGACAAAATGCCCTATTTAAGTACTGGAATAGACATTTACATAAATAAAACATCAGGATAGCGAATAGATACAGAAGATGCACAAACCAATGGTAACATTAAGGGAAACAGTGCAGAAAAAGATGCTCTACCACATGTCATTCATAGATGTCTGAGAATTTAACTGTTATCATTAAATATAGTTACTATTTTTAAAAATCTAAAAAATCATAGTAGTGCTTCACTGTGGTTTTAAATTGAGTATATCTATAATGTATCTGTATAATATTAGTGATATTTTCCTATACAGAAGAATGCACACAAGGAACCAGATAATTTCTATGCTAAGTAAATAACACAACTTTCTTTAATATTTGACTAGATGGAATAGCATTTTTAAGTGAAACAAAACACTGGATCTACTTTACTACCTCAAGAAAGAAGAGTCCTGAATTCGGTGATAAAGAACATATGCATTGGATAGCTATAATCAATACGTCATTTTGTCCATTCAAGCCACAATTTAATATACTTACATGTGGCTTTTACAAAAGGAAAAGACAAATTGCCTGTATGCTTTCTAATCTGGATGCTTGCTCGGACAGCTGCTGTCACAGGCTATATAATTTTTCCTCTACCTTCTCTTCCTGTTATCATTTTACAACCTACTAACTTTTTTTATTGGTATCAACATGTTAGAGATCAGAAAGCCTTTTTAAGGCAAATTTAAAAGGACAATCAAAGGATAGGCTGGACACATATACATGTTCAATACCGTCTTTGAATTTCAAATCTATTTTCCACACAGTGGTATAAAAAACAAATGCTTAGCTCCAGAATTCTTTTGCCAGAAGAGTAATTATCAAATTTGACCAATAAATGGCCAAATGCAGATTAGGATGATAGGAAAAGCAGAGCTGTTATTATTCTTCTGTGGCAAGTTTTGTAAGTCATGTGCAAATGCTCAGACTCCACATAGTGATGAATCTCCCATTTGAAATAGTATCCTGAAAATCATTCAATTTGAAGTTATTGGTTGGATATAGTATGGGTGGTGGTTTTGACAGTGTTAAGTGTTTTTATTGTTAATACCTCAGAAGGGATTTCAGTCTCTGAGGCCATCCATACTGTTTCTATAGAAACTGCAGGTTTTCTAGTACAAGATGATGCAATATGATAAAATTAAAAAGTAGCACATTGAAATTACCATATGAAATGATATAATATGACAAAAAACCTATACATTGAAACTGGACAGGACAAAGCAACAGGGGAAAAAAGTTCACAAGAGAAGGCACAAGAATCAAAGACCCACACATTGGTATACTCAGAAATCTTATAAAAATAATAAACTGGAAGCCATAATATATATGTAGAAGACATGAAACAAACTGGTATAGGCCCTGTGGATGTTTTTTAAGTCTCTGTAATGTATATGATCTTTGATCATGTTGATGTAAAGGTCTCTGTTTTCTTGGTGTCCTCTATCTTCTCTGACTCTTCTATTCCTTAAGCTTCCTCTTCCATAAAGTTCCCAGAGCCTTGAGGGGAGAGACATTCCACGTAGTACTGAGAGTTCTGATCTTGGAACACTCAACCCTGTACATTATTTTAATAAATGCTGTGTCTATAATATGATTGTTTAAGTTGGACTCCACATCTGCTTTCTTCTCTATTATTGGATCCCATACGATTGTCAAATATAAAAATTTTACTTCCATACCTCTACTAGAGGCAGACATGGGGACTTGAAGAGGTCACCATCTAACCAGACAAAACTCCTAGTAGAGGGAGTGGAAGACCTACCCACCCACAAGAAACTCTGATGCAAAATTTACTCTGCCTACAAGATGTGCAGGGATAAAGAAAGAACAGAGACTGAGGGAACGTCCAACTAATGCCTGGCCATACCGTACAAGACAGTCAAATCCTAATACTATTGACAACACTCTGATATGCTTGTAGACAGGAGCCTAGCGTAGTTGTCCTCTGAGAGACTACACCTAGAAATAGACCAAAACAGATGCTGAGACAGTCAAATACTGGGCAAAGTGCATTGAGATTTGAGGAAGTTAGAGTAAGTATAGAAGGACCTGGAGGGCACAGTAGTTCTACAAGAAGACCAACAAATCCAACTAACCTGGGCCCAGGGGGGCTGGTAAAGATTGAAGCACCAACCAAGAGCAATGTATATACTTAGGCCCCCTAACATATGTACCTAATAGGTGGCTTGGTATTCATGTGGGGCTGATGTGGGGCTCTTCTTTTCTGAGGAGTAGGGCAGGGATTTTGGGACCAGGAGGAGAGAAGTAGGGAGCAATGATTGGGATGTAAAATGAATAAATAAATTAATTACTTAAAAATAATTTTATGTCCATTAACAGCTGGGAGTGGTCATATAGCCTCATACCCTAAAAATACAAAACATACAAAGGAGTATAGTTTTTTCCTGATTATTTAAAGACAACTATGACAGTGAATTCTATAAACTATAGGGTTAATACACACATATTAATGGTTAATTGATTTTCAAGTATGTTAGCCAGTCCAGATTTATTAAAAATATTTCCTCCATTTAAAAAACAACATATATCAAATAATTTGGTATGCTTGATATAAGTTCATAAACTGTTACCTCTTGATCCTCTATAAACCTGGGTAATATTTGTTTCCTTCCTGAATTTATTAAACTCATTCCTCTCATAAAAGAGAGCCTTTGGTTGTTTTCAAACAGAACAGTAAGCAATTTGGGTTTGGCTGTAATTACAGTACAGCCTGCATCATCATTTAGTCATATAGGAGGGATATACACTAATATAGCTAATTTAAGTATTCACCAGGGAGGAACACTTAAACTTACAGATAATTGGTTGGCATTCATAGCTTCAATCACTTACTTATAAACCATAAAATTAATTGCTGTATCATTCGTATTTTACAATATAGAAATATGTTCATGGTGACCTTCATCCAAACTATAGTTGAAGTACTAAAATTTACATCATTATCAAGAATGCTGAATAATGAATCTCGGTCTGGATATGAAGTGCTTTACCTGTCTTTATTTTGATATCCTATTTGTTTATGGAAACATTTTATTGATAAAAAGCATATCAATCAAAGTGAGTCTAGATTTCATGGTTTAGATATTAATGACCCTTGGACTTGGCTATAGTTACAAGCTGTCAGAAATTTACCTTTATTCAAATCATTGATAGCTTAATTCTACAAATATTTAAATGGTTATAATAATAAAAATATTATGATAAATGTTAAACCCACAAAAATTCTCTTCTGAGTTTTCGGACTTAGTAGATGTAAGATATTCAGGTAATGAATAATTCATTTGTAATAAACTTAAACAATAACCAATGTAGACTTCTCAGATTATATTTTACATATTGTGGAAAAGAAAAACGAAAGCATAAGAAGGAAAGCATCATAAATCCTATTTTATTAAAGATTATTAAAATAAGTAAAAAGAGACTTTAATTGTGGAATCCAATCACACATTAGTATAGTTACAGAATAAAGCCTAGTTTTACTGTTTTCCCTGTATTTCTGACTTCTTTTTCTATTATTGTTGTTATATATACATAGCTCCATACATGTAAATAGATATATTAATATAACCTACTAGTGCTATTTATTGTCACTCATACATTTATATATTTTAGCACTGACCACTTCATATCAGATAAATCACTAAGGGGCTCATGTAGGGAGAGGGCCGATTGCCTCTCTCTTAGTTGTCCCTAGTTACCTGTAGCTCTTCACCTATGTATGGGGATTGTGAGGTAAAAGGACAGAAAAACATACTACAATTAAATGGGACTAGGACGCAAGCAGAGATTCCTATCCTTATATAAGACAGAATAGATTTCGAATTAAAACAAACCAGAAGAGATAAAGAGCACTTCAACTTAATGGCAGACACAGGTATTCAGGAGGGCATTGCAATTCCAAACAAACACCAAACTATGACCCACAAACAATGACTTCACAAACAACAAAACAAAACAAAACAAAACAAAAGAAGCTAATGGAACTAAAGCACTGCACTGAAGCTTCTTCGTAGTAAACCATAAAGTCACAAGACAAATTTTAACAAATTCAGAAAACTTGAAGTAACTCCTTCTATACTGAGTGCAATGACATAAAAAATAACAGAAATCAAATATCTAATAATTACATAAACTCATAAAGACTACACAACATATTACTGAATAATAAGTGGATCAAAGAAGAAAATAAAAAATAATCTCTAAAATATTTTCTTGAACTGAGTGAAAATGAAAACACAACACAACATAATTTTTTGGGCTCAGTAAAATCTGTGTTAAAAGGGAAAAGTATAGTCCTAAAAGCCTACATCAGAAAAATGCCAATTAAGCGGCCATGGATTTGAAGGAGAATGGGGCGCAACAAATGAGAGCATTTGGAGGGAAGGGAGAAATATTTCAATTAATTAAAAATGTCAATAGTAAAAAAACAAAACTAGAATGTGAGCAGTAAATGACAGAATCAAACAACTCAAGAATTTAGGAAAACACAAACAAATTAAACCCACATTCAGTAGATTGCAAGGGTAATAAAAATCAGAGACTTATCTCTTAGCCAGCTCTAGCATCTTGGTTAGTTACTACATTATATTTGTGATGAAATCAGAATCATTGCTGAGTTCCTGGGTAACTCACGTAAGAGCTTGCGGGCTCCTTGGAAGAAGAGTCGAGGATTTGAACCAGTACTCTGTGTGACAGGACTCTGAAGAAAAAAGGCAGACTTTTGGTCCCTAAGACTCTAACCAAACTCTTAAATATTGTGGACAATTTCAAAACAGAATGTGAGTTAAAGTTATAGTCTTCTGTGTTAGGAGGCTGTGTTTTACAATATAAGTGTCTCATCATATCCAGTATATGTTTGTATTATAAAAGTTGTAAATTCAAAGCCAGAACAAATGCAGAAGTGGGACTCAGTACCCGTCATCCTACATATAGCACTAGAAGTCAAATTGCTGTATTTAATTTTTATTGGGAATTTCTTAGTTTTATCGGTTTTTCTTGTAGTGGCATTTGCCCAGTACTCATGCACTATAGAAATAGTCAACACAACAGATAATGACATAAAAATAGATAGTTATTTATATTTAATGTTGTATAATAGCTACTTAAAAATTTACAGATATCTAAGATAATCTTCTGTAACCAAAACAATTAAACATGTTTCCTTTTTTATCCTTTTGATTTTAATTTTAATATATTCTAGACGTATTTAGGATATTTGGAGTTTCTTCTATTCAGTATTATTTTCCATATTGAAAATCTACTGTTTTGTGTAAGTAGCTAGATGCTAAATGGCTTGGGAACCATGTTTGAAGTAAGAGATTCAATGCTTGACACTACAGAAAAAGCAAAGAATGGTGAAAGAATATATTTGCCAAATTTACTAGGCTTACCATAGAATGTAGACCTTGGCTTTTTTTTTTTTTAGTAACAACCATTGTTATATTTCCCTTTGTTGTTTATCACTATGTAGTAAATGTATTCTATCAGCAAGTTTCTTCAAAATAATCAGCGAAGGAAATGGAAAAATAATAGGAGAGGCAGACATGGGTGGGGGAAGAATATCCTATCCATTCCTCTGAGATCTTTTCTCAACTCCACCTTGACCTTGGGGTTCTGTATGCATCCTCATGCTTCTTATGTGCAGCAATTCTCATGCTAAGGAAACTGAAGATCATGTGCTCCATACTACCAGATCTCCCTCAACTGCTGACCAGTATAGTGATACCCTAAGGAGATTGTATAACCGTTAGCCATTTGGTGTGCTCTGGCTCCTCTTTTCTGTTTCCTGGTTGCAAATCTTTCCTTAGTCTCCTATTCATAGTTGAATCTAATGACTTTCTCCTACTGTGTTTTCACAGTTGTTTATCACAATATTAATTCTGACTGAAGTAACTCTTACCATTTGAACAAACACACACACACACACACACACACACACACACACACACACACATATATATATATATATATATATATATATATATATATATATATATATATA
>OU015752.1:11043622-11077209 GCA_907169655.1 Acomys percivali
ATATATATATATATATATATATATATATATATATATATATATATATACAAACACACACATACATAATTCTTATGCAAATTAACACAGGTCAACTTGGCATAAGATGTCTAAGTTTGTTTTAAATCATTCTTTGTATTGTAATATTTGTGAGTACCATATACTTGTCTTCATGAGGTGTGCTACATGCCCTTAGCTAACCAAGTTTCAAGGACTTGTGAGAGTTAGTTTACTTTATCTCTTATAAATCCTGTGCATTTGTCTCTCAATTTCAAACTTGAATTTCATCTTGGAGTGCTTTCACTCACCTAAGGGATTGCTGAGCTAAAAGATAATGTTGTGAACCCGCTGTTTCAGAATAGTGATGTGATAAGCTGCACCCCAAAGACTTTAACAGTCATGTTTCTAGATAATCTTTATTCCCTGTTCATATTTTATTTCAATAAAAGTTGATTAAGGGTACACTGTAGTGCCATTTCAATACTCTAATTGCATAAGAAGTTAATAAAGATTCTCCATCAATTTTGTCATTGTTACACAGATACATCTTAACCTATTAAAAGGCCAGAGATTTTCAAAACTTTCCTTGTCTATAACTTACGGTTTCAGAAAGGTACTGATACAAATATGCAAAAGCACCATTTCCTAGAATAATTAACTACAGAGTAGAGAGACTAGAAACTTATTTAATTTCAGTTATATACATTAAAAAACTAAAAATTATCTTGCTTTTCATGTGAATTTTAATATTACAGTTCCTTTCTTTATCTAATATGGTCAATGTGTTTATGGTTCATTAATTTTGTATTATTTTCTATATTTAATATCTTCATTTATATATATAATGATGACATGTAAAACAGAGAGGGAGATTATTTATTTTCTGGTTCATGAAATAATAGTACATTTAGAAAGCAATGGCATGTTTAGCTCAGTTTAATACTGTATTTTACTGATTCTGCTTAGAAAGGATTGCTTAAATAGAAATAACAGAAAAAGAAATCAGTGGGTTTGGAAGATAAAATTGTTGTGTTCAACCAAGTCAGAATCACAAGGACTTAATTTAATGTTTTTAACGTGATTAAAATCAAATCTTTCGAAACTGAACAACCTAAGGCAGATGCTATTTATATCTTAGGCATGGAGATCTAAGTGTTAAGCTCACCTCATACTCTATCAACACTTATTTTAGTGCCTCAGGGGAGTCCACAGGTCATAGTGTAGGAGAGGTGATTATAAGCATGGCTGGGCCCATCTCTGGCTGTTGGCTATTGGAACCAGGCTCCAGGTCTTTCACCTTCCTGTAAGTCAGAGGAGAAGGCTTAAATTTAATTGTCCCTTTGGATCCTCTGGCAACCAGCTCCCATCCTCTAGAAGTGACCTCAGAGGCTAAAAAAGCTATAATGAAAAGGAGGTTATTATATGTAAGAGAATGGGGTCTTCTTTTCTTCTTAATCCCATCACTGCACATAAGAACTTTAACTATGTACCCAGAACAAGTGAACACACACACACACACATACACACACACACACACACACACACACACACACATTAATTTGATATTAATTTCAACGACAATTGTATTCCCAGTGGTTGCAACCATATAAATTTATATACTCTGTTTTTTAAAAGTGCAATAAAACATTAGAATTATCTCAATTTTCTTATATTTTTAAGTAGAAATTTAGTATGCATTTCCCTATTTTTCAATACATGTTATGAGTGTTACTGTATTTAAACAGATTTTTTAAAGCAATTAAGCAATTTATAAAAACAAGTACTAAGCTGAGTGTGGTGGTGCACACCTTTAATCCCAGTATTCGGGAGGCAGAGGCAGGTGTATCACTCTGAGTTCCAGGACAGCCTGGTCTACAAAGTGAATCTAGGACAGCCAAGGCCACACAGAGAAACCCTGTCTCGAAAAACAAAACAAATAAACCAACAAACAAAAAACCCTGAGTAAACTATTTCAATTGATCAGTTATTGTTTGAGTTTATTAAGCACAGAGTATCTGGTTTTGTAATGTCTATTTAGTTTGAGCGTAAGTTTTCTAACTTGAACGATGTTCCCATGTTAAAGTGTAAAAATAGTACTAGAAATTATTTCACTGATAGTAACTAACAATAAGGCAGCCCCAGTCTATAATCATCACTGATAAAAATTAACAATAAAGAAGGCCCAGTATATAATGAGGGAGTCATGGAAACAGACCCAAGAAAAACAAAGTAGCTATAGGTACTGAAAACAAAAACAAAAACAAAAACGGGTCATCAGCTTTGTGAACAAAGAGGTTTCACAATGAGTGTGTAGAGTCCTGTAGAGGCCCTTACCCAGCAAGAGGTCAGGGACCGCCCAGATTTCAGGTTCTTCCTCCTCCCTGGAAAGCTTTGCCTTTTGTTCTTTTAAAATCTTGGTGTTCCTGATTGTTGGAAATTTTTGGTGCCCCTTTCATCCCTTCAACTCCCATTCCCGCAGGTAGATTTCTTTTTGAGCCTTTGCTCCTTCATTACACCAATCCCTTGACCAGTTAAAAGCACCCATGCACATTCCAATTAAAGAACCAGGTTCATCCTAAGAGGACGCCTAAATTACTGAATTACAAATAGTTAGGACCTCCTTGTTCTGTTTTGGGAAAATGTTCTATTTTTATTCTTCATTAAGCCTAAATAAAGCTCTATCATGAGGAGATGCTTCATACTCATTATCCGTTCACCTATTGCCAGGCAATTTTAATTATTCAAATGTTCACAGGGCACATTA
The DNA here is from genome assembly GCA_907169655.1 of Acomys percivali. NCBI lineage: Eukaryota > Metazoa > Chordata > Mammalia > Rodentia > Muridae > Acomys > Acomys percivali. The sequence goes on from OU015752.1 coordinate 11,046,384, forward strand.
TTTATATATTTTTCTAAATCATATTTCCTTTCCCTAATGAGAAAGGCTGACATAACTTAAGTACCCTAAGATATTAACTATTTTATTATCATAATCATCTATTCAGAAACTGGAAAAATAGCTAGAACACCACATTACACTTGATTTATTTTAGGTGAGTGACTATCATGTTTTATTGAAGAAGTAAGAATCATTATATGAAATCTTAGAACTGAATCTTTCTGACTTTGGGATTTTTTTTTCTCAAATATTTACCCTAGGTGATGTATTCCTTTTGGCTGATTTTATGATGCGGAAACTAAGAACTGTCTCAAGAAAATGTGTCTGACAGCCAATATTTTCATAAAGATAAAGTTTAATTAATATAAATAGGCTACTTAGTCATTCATATGGCATAATGACTCCACAGTCTTCAAAATAATGTTAAAATTGTTTGTTATATTGAAATCTTAAATTAACTTTAGAGTTGGTAGTTTGCCACCTGTACTGTAAACAGGCTTCCCTGCAGAAGCACTGATATGACTATTTCATTACAGTGGTCTATTGATTCCATAGACCAGACTTTATATAAAGTATCCAATCAGGCTGTGTGGTGGTGGCACACAACTCTAATCCCAGCATTTGTGGACAGAGAGTGCTGGCTCTCTGTGAGTTCTAGCCCAGCCTGGTCTATAGAGCAAGTTTCAAGACAGCCAGGGCTACAAAGAGAAACCTTGTCTTGAAAAGTAAAATATATGTGTGTGTATATATATTAGGATATTTGTTATCAAACTTTATTTCAGAAAAAAAGTGTTTTAAAATGTTATTTTTCATTTTATAACCTTCTAATTTTCTGAATAGCACATTCAGAGATTGCATAGTAAAATTTAACATTTACTACTTACATAAGTTTAGAGAAATTTTATTGTCCTAATGCTTTCTATTGCTTTGTAACAAATTTTCATAACCTTGAGGTTATAGTATAACAAAATTACCCCAGAGTTTCAACAGGTCAGACTTCCAGGCATGAGATAGCAACATACTCATTCTCCAAGGTGAATTCTATGTGTCACTTCCCCTACTATAATTTAAGCTCCCTGTAGCTGTTCTTGTCTAGTTAGGTTATTAACAAAATAGGTTCTTATGCAAATAAAGACTAGACTCCTCAGTCTTTCTGCAAGATAAAATCCATGTATGCTCACACCTCCTTAAATGTCACTCTATCAGCCTAGTACGTTATCTGTGAAATGGGAAAGAAATTCAAGTTACGTTTCTAGCTAATAAAAATACCAAAAAAAACCTAGCAAAAGTATTGAAACCACACTTTATAGAATTTACTAACAAAATACACTTTATTTTATCATCAGTTTCACTACACAATTTGGACATTCTGCCCTATTTATTATTAATGATTTTCTTTTCTGAGTGGTGTGAGTGTTTCAAGAGCAGCCTTGAAGACAGAAAGGGGAAAGAAGAGAAATTGTGCTAACTAGAGCTATACCGCTTCAGGCACCTACATTTATCTTTGAAGTAACTGATATCCAATAGAGATAAAAAACATACAGATGCCATGTCCAAGAATTAGGCCATACTTGGCCTACTCTAGGGACAATGCTAAGAGCCTCACATTTGAAGACACCTTAGCAATAACTCCTAATAATGGATAAATGATGAACAAAATGACTTAATCATCACTTTTGTTCCACATGTGTCTCCAGAGATGGCATAACTCTTAGGGACATGAAATTGCCAGAGGACATTCAATGTGTATAGACACCAGAACTAAAGTGCCATTGATCTAACCAATTTATAAAAATGTGCATTTTTATCTACTCTCAATTATGGATCTATGTTTATATATACCATTATTTGAGGTCTACTGCCACCTATTTTAGAGCACACACTTTGAAATGCACATTACTCAAATGTCTTGTCTCTGACACATTTTGCTTTGCAATTAGAAATTATTTTATTAAAATTAAAATTAAAAATTCTTCTTCTGATTACCTAAGTTTAATTTTTAATGTAAGTACAGAAGCAATTGGAGTGCTTAGAAGCAGATCAATATTCTCTCTTCTCAAAAGGAGCTTAGAATTAACAAAAAACTTAGAACCCATTTAATTATTTGCATAAGGCTTTTCATGACTATTGAAAAGTTATCTGCTTTTAAATCCCCAGCTGCTAGTGGGATTGCCTAGCATTTATAGATCTCTGTAAATGCAGTGAATATTGACAGACTGTGTAGAACACAATGATTTAAGTTAATTGCTATCACTCTGTAAACTTTTCTGCTTACTTTTTTAAAAATATAGAACCTGGTAAAGACTCTTAGGCAAATAATGTATGCCGTATTTAAAAAAAAACACACTTTAGCAACCAGGTTGTTGCACATGAATATAACATTTACTTTTTAAAGCATTGTTACTTAAAATATAGCAAATGGATTCCTAAAGGAGAGAAAATTAACTGGAAGAGATTGGTATTGCCATTTTTAAAGGACACGTTTATTAGTAAGGACAGTTTGTACTTGCTTTTTATAAACTGTGTATTCACTCTTTGTATTTCACATCATGCATCCTATTCCTGCTCATCTCCCGGACCCCTCACATCTGCCCTTTGCCCTTGCAACCTCCCTCCCATAATAAAGAAAGCACGCAAGCCAAAGAACAAACAACAACAACAAAACATCTCATCATAGAAGCTGTAGTATGTCACAGCGTGTCCTACAGTATACTCTCAGCCCACACATCTTCCCTTGCAAATGTTCACTGCAGTGAGTCATTGGGCTGCTTTGAGATCCCTGGCTTTTTGTGACATCATCAGTATTGGATGCTCCCAGAGCCTCTTCCCAGTTATCCTGTTGTTGTTGCCCACGGAAATCCTGAAGCTTTGGCTCAGCAAAACTGGCCTTTTCACATGTCCCAACCACTTGTTGATGATATAGGTTTTGAGGTGGGCCAATTCGGAACCCTGGATCTGGACCTACGTGGTTCCCGACCTGGTCAGCGCATCGGCTCTCTCCATTATCGGCACCAGCAGGGCCCTCTCTACAGCACTGCTCTTCCTCAGCCACCAAATGCTCCCTTTGGCAGTAGTCAGGTTCAACTCTACTGCTCTCATACCCTCGAGGCTATCTCTCGTGACTACCCCAGGTTTCAGGGAGGGAGCATCACCCCTGCATCCATGCCACTTTATGGCTAGCTCTCTTGCAATCTTGCCCTTAGGGCTGACTCACCTGTGTCTCTACCACCAGGTCAGATATTCTGTGCTGTCCAGGCTGGATACATGACCTGCTACAGTGGGTACAGCAGCTGTTGAGGGCCCAGGGACAGCTCTCCCATCCTCATGATTCTGTGGGCAGCTCTCCTGATTGCCAGAGGTGGCGCGGGGTAGCAGAGCATCACTTTTGCATCTGTGTCACCCTACAGAAGATGAGTGGTGAGGTCAGCTCATGCCACCAGGGTCAGCTCCACTGTGCTGTCTGTGAGAGGTACAGGGCCTGCTCTCCCTAGTGCTGCTCTTCCTAGGTAAGCATTGGGGCCAGCTCTCTAGAGAGCAGTAGCCATTGAGGGGCGGGGCAAGGCCTGTTCTGAACAGCTGCTGGACATCCGTTTGGTCCCAGACGGTTGCTCTGACCAGCGGCAGCCTCATGTTCTCTAGTGATAATATGAGCCACAGACATTGACATCATCCCCCCTGCTGCTGCTTAGCCAGAAACTCAGACCTGGCTGTCAGCAGCAGCTGGAGCTAGGATGCACCATGGCCTGGGTGTTAAGGCTGGTCACTCACACCACATTACCCCTCTCCACCCTTGGAGTTTGTGCCTCTCTTCATAATGCTCAAGCTGCCTCGCTTCTTTTTCTCTCCCATTTGTCCACCACACACCAGCACACTGTGTTTGCTTATGATTAAAGGACTTGGTGATGGATATGTGTAAGGAACCAAAGGAATTAATAGTGAAAAAGAATACATTTTAGGGGAAAAAAAGACAGGGTTTTAAATGTTTCTAATTTGATTAATGGATAACATTTAACTTAATTGAAAAAAAGACTAATTAATTCAAATCCACTCAGCCATACTAAGGATTTAATCTAATAGGGTTTTTTAAAGTATTCCATTTGCTAGGGCTGATGAACATTTTGAAGGTATTCCTCAAAATATCTGTTAGATTTCCTTGTAGAATATAGTTTTTAATTAGTTGAATTAATTTATCAATTAATTACATGTCTGTCTGTATATATATGTGTGTGTGTGTGTGTGTGTTTGTGTGTGTGTGTGCGTGTGTGTATCTATGAGCATAGGTCAGATGACAATTCTCAGGAGTGGATTCTCCCTTTGGCCTATGGGTCTGATCTCTGATAGGAAAGAGCCTTTCCCTGCTGAGCTAGCTTTCTGGCTTTATTCAGCATTTATTAAATTCCTTTTTATCCCATTTTAATGAAAAGGTGTCCCTCACTGTAGAACTGCTGAAGATAAACAGTCACTCAAAGCAAAGAAACATCAAGAGGAAAAGCTGAAAGAAAGAAAAGGATAATTTTGCACGGAATAACTACAGAAGTAGGAACAATATCCTGCTCGTTTCTGAACACAACAATGTGTAATTTACAGAAGTGGATATGGAAATTCGTTCCAGAAATCTTTAAACTTTTTGCTGTGGAAGAAAATTTTACATATGTTAAAATATATGACCTATAAAATGTGACAAATTGTGATGAAATATATACCATCACTGAAGTAGAGACTCAAAGTATTTTCAGAGTAGCAATAGGTTTTACTTTTGTGCCTCTTTATTGTGTTGATCCCTGAATGTTTCATTCGATTACTCTGGTGCCTAATATTTGACCATGTCCCCTGGAGGGGGAGACCTGGTGGCACTCAGAGGAAGGACAGCAGGTCACCGAGAAGAGACTTGATACCCTATGAGCATATACAGGGGGAGGAAATCCCCCTCAGGAACAGTCATAGGGGAGGGGAATAAGGGGAAAATGGGAGGGAGGGGAGAATGGGAGGATACAAGGGATGGGATAACCATAGAGATGTAACAAGAATAAATTAATTTAAAAAAAAAGGAATTAATCCTACTGCTTTGGGCTTGAGGATTTGACAGCCCATTGGATCCTAAACACTTAGCAGAGCAATACTGTTTCAGGTGACAACAGATAACAGAGAAGACAACATGTTTCCAGTAACCTAAATCACTCCCATGAAACCTTGCTTTTAAAAGTTCTATTGCCTTCACCACCCAGTTGTTAACTCACGAACTTTGCAAAGATATTTTTCAAGCAAACTTTAGCATACAGTTTCATCAAAAAATAAAACGCAAAGTCCCAGAAAATACATATTTGCTATCTAGGCCTTCCCCACAATTCATTTAAGGTTTATTTCGTATAGCTTACTGCATCCAGTCAACAATTAGTCAGACAACTCTTCCTCAACTGCTATGGTAACTAATATTCCCCCTATCCTTTTGCATATTGCTTATGAATAAATCATGTTTCTTACTAGAATTTCCTTCATGTTAATTTTTGTCATTATGTGACCACACAGATTTTTTCAGCTCATTTCTATGTACATTTCTCAGAAGTATTTTCAGAAAATTTTCTATGTAATTAGGCAAAATAGTATTCAGGTACCTGTAATTTCACTGTCTCAACATTTATCACACATTACTTCAAATTGCTGCATAATTTTCTTTCTTCATTACTATACTACAAGATAAGACTAGACCATGTCTTCATTAGATTTGTTTCCCATGGTACAGAATGAGATGAGCACAAGAGCAAATAATGTAACTCTTTGAAAATCATAGAGAATAAGAAGCAAGGTAAGGAAAGAATGAAAGGGATAACAGAAAAAAAATCTCTGATATAGAATCCTCTGTATTTTGTAGGGTGTTATTGCTTAATAGCTTGGCAAAGGAAACCATTAAAGATGGAGGGAGTACCTTAAGACTCAGCCTTTTTTCAAATTCATCTGAAAATTTAGATAGTTTGTATTTCCTGACACTCAGAAGAGTGAGAAGTGAGACTGAATTGAGCAATGATATCTAAATAGAAAGTAGAGGACTGGCTTAGGAGATAAAAATATATTTACAATTACAATAATTTTAAAAAGATTGATATTCAAGTGTTGCAATGTATTTTCCCAATGTGCTAATTAGTTTCAAGTTTTATTTTTAGACCTTGAAGCAATTGTGCTCTCGTGTGTGCATGTATGTGTGTGTGTGTTGTATGCATCTGTTGGTGTCTGTGTTTGTGTGCATGCACAAGAGCGCGAGAGAGAGACAGAGAGACAGAGACAGAGACAGAGACACGTAGACAGAGACACAGAGACAGAAAGAGAGACAGAGACAGAGAGAGAAGCAGAGACAGAGACAGAAACACGTAGACAGAGACACAGAGACAGAAAGAGAGACAGAGAGACTGAGACAGACAGAGACACAGAGATGGAGAGAGACAGAGAGAGTGTGTTAAAGGTATATTTTCATTCTTTTACATGTTGATATCAATTTTTTCCATAAACTGTTTATTGAAAACTCCATTTTCTTCCATATATATATATATATATATATATATATTGCCTTTATCAAAAATTGCTTGCCTTTTTAGTAATATAAAAGAACCAACCACTGGAACTACATACAAAATGAGAGAAAGCGACACTTTCTTCCAGCAAAAAACTAGATTTAAAATGGTGTATATTCGATGATTCCTTGTGTATATAGGCAAAAAATAGTCAAGATGTATATTTAATAGAAGTCAAGATATATACAAATTAAATGATACCAGGATACTAGAGAAAATTGGAGTGTGCAAAATTTCCAAATTATTGACAAGAATGTATGCTAATCACTATATATGTCCATTATTTACATCAACATTTGTAATAATATGATATAGTCTATGAGGTTCATCAAACATATAGTATTACAAATTCCCCAATGTTGTATTCATGGGAACTTTACTGTTCCATGAAGACTCTGTGTTCTGCCGATCCCTTCCTTTCTAACTCTGAGCAACCACTGCCAATTTTACTGTGCCCACACTTTGTATATTTTTCAGAATATGTAAAATTTGATATTATTTTGTTTTTACTTCACTATATGAGAAAAATTTGAAGATAAGGACATAGAGTAAGCCAGAAAATGATGATGTTATGTTCCCAATTAGGGAAATCTTGGTATATATGGAAAGGAGATAATGAATATTTACAATATTTTTCTGAGGATAATGTTCAAATATGAATGATACAAGGAAAACAATACAAGATGAATCACATCATAGACTAATAGTTTTTGGAAAATTGGTTAGATAAGGATATGAGAGATTCCAAGTGAGTTTCATTTGGAATATAGTTTAGAAATATTCTACGTAATTGTGAAATTAATGTTTTATTTTTTTAACTTTTACGTTTGAGTTTTTAAATTGAAACTAGAATGCAGATATACAGGGGGAGGTAATCCCTCTCAGGAACAGTCATAGGGGAGGGGAATAAGGGGAAAATGGGAGGGAGGGGAGAATGGGAGGATACAAGGGATGGGATAACCATAGAGATGTAACAAGAATAAATTAATAAAATAAAATAAAATAAAATTTAAAAAAAGAAAAAAAAAGAAAATAGATTCTTCTCTCATAGAATACGTTCTGAACACAGTTTTTGATTCCCCCATCACTTCTAGCCTCCACTCCCCTCCACTTCCTCTTCAGAAAAGAGCAAGCCTCCAAGAGACACAGACAGACAGGACAAAATAGGATGCACTCATGCTGAGCTGAACAAGGTTACCAAAAAAAGGAAAAAAATAGCCTCAAAAGTAGGCAAAACGGTGAGCAATACACCTGCTCCTACTGTTAGAGGTTTCATGAAAACATCAATGTAACAGACATAACAGTCTATAACACAGAGATACAGAGATAGCAGATGCAGGCCTATGTGGACACAGCCCTTGACGTTTCATTCTCTGTGAGCCCATATGAGCTCTGCTTAATTGTTTTGGTGGGACTTGCTATCCTGCTGTTTCCCCATCCACTGTTGCTTCTACAATCTTTTCTCCCTCTTCAAATAGGTTACCTGTTCTCCGGGGAGATGGACATGATGGAGACCTCCAAGACAGTAATCTATAACAGAATATCATTATGAATCTTTTCCTTGAGTTATTCTTTGCAAGCCATGTTTGGTACAACACTAGGCATCTGGATATCCAGTCATGAGCTCCCAGGCATATAGGCAGTGAAATGCATGATGTGGGCTTTAAGTTAAAACATCGCTCAACATATCTCACAGGCAGGACAGACTGTAGATGGAAGATTTTGCGGTTACTGTTTTAAAGTCATCAGTATCATGAATAGAGTACGAATGCTGTGAGTACCTATGTTGGTAGCTTAAGAGATAGATTCAGGGTATTATGTACTGAGACCAAACTCTGATGGAGTTTAAAAAGTAATTGTCCGTTGCGACCAGGAGGAAATGTCATGGAAGGACACATAGGCAGAATGTGAACATTTTAAACAGGCTTTTCTCTAAATTAAGTGACGGTGACAAATGTAGGCTATGAAAGTGGTCACTACTCAAGGGTTCACTATCAAAGAGACTGTCACTTCTGATCCATAAGGAGATCTCATAAGGAGAGAACCAGCACTAGACTTGAAAATATGCGCGTGCACGCATGCACACACACACACACACACACACACACACACACACACAATATGTCCATGCTTTAAAATTTTTAGATGACTAATTGCTTCCTGTTGCTGCAATTTATGAATGTAAAAAGAATCCACAGGTTGTCAATTTAACACTTCTTTTATATTTAAGAAAACAGCATTTCAAAGGGAAATGGGTTTTACAGCAGAAAAGAATTGAGTCTTAGATCACAGTGTAAATTCATGACACTTTTACGAAGATAATTATTAGGTGAGAAAACCAACTACACTAAAGGCATCATTTTGAAACTTAATCATTTTTAAAATAGACTATCAATAAAAAAAAATCAAGATGAAAACTTTACAAAGAACTGGAAGACTCCTCATCACAGCATCTACAGCCATATTGCATGGCCTACACGGATAATGTTTACCAAGCACATTGGTGTCCTGTGACAGCCAGAAATACTTGCAAAACCCTTTAGCGTTTTGTGTTTAGGTACCCCTGTTCTTGTGGACTATCTTACAGATGTGGAATCCTGAAGGAAGGGATTGTATAAAGCCCTATACTCTTTGCTCCTATACTATATACGCTCAATACAATACTCGTATAATTAGTTTTCTCTGTCTCTTTCTTCAAGAAATTTGTTGCCTCATCCTTCTTACCCTAGTATAATCATAGACCATAAAATTTGTCTTCATATAAATAGTTTTTCCTTAAAACTTCAGTCTGTGAGACCCCCCTTTAAAATTTACTATGTTGTTCAAGATATAATATAGGAAGATGTAAGACAAGTCTGAGGAAGAAGCAGGAAAGAAACATGTGATTCAGATCCTAGAAGTTGGAGCCATAATAGTTACCAGTCAACAGTTCCTTCTACCTTAATTCTGTAACATCAAATACTAACAGGTGCTGACAGATTGATGAAAAATCAATCAAACAGCACAAAGAGCAGACTGATTCAAGGAAGTAGGCTCTTACTATGTGCAATTTATCCTATGCCTAACCTCAGTGTATACAAACATCTCTTTATTTTCTCACATAATTCTTCATTATTCCTACAAAGAATGATTTTAAACACAATAATTAGATAAGCAATCTTATGTAAACTATATCCCATGTAAATAAAAATATTAATTTGAACCCATCTTAGTGTCTCCTAAAAGAAATGACTGGAAATATCTTGTGCTAATTTCTGGAATAAAGGCAGTTAACCAATTTTTTTGTTGTTGTTCTCCACCTTGACAAAAGAGCCTAGCTTGTTCATATCTCTGCCATGTGTATTTCTATATACTTAAAGTCAGTTAAGAAAAATTCAGCATATACCATGGTCATTTTATTTTGATTGTTTAGGTCAATGGTTAGTGGCAGTCATAGCTATAAAAAAAATCTACAAACCCATGCCATTTCTAAACTTCATTTTTTCTTAATTTTTATAGCTTTAGTCTTCCACATAGAATATTCTGAAGTTCACTTTCCATTTTCTCTAAAATTAGACTGGCATCAAACATTCATGTGAGTTACTGAGCCTGACATCTAATTAACACAGTCTTTACAGGTTTAATGAGCAGTGATAAATTTCTATCCTTTCTCTGGCACATTTTAATTAGTTGTAATTATGAGTGGAGTGACCTGAAGAGATTGTTGTCCCACAGAATCACACTAAATTTGTATAATTTATATTTGCAGGGACAGAATGTGTTTTTATGACTTGAAAAACCAAAAGGTTATTTAAGCCATTATAGCAGTCATATAAAATCCCCCATAAAGCTCAGGTAACTAAAACATTGGACATTCATATTTTACCAACACCCAGGGACATAACTTCATAAATCATGTTTATCACAGATCATTCCTACAGAGAGTTGGCCTTTGTAAATTTTGTACAACCAAAATTCAGATACTCAGACACACATATACATATACTACATTTTAATGTTTTTATAAATAATTTATTTGTTTTTATTTTATGTGTTGTAATTATGAACTGCGCTGCAGGTCCTAGAAACCAAATTGGTTCACTACAAGAGAAGAAAGTGGTCTTAACCACCAAAAAGCATCTCTAAACATTACCTTTCATTTCATCACTAATAAAAGCTCCATTTTCTATTATTCCTAACATTATTTTAAATCACAGTTTTTAACTCTTTAATAAACATAAAAACATGTTTACAAATAGAGTGTTGGATACATATCAACTGTGACTTAAGTTGCGAACATGGAAGTTCATTCCTTTATAAAAGTAAAATGTGTGGCTAAGCTATCTTGAAATCAATGTTAGAAAATAAGAAAAGAAAATGAACTGAAAGACCTCTAATTAGTATCCCCAACTACATTTCTATATATATTTATTTCTTGTCTTCCATATGATATAAATCTAGAGCCCAGTTATTTTGTCAGATGTTGGAGTTTCAGTGTGATGTTCACCTTTAACAGACTGCATTTGCTCCCACACTTGGTGACATCATTACCACATTGACTAAATTACATTAGAATCATTATATACATAAAATATTGGAACGTATATACTGTAGTGGTAAATAATGTAGAATATATATATATATATGCAATATATACACACACACTATTTTCTTATGTCATCTATGGGAGTTTTTATCTGTATTCTTTTTTGACGTGTTTGTTTTTAACATGATAAAAGTAATCCGTGAAAAAAAAAAAAAGTAGTGTGGCTTCTGCTACATTTTCACCGATCTAGAAAAAATGAATGATTAACTATAAAACAGTAACAATATCTCAGAATATAAAGATAGTTTTCATAAACATCAATATGTAGACACCAGTTTAATGTAATAAGAGAGTCTGTTTTGCTTGATGTAGGTAATATAATCCTGGTTTAACTTGTAATAGCAACTGAGGGCTCATTGCAGTCTCAGAGAAGTGATAATAGTGATGATGATAGATAAAATATTAGTACTCCCTATATGCTTACTGATTGGTAAACATAATTACATGGATTTATAATGGATAAAACTTAATAATTTGTGGAAATAGAAATACTGTTCAGTTGTAATTCCTAATTCTGTGCCACAGTTCTTGGAAAGAGTAAAATAAAACCAACATATAATAATTACTTTTAGACTCTGACATTCAGTAGAATACATATGTGCATTATAACCACATCCATAATAGAATGAAAAATATTCTGTCTTTAATTTTATATTTCTTGCATTTAAAAATCAATTTCTGTCTCAACTCTGAGTTAAGACTTTAGTTCTTAGATAAGCGCAGTGTTGTATGCCTGTAATCACAGCACTCAGGGAGGCAGAGGCAGGTGGATCTCTATGAGTTCGAGGCCAGCCTGGTCTACAAAATGAGCAAGGGCAGGCAAGGTTAAACAGAGAAACCATGTCTTGGTATACAAATAAATACTAAGACTGTAGTTCTCAAGGGTTCCATCTGCTAACTTTTCCCTTACGTACTGGTACTGGATGGTTTAGTATGACATCATCTTCACAGAGAATTCTAGTTTCTGTTTCTTAATTGTCCTAAGAGGTCCAGAAGCTTACCACCACACATATTTCTAAGAAAGATCTTCTAATTATTTATCTACCATTGTCAGGGGAGCTTGTGTGTCTTATAGGCATGAAGGACACTTTCTTTTTTTCTCTTCTTTTTTTAATGGTTTAATGGAGTTTATCCCTCTGGGTCCTTTTATCCTTCCCTCCACTCTTTCAAAGATCCCTGTGCTCTGCTCAATGTTTGGATATGACTCTGAGCATCTATTTCAATCTACTGCTGGCTGGAGCTTCTCAGAGGATTGCTATGCTAGGCTCCTGTCTGTGAGTAAAGCAGAATATCCTTAAGATTATCCAGGATTGGCTCTCTCCCATGGGGTGTGTCAGAAGTTGGGCCAGGCATTGGTTGGTTCCCTCAATCTCTACTCTATCTTTATACCTGCACATCTTTTAAAAAATATATTTTATTAATTTATTCATATTACATCTCAATTGTTATCCTATCCTTTGTATCCTCCCATTCCTTCCTCCTTCCCATTTTCATCTTACTCCTCTCCCCTATGACTCTGACTGAGGGGGACCTCCTCCCCCTTTATATGCTCATAGGGTATCAAGTCTCTTCTTGGTAGCCTGTTATCCTTCTTCTGAGTGCCGCCAGGCCTTGAAGTACATTATGACAGGCAGATCTGGGCCCAGGGATCCTGCTCAAACTATGGCACCAGCCAAGGACAATACATGCAGTAAACTTCAAACCCCTACCCAAATCTAGCCAATGGACAGGACATTCTCCACAGCTGAGTGGAGAGTGGGGACCGACTATCCCTGCACATCTTGTAGGCAGGATGAACTCTGGGTTGAAGATATTGTGGGTGGTTTGGTATTCACTTCCTTCTACCAGGACTCCTGTCTAGTTAGAGGGTAGCATCTCTAGTCTCCATGACCACCATAACTAGGGGGTTCAACTGGAGTCACCCCATATTCTAATAGGAGCCCGCTCTGTCATAGATCTCCAGCATGTCACAAAGATGCTCCTGTCCATGGTTTCTCTTCTCTCTGCAAGCTCCCTGTTCTCCCACCTCCACTCTTCCCAGGTCTGATCTCCACCCTCGTTTCTTTCCACGCTCCCTCTCCTACCTTGCTCCCTCTCTTCAACCACTTCCACTGACTATTCTATTTTCCCTTCTGGGTGAGATTTAAGCATCCTCCCTTGCTTCCTCCTTGTTACTTATCTTCTTTGGGACAGTATGTTTACCCTGGTACTATAAGGATAAAAGTCCACTATAAGTGAGTACATACCATTTGTGTCTTTTAGGGTCTTGGGTACCTCATTCAGAATTATCTTTTCTAGCTCCATACATTTCCCTGCATATTATAGGGTTTCCTTGTTTTTAATAGCTGAGTAGAATTCAAATGTATAATTCATCCACAGTAGTTTCTTTATCCATTCTTCAGTTGAGGGACATTTAGGTTGTTTCCAGATTCTGGTTACTAAAAGTAAAGCTGCTATGGACATAGTTGAGTAAATGTCCTTGTTGTATGGTGGAACATCTTTTGGGTATATGCCCAAGAGTTGTATAGCTAGGACTTGAGGTAGAATTATTTTCAATTTTCTGAGAAATCTCCAGATTGATTTCCAAAGTGGTTGTGCAAGTTCACACTCTCACTATCAATGAAAGAGTATTCCCCATCTCAACATCCTCATCAGCATGAGCTGTCACTTGAGTTTTGATCTTAGCTGTTAGGATGGATGTAAGATGGAATCTCAGAGTCCTTTTGATTTGTATTTCCTTGATGACTAAGGAAGTTGACCATTTCTTTAAGTGGTTGTCAGCCATTTGAGATTCCTCTGTTGAGTATTCTGTTTAGCTCATATGTAGGCATTCTTCTGATGTGTTAATCTAGGATATTGTGGTGAGAGCAAAATTATTAAATGTTATTTTAAATCAAGCTATCATTGTGGTCTCCAAGAGGCCTTCAAATACTGTACTTGTCACAAGACAATTTTCACACTTCACATTCCTTTACTTTTATTTTCTTAAACCTTGTGGGAAAAAAATTGAGACAGCCTGTTCTTAAGTATAAACACAAAAGGCAAAATTACCCTTGCAGAATTGGTCTCTTGATTCCACTACCAAGCAATACTGAGAAAATTCTTGGTAACCCAGAGCTTTTCTATCTAGTCTCTGCTTATCAATTGTCATACACAATGGCTGTGGCAAGCCACTTAACATCTGTGCAACAACTTTTGCCTCAGGAAACAACAGGAATAATAGTTACCTCATCCACAGGGGTGTTGTGTGGTTTAGACAGAGTCATATTTTGAACATGTAACGCATTATAATTCCAAGGTAATATTGTAAGCATACTGCCCATTATCACTCTGATCATATGGAGTGGGATCTAAAAGGAACCAATAGTTTTTAAAGTTTCACTGTTTAAACTTTACCATTCAGCTAACTTCACCCCTCACTATCCTTTTAAGTATTGAAAAGACTGGTTAAATAAAAACTCATGTGTTTTCTAGAAATGGGTGCTATTTTAGCGTATTTTCCTAAATTGCTAAAATAAAAATTCAGGATTTATGAGCCTCTACATGACTCAGTCTGCTTTGGATTTGCATCCATTTGGCTTCAATGTTCAAAATTCCCTTGTTATTTTTCTCAGTTTAATTCGTAATATAGCCTCTGTCCATAAAATATTAAGATGTAGTTTGAACTCACAAGAATCTACCTAATCATCTACAAAATAAAATATGCAGGGTCAGAAATGTATTTACCCTGTTTCTTACATATATACCCTTTTGGATTCTTTACAATTAAACTTTTCGGTATCTACCGAGTATTTCTTAGGCAAATGCAATGTGAGCCTAGCTGGTAGGTGCCGCAACAACTCAGTTTGATCCTTTTGCCAGTTTGCTCTCCACCTGATGCTGCCCATCATCACCAGGCACAAGTCAATGGAGATTCTGCCTAAAGAAGCCTATCAAACCTTGTCCTGAAGATTACAGCCTAAACTGCAATTCTCTGAAATAGTTTTTACATCACAGAAGACTTCCACAGAGTGGGTGACTTGAATAGGATTGGCAGTAATTATGCATGGATGGCCTTCAGCCATCACCATTAAAACAACAGGATAATTACAGCTATCTTCATCATAAAAACCATCACTTCAAAATCAGATAATCAATAATCCATATTCTCCAGGAAGTGAATACAAATAATTCTTATTGGGAAAAGAAGGGCCAGGCTTCTTTACTAAACAGTTCTTTTTCCTCTGCAGGCACACATATTTGGAATATTTAGCAAAACTAATATGTTGAAGTATGAGTTAGAAAATAGGAAAACAGAAGGAGAGAGAGGCTGGGTAAAAGAGGATAAGAGAGAAAAAGAGAGGTGTGAGCCAGAAAAAAGAAAGAGAGAGAGAGAAAAAGGAGATAGATAGATGATAGATAGATCGGTGATAGATACTTAGATAGATAGACAGATAGATAGATAGACAAAGAATTTTGATTGTGTTTCTAGAGTAGCTCAAAAACACAGCAGTGTTATAAGGTGATAATTTTTAGCCAAAATTAGCACATTAAGTTGAGAATGTTGAACACTATGTGGTAAGTATGTAAGAAAATGATGAGTAAATATATAAAATAATTTTAAAGGTATTAAACTGTGTCTCAAAATTTACTTTTCAGGTTTTTTTTATTTTTCTTAGGATCAAATATAGAGCATTAAGCACATTAGAGAAGCATTCTACTAATGACCTATGACATCAGGCTGTCTCTAACATAATTTTTAGCCACTGTATTATTTGAATTAATGGTTATGCTGTCCTGAGCAACTGTGGCCATAATAATTTATGTAACTGAACAATGAAATGTCTGTACAAGTGTTTACAGATAGCATTAAAAACTAGATGATATTTTTCAAATATTGAAGACACCTAAGTATGAAAACAAATTGATGCTGAGCTAAAAATGGATTGCAAGACTCCTTGAATGTCACTTATACTTCTGTGAAAAAAATCAGATTTATCAATTTTTTTGACAAGTGTCTGACAACATTAGTTTTGAATTTAACTAACTAGACATTTTATCTAGAGACTCTTATGCAGGCTGTACAACCATCTGTTCTTTAGTGATATAGAGGGAAAAGTGATGAGATTGTATTAAATACTGTGTAGTTCTTTAAAAATCACCTGGGTATTAAATACCTATATAACCACCAATTCCATAAAATATTAAAATTATTATATTTATGCTGTATTTGCACTAGCATGTGCTCTTTCTTGGCTGAACATCTGACTATGAAAATGACAATTATAGTGTCTTCAAGCATATTCCCAAGCTATAGTTCATAGTATATAGTAATATTTTTAAAGTGACATTGAAATACCCATATCAAATTTAATGCCTGCCTTTATAATGTATTCAATAATTTATGACTACTATTAGTCAAAGTGTCATGACTATCGCCAAGATCCATAGAGTAGCATAAACCTCAATAATAAACATGGGAAATCTCTGTTTTGTGGATTGTCAGTGTAGTAAAAGTGACTCCCAAAGCAATAGAAAGTACTGATACTTTATAATAAATAAAGTACTGATACTGTTCTTGCTTTCTCACTTTAGGGTGAGGGTGGGAAGTTATTAAACAAGACTTCTCATGCTTAGGATACACGAGTTGGACTGCTTGAGCTAGATGTAACCTAAAAACCTTCCTCCTGCAGCCTAGTTCCTATAGCTAGTCAAGCTGACTGGATGGGAAGAAATTATTAGTCTGACCCAGTTGCATCACCTATGCATGACCACAATGCCCAGTATGGCTATATGCCCAAGCATGTGCAATAGGTGACACTCCTCTGTTGGTGATAACCAAGAGATTTCTAAGTGGTCTTATGGCACACTCGACAGTAGGGAAGTAATTCCTGGTACTAGAAACCCAGCCAACTTCCTATAGACAGTGATGTCAGAGATATTAACAATTATCTACCAATTTGCTAGACCAGCATAAGTCCTTAGTACATTCTAAATCTTATCTTCACATACGGATGGATATAGTTATTAGACTTCATCAAATAAGCGGCTCACAGAAAATCACAACTGGACACAATGCAGGGATTAAAGTATTATGGAACCCCTCAGCCCCAATGGATAGATCCACATCACAGCTCCTGCATCTAGTGTTTAGAGTACATCATGGGAGAAGTGGTGGTAAGAATGTAAGAGTAAGTATACCAGGAAGTCTCTTATGAAATTATTTCTCTTAGAAACAGCTACATAAACAATAGTTGCAATTTAAATAGGTGTGCTAATGCAAAAAAAAAAATCAGGAAAATTTCCTGGGGTCAAGTAAAAAAAAGACAGTCAATTTTAGAATTGAGAAAAGTAGTGGGAACATGGGAGGATTTGGGGGGAGAGTGTATATGAGGGATTAAAAGGACTGGAAGAAGGAAAAGGAAAGTGATGCAATTCTATTTCAATGAAAATCTACAAAAATAAATCAATTTTCAAGATGACTTTTTAGAAGGACAGTGCTATTATGAAACTTTGTTTTAATATCGTAAAAGAAACATAGTATTATATTGAAGGTTTCCTTAGGAAAAAATTAATTCATGTAAAATTTTAATAAGAAAACCATTTCAAACACATACATATACATATATTTTTCAATTTTAAAAGGTAAGAATTTTATTCATCCTATTCTAAATATCTTTAGTATTATCTCTGTAATGATTTAGGATGTATACTATTTACTAATTTCAGTTTCTATGAACATACACCAACTCCTCAGTTGTTACATATTTCAAACAAGTTGTTACGTGTTTCAAGCACAAACACATTCCCAATTTAACACATGATGCATACTTTTGAAAAGAAAGTCATTTGTATCTCCTGTACTTTAGAATTGACCAGAAATAAATTTGTTGCTTTAGAAACTGCATATGATATTTTCAAAAGCATCTTAAAATATAATGCAGCTAAAAATAAAGTTGTTGATGTCACTGCTCTGGGAATCTAATAGGAATGTCAGGTAAATGTCCTGTTATAATGTAATCATCGCCTACATTGCAGTTAGAGGGGGAAAAGAAAGTGAAAGTGTGAAAGTCCCCTGGATGATTCAGAGCCTCACATGAACACAGTGCAGTGGAGTATGTCTCATAATTCACAACTTCACTTTGGTCTTTATAAATGTGAACATTTTATTTTAACTCTTTGTCTCAGTTAATCTAACCCTGAACTACTGATCCACAATTTTAAAAAAATGAAGAGTCTGTAAACTGCTCAGCATGATGACTTCCTCTAAAACAATTTGTGATCAATACTAGTCACTGGGTGCACCTGTTGTTGATGGATCACGTTACATGGTCAGGGATGCTTCATGGAAAATCCTACCCGGAAGAAAAACAGGAGGATTTAGTGCAGCACTCTTCAAGACTGCGGGTATAATAGCCAATACCACTTTTGGCGCTGTGCTTGATAAAGTGGAGCCCTCAGGCCCACATAGGCAGCCGCTTTCTTTCCGGAGACCCTCACAGGAGGAGTGGTGCTTTACCTCTCTAAGTGATGCAGAGTCTTAGCGAGATTAATCCCTGACACACAAAGCTTGTATGACATACAAGTTCCATTGCACATTGTCTGAAGCTTTATGTACCTGTGACGAAATACACGACCAAAATGGCTGGAAGGAGGAAAGATTTGTCTTGACTCAGAGTTTCCGATATTCTCTCCTGTAATTCTTAGCTCTGTTGATCCTGTGCTGGAGACGATGTTAAGAAAGCCATGGTAGCAAGAGCTATTCAGCTCTCGGCTGACTGGTGACAAAAGAGGAAAAAAGAACTGAAGACCGTGTACCGTCAAAGGCACAATCATAGTATCCATTTCCTTCAGCCAGACTCCGTAACCTAAATGTGACATCACCTGCCAACACGGTGCCACCAGCCTGGGCCAAGCATTCCATGCACGTGTAAGGACATTTTATAGTCACATCAAGATGCCATAAGTGAAATTTTACAGTATATGTTTGCATGATGTCTGTGAGTGTTAGTTACCATTAGAAGTTGAAGGTTTGCAGCAAATACTATATGAAATACAAATCCTAGATTATTATCAATGTACCTCTTTGGTAAAGAGGCTGGTCAATATGCTCCCGAGTCAAGCTTTTAAAAGGTAATTCAGATTAAGATTAATGATATGTTTTCTAAACTCAGAGCTTCAAATTTCACTCTGGGGCTGGCCGTGAGACTGAATTCCTTGGAATATGACACTTTATAAAACTCTAGCACAAAGTCCTACAACTCACTGCATACTGTACCTTTTGAAAGTTATTCATGTCTCCGCACACAAAAGATAAACTAGAAGAGATAAAAAAGGATGCTTCCAGAATCAGTGTCCTTTAAATGTTACAACAACAAAGAGATGAGGACAGCAAGTGCATTAAATGAACTGTGTTCAAGGTCAGTGCAGTTCATGACAGATTACTGTTTAGATGACTCCCTAAGAATCTTCTGGATTTCTGAAGAAAGCAATGGTGATTATTTTTTTAGTAGATATACTGTTATTAAAGAAAAAATATCTCACATCACACCTGCTGCCATTGATGAGCAGGTATCCCAAGGAAGCTCATAATAGCTCATTCTGATAGTGAAGTCCAAGTAAAATAAATAACCATGTTGTCATTGCTGTTTACTCACTCACTCACTGTATTTAATAAATATTCCTTTTCCTCAGAGCTAGAATGATGTACTTCATCACTTAATTACAGTGTAAAGGGAGAAGCAGAATATGTGAACTAATCATTATGAGAACACAGCTTGTTCTCATTGATTTCTCAAGTTTTCACAATTAGAGTGAAGGTAGAGTACTTTCTGCAAATGAAGGGACTCGCGAATTCAACTTCCATTATTTATTTTTAATTATTAGAGGATTTTGGTCATTGATATTTGGAGTCTGTGAATGCAACGTACTCATCTTCAGGAACTAAAATTGCATTAGGTATATAGGCTGAGTCATATGCAGGAATGGAAACAGAACTAAGTGAATCACTCTGGAAATCATAATAATATGAACTAAGCCTAAACTAATGCTGAAGACCATATTTATATATGTTAGTTCATTCTGAAGATAAAGAAAACATATACTTTATCTCAGAAGCTATGGACTGATAATTCAGCTATGCTTAAATTCATGCTCATTTGTAGTAGTATGTACTTCTATGTATCCTGAGAAACTGGGTATGATGATGAAAAAAGTTAAATATTCAATGTCATTGAATAAACACAGTACATTTACATATTCACTGGTTCTTCCAGAAACTCCTAGAGAAAAGCAGTGTGCTGGTGGGGGGGGGCAAGGGGGGAGGGAATCACCTGCATGAACTTAATTAGCTTTAAGTCATAGTCATCTCTTTGTCTCAACTTCCAGAGCTATTCCCCAGGAATCTGTTGGCCATGTGTATCAGGGAAGTGGGTTGGAGATCTTCAATTTCTCTCCTTTCCTCCAACTCCAATCTCCCACTCTCAACCCCAGCTCTGTAGGAGACCATCTGCTCTGGCTTCTCCTCCCTCCCATCTCTCTGTTCCTGGAGTCTATACAGATCTTGGTAACAAACCCTGCATTCTTTATTCCTGTGGACCTCCTAAGGACCATTACATCTTCCTATCCTTTTCCCAAACCTAAGTGTCAGCTCCCAAAATCTAGAAACACATCCTACCCTAGACCCTAAATGGACACACCTGGCAGGATCTCAAAACATTCTCTAAAGGATAACCCATAGCCATGACACTCCCTTAAGACTGAGAGAGGGCAGTAGAAACCAACAAACACAACACCCACACCAAAAGATAAGATCAGACATAATAGAGGATTAAATACCTATATAACAATCGATTCCATAAAATCTTTTAATTTTTATATTTATGCTGTATTTGCATTATCGTGTGCTCTTTCGTTACAGAACATCTGACTATGAAAATGATAATTATAGTGTCTTCAAGCGTATTCCCAAGCTATAGTCGTACTACGCAGTAATATTTTATCATTTCTTAGATTCCTTAATATTCTCTAAGGAGAAACAGAAAATTTAAAGAACTGGACAGAAGGTGAGGTCAGGAGAAACTGGGAAGAGTTAGATGTGGGAAAGCATAATCAGAATATATTGTATGACAAAAATATTTTCAATAAAAAACTTTAAAAATTCTTAATCATGTATAATTGAGGCACCCACATAAATTATATCTAAGCTAATTAGTCATTTCCCTATACTATAATTCTGTCATACTTTAGGATTGTTGAGGATATCCATATGTGTGGAGAGTTCATATATTCAACACACTCTAACATAAAAAAATAACCCAACACAGACAAGTAAGTCTAGAATCTGTGATGTTAATGAATAAGCTTTATAATTATAAAATAAATAATGTCTTAACTCTATACTGTAGCTAATTGTAATAATGTTGAGTAAGATTACTATGTATCTTTTAGCTCTCAGTTCTCTTGTAATAATCATTTTTGTGTTTTTTTATGTGAAGCTTCATTAAATGTAAAATGTCCAAGTTATAAAAGTTCACCTAATTTTATTGAAATATTCATTGTACTCAAAATTACCATATCATTAATTAAAATCTTGATTCAGTGAGAAGACTGGACCATGGAAAACATACCTATCCATTATTGGTCTTGCTCTAATAAGTGAGAAAAGGCTTTTACACTTACATGCTATTTTCACCTCAGTGGTTTTAGCAACTTTGAAAAAGACAGAATAAGTGCTGGGAATTGCGCTTCTGATGTAGACTGTGTGATTTGCTGCTTTGAGATTGACCTAAATGAAGTTTTAAGCTCAGGTTTAAAAATCACAGTTTCTATTTTTCTCAGGTTTAGAATGAGATGGTCTACTACCACTTTCTGTGACAAATACTTTCATGTAGTCAACTTTTATTTATTTATTCAGCTTTAATTCACAGCAAAACATAAAAAAGACATTTTTATATTATCTGAAAAAAGGAAAGCAAATAAATAAAGTAACCATTATTTTTGCATATGCATCAAATTACATACAGCTATAATGGCTAACATGGTTGAGGGAAGAAGCCGTGAATATTGAACAGTGAACAAAAGTAAGGGGAATGAATATTATTAAAGATCAGTTGATGGGTGAAGGTCAGCACTTTGACCTACAAGTACAAAATCAGTTTCATGATGCTGCTACAGAGCAATGTTTCCTGATGGCTTTAAGAGTTGGAGGAAAAGTTGAGGAGCCCGGTAAAAGGTTCACCTCATATACAAAGATTATATAAGGTCGTGGGGAAGCCTTCACAGAAGTTTTACAAAGATTAGCCTCAGCTGTGAACAAAGCCTATCAGACCCTGATGTAGGCAGGTGTTGATAGAGTCACTAGTGTTTGAGAGTCTGAATACCAAATGTAAAAGAGTTATGACACCATTAAAGCCACAGGCAAAGCAGTGGACAAGTGGATAAGGAGCATGACAGATATTTAGTCTTGCAAGTACTCTGCTAATATCATGGGACAGGCTATTGCTAAAGGTCTCTGTTATCAAAACCTTGGTGCTTCAATTGTGGGAAATTTGGACATATACCAGGAGACACTGAACAACATGCTAACGGTCTCAGGTCTCAAAATGTCTGGTGCAATAACTGTGAGAAATATGGTACTTTCTGCCATAAAGTTGAATGTGCTTTTTTTCTTGAAGCACTGGTGTTCCAAATATCAAACAGAAAGAATATTTGTAACATAAATTGTTGATGTAACAAAGTACCATAAATAGTTTTTTTAAGTTAATATAGACTGATTATCCCACTATTCTGTACATTAAAATCTAGATCTGACTATCTGAGGTAATTTATGGTCTTTAATAGAAACGTTCCTTTGTATTGCTCCCATAGAAGTTCCCATTTTGTCATGTATTCCATTCTTGAAACACTGTTTGTACTACATGGTTCATGTCCTATTCTCTCATTTTGAATCCTTACTTTTCAGAGTCACCAAGTATGTGTTTTTTCTTTGCTTTTCATCCAGTTGCTTGCTTTAATTTTTTTTTATACCCCAATTATAGCCCTCCTCCCTTGCTCCTTTTAGAGGGGGAGCCCTCCTCACCTGCCAGCTGACCCCACCCTATCAAGTCTCATTAGGATTGCCTGCATCCTCTTCCTCTGTGGCCTGATAAGGTACCTCACCAGGTAACAGAGTCCATGACAGGGACATCCCTTGCTTCCCTTCATAGGGGACCCATATGGAGACTGAGCTGCCTATCAGCTACATCTGAATGTGCGGCCTAGGTCCTTTCCATGCATACACGTTGGGTGGTGCATCAGTCTCCACTGCTCCCTCTGGGCCAGGAATTTTTTTGGCTCTCTTGCAGAGTTCCTGTCCCGTTTGTGTCCTCTTGCCCTCTACTCCTATTTATCCATAGGACTCCCTGTGTTGTGCCCAAAGTTTGGCTCTGAAACTCAGCTTCTGCTTTGGTCCCCTGCTGGGTGGAGTCTTTCAGAGGACAACTATCGTAGACTCCCTTCCTGTTCCTTCTCTTCAACTGCTTCCAGTGTTTATTCTATTTGCCCCTCTGAGTGAGAATTAAGAATGCTCCCCAGGGTCCTCCTTGTCACTTAACTTCTTTAGGTCTGTGGACTGTGATATGGTTATCATGTACTATATGGATGATATCCACCTATAAGTGACTATATACAATGCATGTCCTTCTGGGTCTGGATTAACTCACTCAGGTTGATCTTCTTCAACTCCATCCATTTGCCTGCTAGTTTCATGGTGTCCTTGTTTTTGATAGCTGAATAATATTCCATTGTGTAGCTGTACCACAGTTTATCCATTTTTTCAGTTGAGGAACATCTGGGTTGTTTGCAGAATCTGGCTGTTACAAATAACACCATTATGTACATAGTTGAGCAAATGTCCTTGTTATATGGTGGAGCATCTTTTGGGTACATGCCCAGGAGTGATATAGCTGGGTCTTGATGTGCAGTTGTTCCAATTTTCTGAGAAAGCGTCAGATTGATTTCCAAAGTATCTACATGTTTTCAACTCTCTTTCCTGATACTTTTCTGCCCTGCTTTCCCTATGTCCAGTCTTAATAGGCCTGCAACTATCAACATCAAAAAGCCTGGATTTATTGGAAAAAACCATTCGCAATTGAAGAATTACCTAGTTCAGATTGACATGTGTGCATGTTTGCATGGATTGTCATTTTTCCCCTCTATAGTCACTCACAGATGTACATGTAACAAATTGTTCTTTGATGGGACAAGGAAGCATGAGTATAGAGTTGGTGGATAGACTGCAAATGAATCGCAGTATTATCACAGTAGACCTCAAGATCAATTCATTTTAAACTAATTTTATCAGTATCTGTGACATTGACATACTTGATATTTCATTGTATATATGCTTCAATTGAGAAGGAAGAAACAGGTACATATGAAGTTTGTATACTGTCTTTACTAGCAAAGTATGAATTTAGATTTAGGTCTGAAACTGACAAGAATGTACTTTGAGTAATGGAAACTCTACATTGATAGGGTAATTTATTTTTAATTATCATTAAACTAGTCTATGCTAATTTCATTACTTAATAAGCTGTTTCAACCAAGAATAGAACAATTATAGATACAGTGCTACCCTAATATGAGCACATACAATCAATGAGCCCTCTAAAATCTGGAAAACTGGAATTTGAAGAGCCCTTGGCCCTTCTTTGAGAATACGCCTATGAGATGGCAAAATGAAGACAGTTAAGTCTTATAAAATGCAGAAAACACTCAATTTTTGCCTTTGCTGCCACATCCATCTCCAAGAAGTCTCTAATCTCCAGATGATGTGTTATCTGTTCTCTGTTTTCACCTTTGTAACCATCCAAATAAGAGTTTTTCTAATGGTCTAGATTACAGTACTCTCCTGCAAATTCAGTGGCATATATAGACAAAAATCTTCAATTATGTTTTACTCTAAGTTTAGAATGAAGCCTTTTTGCTCCTCATCTTAGGGGTACATCTTGCACACACCTACATTCTCAGCTTTTTCCTTTATAATAGAATACATTTGAACTTCTGATTACAATTTCTGACTATGATGTGCCCTGGAGCACCATGACATTAATTATCCCCAAAGCCCACTTATATTAGCAGTAAGACATCTATGAACATAAAACACTCCCTTGCTCTGTTACCTACTGAACAAACATGGCTCTCATTGACACATATTTTCACAGCATAATGACAGAACAATGGGAACCTGCACAGAACATAGATATCTTAAAATAAAGAGGTACTTGTAAGATAACAATCTGTACTTTTATTACTTCTCCACAAGAAGCTGACTCAGTGCATGCCCTAGGAACATTCTAATCCTTTAGCACTTTAGTGAAAAGTTAATATCTCTGGCCTTACCAGTAAGCATACCAACAAACCAACAAAATACTAATTTTTCAAGTAAATGGCTTAAAACCAAAGTTAGATTTATAAAACGCATTTCAGAAATAATTTTTTAAAAGGAGAAAAACATAAAGATGGTGTCCAGATGTTTAAATGGTTCAAGTAAAGAAAGCATAACACAAAAATATATCTAGCTAAGCAGCCATTTTAATTGGAAAGCTACAAAAGAAATCAAAACATTAAGAGCTTTAGAAACATAATGTCTTTGAGTGCTTCCATGCACAGCTAAATTTTCTTTCAGGAAGAGACATTGTCAAGATAAGTATAAAGCATAATGGAATTAAAAATCAATGAATGGCTCTCAACAAGAAGGGCATGATTTCATAATGTTGGTTATTCCTCACTAGTAAAGCATTTTAATATATGTAATCATATAATTAAAATATCAATAATATTTCCTCTGACATTTGATATGCTTAAGAGTGGATAACCATACCAGATTTTAACAACAATAAAAAAATTTTAATACAGGTCTCCCACGAGAAGGACCCATTGCAGATAGCTTCCAAGACTTTTCTAACCCACCATAATTAGCAGATAATCCTCAACTAACTAACATGATTAAGTGTTATATATGAGTTTTGTCCCATATGCATTAAATAATATCAAGATTTTGCCTATGATATATAGGCTTAGTTTTTCAAAAGCCTACTTTATTTAGGGTTCTCAAACACCTTTCCGTCCCTTCCAACTCCCTAACCCTTGATAGGAAAGAAAGAAGGTTAGAAGGAGGGAAACAGGGGACATAGTTTTCTTTGCTTCTTCTGGCTGGGTAGTTTCATAGGTTCTCAGCTGTCAACAGCAAAGGCAGCAGGCAGTCCTCCATCAGTCTCTTCCAAACCTCCCCCTTCTCCTTTTATACTCTCCTTTTTATACCCTTCAGGGTCCTCAGAATTCAACTAACTCCTGGTAAAAAGCACATCCTACATGAGACAATTATGAGGTGGACAAACTAAAGTCCAAACTAAAATCCCAAAGTTGGGATTAAAACAAAAATGTAACTGGGTTCACAAAGAAACCCAAACGTTCACTATGATGATACCTAGCACACTATAAATGTTAATGAATGGGCACTGTATCTTATTGATTAGAAAATGACAAGGGCAAAAATTCACACATGTCAAGAACAGAATTCTTTCAAATATTTTTTTATCTGAAGTTTAAATCTACAGATGAAAAACCTGACAGTGTAGATGGAAGAGGTAATTCAAGTAGAAGGTATGGGCCTGTTTGCAAAACAACATCAATCAAACGGTAAGAAAGAGAGTAAGATATTTTAAATAATTTTCCACCAAACATCATAAAAGACTCCAGATTTAGAGAAGAAAAAATATTTTACAGCAATTACTACAGTATCACTATTTGGTCTGTTTCTTAATCTCCAAAACCCTTCAGACAATACAAAAATCAATACTCAGTATTTGCTCTTTAAACTCTCTCAACTGAGGCTACCCTACAAGCAAAGAATCCTGAGTTTAAGGCACAATTCAACTTTTTTCCATTTAATTTTAATTTAAAAAAGATTATAACTCCAAAATTTCTCCCTTCATTTTCCCCCCTAAAACTCTTCCATATTTGCTTACCCACTTTCTTTCAAATCAATAGACTATTCAATAGCTCTTATTATAAGCATATATGTGTATAACATATAATAATATCATACATCATATTCTATAATACATATACATCATACAAAATTATATATAGTATACATGTAATTTTACAATATATATAATTTATATTTAATATGTAGCTATCCTATTCACTCTTTATAAAGTTACTTATATGTATATTTTGAGAGATGACCTTTTGACAGTGGAAAAACAATTCATGTTTGGATATGGAAAAGCCAAGACAGCCTCAGACCTACAGAAAAAACTATAGGCTACTGAGGAAAGCCAGGGGCCAGACTACAACACAACTTCTTAAACTGTGGTTGTGAGTCCATATGGAGTCACATAACTGAATGTGATGAATTGTGAAAAGTTTGACAACACAAAAATGTCTCTGAGTATCAAGTACAAAAGGCTAATTCAAAATCACACATGAGACAAAGCTTACATGTTTCAGAAAACACTTATGGTATTGCATTATGGGATTTCATGGTAACCTTGAGTATAGCATGCACATGCACCACTGTGCTTGCCAATAGCCACACAAACTAAACAGTGTTAGCTGTGACATCTTGCCTTAGATTCCAAACACCTGTCTTTTATGAACTGCAGCATAATGTGATTGCTTGTTTTTCTGACTCTAATACATTTGGCATTACATTGACTTTGTTCTTTGACATTTTCATATATGTAGAAATTGCATTCTGATTATTGTCACTTCACCTTCTCTATTCATCCTTCTATCCTTCAAACTTTTTTCCTCCCTACAGTTCCTTCCAAACAGTCAAAAACCCCACTCTTATTTTTATTTTTTATAAGAAGGAATTTATTTGTTTTTTTAAATTTTAATTTATTCAGATTACATCCCGATTGCTATCCTCTTGCTTGTATCTTCCCATTTCCACCCTCCCTTCCTCTTCCATCTTATTTCCCTCCCTTAGACCTCTGCCAGAAGGGGTCCTTCTCCCCCAACATATGACCACAGGCTATCAGGTCTCATCTAGATAGCCTGCTTCCCCTTCCTCTGTGTGCCTGCCTGGCCTCCCCACCAAGGGGAAGTGACCAAGTCTGGAGCATCAACGTTCATGTCAGAGGCAGTCCCCACTACCCCCACCACCTTGGAGAATGAGCTGTCCATTGGCTATATCTGCCCAGGGGCTCTAGGTTTACTGCATGCATTGCCCTTTTTTGGTGCAAAAGTTTGTGCAGGCCCCCTTGAGTCCAGATATGCTAACCTTGATGATATCCTTGTAGGGCTCCTCAACACTCTCGGTCCTTCCATCCTCCCATTCTTCCATACCACTCAGTGCTCCACCCAGTGTCCAGCAGGGAGACCTAGCATCTGTCCAGATCCCCCGCTGTGTGGTGTCTCTCATAAGGTCTTTATTTTGCGCTAATATCCACTTATAAATGAGTATATACCATGTGTGTCTTTCTGGGTCTGGGTTATCTCATTCTGGAAGATCGTTTATATTCCATCTATTGCAAATTTCAAGCTGAGTAGTATTCCATTGTGTAAATGTACCACAGTTTCTTTAATCATTCTTTGGTTGAGGGGCATTTAAGTTCTTTCCAGATTCTGGCTGTTAGGAATAAAGCTGCTATGAACATACTCTTGTTTTTTAGGCCCATTGTAAACAGGATTATCTGTGTGACCATGAGCTTACAAGTATTCATCACAGCCCAATGGGCAAATAAGTGGGCACTTAACTGAAGGCGGTGACTAGACCTGCAACAAAGCTTGCCCAGGGTGCAAGTTCAGCAGAGAATGGAAATAACGCTGTACCATCTCCAATTTATAATTGACTAATGATAGGCCCAGGCTCCTGTACCTCCACTGCAGGCAGATGAAACCAAGAAGTCAGGCCTTTATTGTCACTTCCATGTTCATGTGTTGTTATTCAGCATTTCACAGTCCCTCCTGTTGTCTTCCGACTTTTCTGCTCCTTCTGATCCATCTTCCATGGTGATCAATGAGCTTAGAGTGGTTGTATAAACGTTGTAATTAGGACTGACCACTCAATAGGCAAGTGCATCTCAGCACCCTGAGCACCCACACATCTCTGCAGTTAATCCAAGGCATTTCAAACTGTAGTATCTTTTTCTTTCACTGAGAATGGAGTTTATCTATGGATCTGAAAATAATATTTAGAAGTTAGCATCACTCATGATCATTTGGCTAAATAACCACATTAAGTTCACACCTAGGACCTACAGGCTCCTCTGTCACAGCTTTTGTCTGGATTATAATGCCAAGTATTAGTTCTCCCCTTTGTAGTTGGTCTCAAATACAAAGACAAAAAAAAAATCACATTATAATCTCAACTGATACAAAAGAAGCTCTTTCACAAAACCAAATGTGTCTTCATGATAAAAGTTCTACAGAGAATAGGGCTGGATGGAACATAACTCAACAAGATAAAGGATAAATAGGACAGACCCATACTAAACAGCATCCTAAATGGAGAAAAGCTCATAGCAATCTATATGGGAAGCTGGCCTGAACCGGCTAGATGCTAGAATCACAGCATGCAGCAGTTAAACCATCACAAATGCATGAGGTGTAGAATTGCTTGCTCTTTCCCTTTCCTTACAGAAAAGCATTTAATACCAACAGAAATAATAAATATTAAAAGGAAAAAGTAATTATGAGAAAGATAAAAGAATTAATTGAATTATGTATTGCCAAAAATTTAAACTAAAACAATTTCTCCTAATGGGTTAGAGAACATTATTTCGAGGGGAAAATTGATTACTCCTTTTAGACAATTATGGGTAGATTCCAAGCAAGGATTTAGTATAGTCTTCAAGAAGCCATTATTTTTTATCTTGGTTTACTATGTGGAATTCTCAAAGAAAGCTTCTTTTTCTTGATTATACATTACAGTATAGTTCAAAGATGAAACCGCAAGTCTACAGTTAATTTTTCTTATAAATAACTAAGTTGTGCCGGCAGAATAATGTCAGTGCCATCAAAAAGGATGAAGAATATCTTTTATTTCTGAAAATGCATTTTTAAAATTTTAATTTTATTTATTTTACAGCCCAGATGCATTTTTCCCTCTTTTGTTTCCTCCTGGCCTCTACCCCTCCAACTCCTCCTCCCCTTCCTGTTAGAAAAGGGCCAGCTTTGAATGATATTAACCAGCCTTGGCATTATCAAGTTGCAAGAAGACTAGGCACTTCCTCTTGTATTAAGGTTAGAGAAGGGAACCCAGTAGGGAAAAACAGTCCTTAAGGCAGGCAACAGAGTCAGAGATAGCTCCTGACCCCACGGTTAGGTGTCCCACAAGATCAAGCTACAGAGACTGTAACATATGTACAAAGGATTTAGGTAACTTCCATGCAGGATCCCATATTGGTGGTTCAGTCCTTCTGAGCCCCAATGGGCTAAGGTTGGTTGATTTGGTGAGTTTTCTTGTGGTGTCCTTGACTTGTGTGCTCCTACAATCCTTCCTCCTCCCTATCTTCTGGGTGATCTTCCTAAAGTTTGGCTGTGGGTGTCTGCATCTGTTTCCATCAGTTGCTTAGAATGACAATTATGTATGACATCAATTTGTGAGAATAGCAGAATGTTTTGAGGAACCATTTCATTGACTATTATTATTATTATTATTATTATTATTATTATTATTATTATTATTATTATTATTATTATT
>OU015752.1:11082821-11098642 GCA_907169655.1 Acomys percivali
ACTCTACAACTTCTCTATATGCCCTGGGGAACCTTTTTTTTATATGATCAAGCTTGCCTACATTACATGCCATTTAACATTAGTGGCAAGATCAGCAGTGAAGTGGCCTTACTACACAGGTCAGGTTTCAGGTACAATCAATTTGAAGAAAGTGACCTTGTGGAAATGCAGTTTTGCTTTATTTTGATATCTTTTAAAGTTTCTATGTAGTTATATGCAAACAGCTGTTTCCAAATTACATCTCTAAGTAAATACCTTAAGTATAAAAATATCAGTGGCATTGAATATTTTGAATACTTTATTTTGTACCAATTCAATTTGGAATTGAATTACTATTAATCCAAAATTTACAAATATAACTTTAAAAGTTTCTACTCATTACCCCCTTTTTCATTAAGTGGAGATTTTGAACTAAACCCAACAAAAAACACTCTTTATTTGTGTTGACCAAATATTGCATATACGTTAGCCTCATGCTTTGTTTAATCCTATATACTGTACCACAAAAACTCATATTTATACAAATTATTGGTTTTTAAGAATATTTGATACTTTCTATCATTTTAAATATTTAAAAATACTGTCATTTTAAATATTAAAAAAGTGAGTGACAATAGTAGTGTGTAGAATCCAAGGAGAGGGTGTACTTTTAACATGTGATTAATCTTTAACAATTATAGACGAGGAATTTCTATTTTTATCTCTAGTCCAGGCACTGCTTGACAGAATGTAAGCCGCATGACTCTATTGAGAACATTTTCTGAATTAGTGAAGTACCTGTAAACACAAGAGACAACATTTTTTATTGGTCTACAGGGATAGAAAGAGTAATGTCCTTTCTGACATTCTCTGCCACTAAAGTATATACATATTTAAGACCTGGGAAGAAAATTCATATTTCAAAAAATAGCAAAGTGAGGACTTTGAGACACATAATGCTATGGGGCAAGCAGTCAATAGGATCCAAAAGAAAATGGAAAATAATATGATAACTTTTTGAGACTAGATGTCCTTGAAGCCAAGGGACACCTGTGATATAACAAATAATGAAAAGCTTCTGAGCATACTTAACACAGGGATTTTATATTTTCTTTGGTTTATGAATTTATCTATTAACTGTTTTGCTTTACAATTATTTTGCTTTAAAAATATTAGTGAATGATGATGCCTATGAGTTAATTATCCATAACAGTAATTAGGACATTTCCAAATTGCATAACAATGATTCTTTCAGTTGAGACTATAATATTTCTTTATCATCTTACTTATGGTCTATAATCATCTTACTGATTACATGAAAACCAGAAGACCTGCATACTCGGCAAAAACAATATCTAATTTCAAAGTGACCCTAGTACTGATCATGATTTAATAGCCACAGGAGTAAAAAGCTTACATGTGTCATCAACATTCTATAAAGCATAGATATTGTTTTTCTTTTCATTATATACACTTTAATTAAAATATAATTAAAATCACTCCTCTACACTGTTCCATCCTCTCCCCAAATCCATACCCTACAACTCCTTTATATCCTCACTTCACTCTCAAATTGATAGTGTCTTCTTCCTAAATTATATATATATATATTTATATGTATATATATGTATATGTATATATATATGTATATATGTATATATATGTATATATGTATATATATATATAAAATGTATGTGTATACACACACACACAACCTGCTGAAATAATTTTAATATTTGTTTGTATATGGTTTCAAGGCTGATCATTTTGTATTGGACCACCAATTACTAGGTTCATTCCCGGGAGAATGTAACTCCCTCCCTTTTCCAGTAGTCAAGTAGTTGCCTGTAACTCTTTGTCCAGGGCTGTGCCTCCTTCCTCATTAGCATGTCTATTGATTGATACTGTCATTGTCCAGATCTTGTTTATGCAGTCATTTCTATGTGATACTCTTCCGCAGCAGATTTCCTGTTGTTATGCTGGTCCTTTCAGTCTTTCCGCCCTCTCATCTGTCATGTTTCTTATATTGTAGATGCTGGAGCTGTGATGTAGTTATAGCCATTAGAGATGCTCATGATTAGTTGATCTCTGCATAGTGTCCAGTTGTGGTTCTCTGTGATGGTCTGTAATTGCTATAAAGATGAGGCGTGATGGCTTCACTCATCTGTGGGTATAAGGATAAGGATAAAATTTGTAATATAGTCTGAAATAATGCATAGCTACCAGAGAGGTGGAGGTACAATGGTATGATTGGTCAAGATATCACAAGTGACTCCAAAAATATTGATGTAGCCCTTCATTGCCTCTCAAGGGCTAAGGATGGGCTCCTATTTCTGAAGGCACCTCATGGTTGGGAAACATAACTGAGATTAACTGAAAATGGATCTGACCTTAAAGCTTCCTTCTTGCTCATTAGCAGTCATGTCTATGATACCAGAAAACACTATGCAAACATCCAATGTACGGAAGCCTCACATGTTAATAATTTTCTTTTTAGATTTTATCAGATAACTAATTATTGTCTCTATTGTTTTTACCTCTATAACACACTCATCTAATATTTAACATATTTCGGGTTAAGTTAAAGTTGACTATAGTCTATTATCTTTACTGAAAGTTCACTTAAGGATCGAAACAGAAGTCCATGCTTCAATTATTATTTATTAAATTACTAATTGGTTTTTCTCCATGTGACAAAAATAGCGATTATAAAATCCTGATTTCTAAAATGGCAATATTTCTTAACATCTTGTGTTTTCAGTAATAGTGTCACTTGGCCATAGACCTAAAACATATGGTACTTTTAAAATGTTTACTATTTTTTAAAGTATATTTTTTCTAATATTTAACTGTACACTTGTTTTAAGTGCTGTAATAGAACATGATGCTCCAAGATGTGGAACTGTTACATTTTTATGATGTTTAACACAGTTTCTTGACCTACTTTACTGGTACTATGACTACTTGTTCTTTATAGTTTTATGTCAGCTTGACACGAGCTAGAGTCACCTGGTAGGCAGGAACATCAATTAAGAAAATGTAGGCGAAACCGTAGAGCATTTTCTTATTTAGTGGCTGATGAAAGAGGGCCAGCTGCTTGTGGGTGGTGCCAGCCCTGGGATGATGGTCCTGGGTTCTCTAAGAAAGCAAGCTGAGCAAACCATGAGTAGCAGGCCAGTAAGCAGCACTCCTCTGTGGATTCTACATTTGCTGCTGCCTCCAGGTTCTGGACTTCATATGCTCACTTCTTTCAGTGATGGACTATATTGGGTATATCTAAGCCAAAGACCACTCTTTCTCTCCAAGTTGCTTTTATTATGGTGGTTTGTCCCATCAATACTAACCCTAATAAAGCCACTACTCATTTGATTTAAAATTGTACAGTAATGCCAAGGACCAAATGCATACTATTTCTAAGACTGTGTTAACTGTACCCAGTTATCATGTACATGATTACTATAGTAATGGGTTTCTTTCAATTTCAAACCACTTCCAAAACTAACCCCTTTGAAAAAGTAATAACGTTAAAAAGTCTCATTGCTTTTATGATGATAATCAGCAAGATTTACCACCTCAGAATACACATCTTCATTTCCATTGGCTTGAAATGAGCAATCTCTTAATTACCTCAGAGCCATGGCTCCAGATCCATTTTTAAAGAAATGACAAACCTACCAAGTCATTTAGTGAAAAAGACTTGGGGAATAACTTTCTGAACTCTGGTTAAGGCGTCTATATAATGAAGTGTTTTGCCCCTTCCCAGCACTTGTGTCATTCAAATTAGTTTTTAGCCTGTATTTTCAAACTAGTTCAGCAGACAAAGTCAATAATAATCAAGTCTGAGTATCATTTGAAAGTTTAGACCTCTTCTATATGTCATTGTCAGTGATTTAAATCATCAGGAAATTAATTTTTGAGTGTTGTTTCTAAACAAACACAATCTATTCCAGTGCAATTGAAATTGTAAAAAATTTAAAAGTCAACAGATCCTGGAGCAAAGAAAATGCAGAAAGTAAAGTGGTAAATATTGGTACCAAAGTTTGCCTCCTTAGGTGGAAACATTAGAAACATTTTACTAAATTCATATTATGACTCTATGACTGTCAGTTTTATCAGATAGGTCTGTTTTATTGGTTCCTACCAAATATAATGAATAAATTAATAAAATATATGTCTCACAAAATAATTTATAAATATTTATGGTAAGCACAGCACATTAATTATTGAAGAACAGAAGAGAATGCAAATAGGCAACCAAACCAAAACAGGAGGCATGGAGAGTGCTCTGTATGTTATTCTTATATTTGTACTTAGATTTTTCACACAAAATGTTTGCAATAATACTTGGTATTGTAGTACGTTTTTACTGTAAACAAAAATTTATAAAACAGCTGTTAGGTGAGAACTTGAAGCAATGATATAAGACTATATTTCGAAATCTGAATATTGTAGTGATGATCCATATATTTCAAATATTGAATGGAAAGAACCTAAATTGTGTCTGAGGTAATCACATAAATTGCTTCCTTATGTTATTACAGCTTTGAATGATCCTGAAGGCTGAACATTCTGCCATCTCTCCCCTGCTTTTTAAAAGCAGCTTTATTGAGATATAACTGTTTTAGCTCTTAATGTGTTTGAGTTAACAGGTTTTAGTATATTCACTTCTCTCTCTCTCTCTTTTTTTTTATTTTTTATCTTTTTCCTTCTGTTTGTTTATGAGCCTTCTCCTGGCCTACTTCTCAACAGCAAAGTATTTGGTCTCAGACCTAGAGGAGGGGAATAGAGTGAAAGTGGAGGGAGGGAGGAACGGGAGAACACAAGTGATGGGATAACAATTGAGTTGTAATCTGAATAAATTAATTAAATTTAAAAAAGGAAAAAAAGAAAGCTAATGATATGAAATGGCTTGGCACTGTGATTAGTAAATTGCCACCAAGTCAGCCCTAACTGAGCTTCCTTATAGAATACTCTGGTGGCTGTTATCACTTCATTCTATTAAAACTCATATAGGCTAAGGGATAGGCATAATAAAAACATGTCATGAGGATAATAAGAAAATATCACTGGGCATGTTTGCCTCCAAAAGACTTGGTATCCAAATTAAAAGTACTAAAGGGAAAGCTGTGGTCCCTTTATGTCATCAGTAGTGGTGATTCTCATTAAACTGAAATCATAAATGGTCTAGATTTACCTTCCATAGTAATTTATGAATCAGATATGAAACTTGAAGCATCTAAGGTTTTATATAGTCCTGACTATCACATTGAAACATGTATAATGAGACAGGAAGTAAATTATGTTTTATATTATGATGCCATGTTTTCTAAGTCTATACAATGAATAAAAAATTCTCTATTTCAGGTGAGTCAATTCACAATTATCAGGTTGTTTACAGTCTCAGTGGCATTTAATAAATTATGGTAACTTCTTGTATAATATTATTACTTGTGAATATGTATAGTCTTCTAGATTCTAAAGCTTAAGCCTTTTTATTACATTTACCATCCTCCCCGAAACTAATTTACAAGTGCCTAATAAATTAATGTCATCTTAGTCTCTACTGCATATCCATTATATACTCTATAATGAATAAACCCAGAAAGGTATAGATTGCTATGATTAGAAGCTACATGCCTTATGTTTTTGCATGTAATAATGTAGAATTAATCTTAGTTGCTTTAGATATGATATTTTTATTGTTAGAATAATGGTGAGTTAATTTGTAAGGAAGATGAAAGCTAGCATTCATATTAATGATGCATTTGCATTTTCCCTGCCATAGAAAGATTCTCCAAGGGTCACTCAGGGAGTCTTTTGGAACAGTAAAAAGAAAGATAGAGGGAGACAGAGGGGTCAAGAACACTACAAGAAGAACTACAGAGCAAACTAATCTGGACCATGAGGACTTGCAGAGACTGATCCAACAACTGAAGAGCATAAATTGGCTGTTCTATTATCCCCTACACATATGGAGGAGATGTGAAGCTTGGTCAACATCTGGGTCCTTTAACAATGGGTGTAGAGGGTATTTCTGTCTCCATTGCCTGCCATTGCATCCCTTTTTGCTAGCTGGGTTGCCTTTTCTGTAATCAGTTGGAGATGTCCTGCTAAGACTTGGGATGCAAGGGAGGGTTGGTACCCATTGGAGGCCTCCCCTTCACTGAGAAGAATAGGAGAGGTAGAATGTGAAGAGTCAGCATGCGGGTGGGACTGGGAGGAGATGATGGATGGAATTGGGATCAGGATGTAGAGCGATTAAAGAAAGAAAGAAAAGAAATTAAAAATGAGTAACCTAACCATTGTGCATAAAGTTCATCCTAGAGATAAGCTATGTGGTACAATGTTCATGAAATTATTAGAATTCTACACGATGTGTTGAAAGTAAGTGTGTGAAGGAGCAGTCTTTGATTCTTTGCTTCTGCTGGGTCTCTTTTCTTTTTGTTGGTTTTTCCTTGTCCAACTTCTATGTGAAGATTTTTGTTTTTTCATTTATTTTTTATTCTTTTAAAAGGAAAATAACTTCATTTTGGAAGCTGCTAACCTGCACTCTGGGTTCACTCAGGTATTGAAGTTTTATCAATTCTCAAGTCTCTGGTGGATTTGAAGACTAGATAGTTTAAATTTTTAATTAAGATTAGTAGGTTAAGGGTTAAGATGGGTTTAGATCAAGATAGATGTTTTAAATTAATAGAGATGAGATATGGTAGATATTAATCTCCATTCAGAAATTTAGACCCATCAATATAGGAAAGATGTTTACTTCAAGTTTGCCAAATACAAATCCCAAATCACTATGAATATAACATTTATATAATTCCTGATTGTCTCATGGTTATTACTGCTGTATGTAGTTTATTTAGCTCATGTGTAATAATATAAATATACATGTTAAAAAAACAATAAAAAGACAATAAAAAGAAAATAACTTTTAATACAAAAAGTAGGCGGTCTCATCAATTGTATCTTACAAATGTATAGAAATAATTCTGTAGTGAACAATACATAACCTAAAATATATTAAAATAAATTTCAACAGCACATTAAGGAAAGTCTACAAAACTGATGAGGTATAGCCAAGGGTTTTGTTCTTCTAATTCTTGATTTCTGCTTTCATATTTGGCTTAAGTCATCAAATTATAAATCTATCTCTTCCTATTTATATTTGGCAGTCTTGAAGAAAACATCTTTCTTATCTTGGTGCATCTAAAATTCTGAGTGTAAATCATCATCTGTCATATCCTGTTATTATCAACTTAAAACATTTATCTAGACCTAAAAACACTAAGAATATAACGTTTATATAATTCCTGATTGTTTCATGATTCTTCTTGCTGTAGGTAGTTTACTGTAAAAATGTGTAATACTATGAATGTATAGGTAAAAAATAAAAAATATTTGATCCAAAAAGATGCACTAACCCTTCTTCTCCCAATGTGACTTGTGGGCATAGTGTTTGCCACAGACCCAGAAAACCAAAGTGTTTAGCATATTTTGTTTCAAAAAATTAAGTTACAATGGATGAAAAAGAGTTTAAAATAGATATGGGTTTCTTCGCTCATATCTGCAATTCCAACACTTGTCATGGGTTCTGTTTGTATAGCATGTGTTTAAATTTAAGTTCAACACCAACACCATTAATTAAATTTAGTGTGATAAAAAGTTTTATTTTTGAGATTATGTGAATTTTTTAATAACATAATATAAAC
Source organism: Acomys percivali (assembly GCA_907169655.1). NCBI lineage: Eukaryota > Metazoa > Chordata > Mammalia > Rodentia > Muridae > Acomys > Acomys percivali. The sequence goes on from OU015752.1 coordinate 11,090,510, forward strand.
AAAGTAAATCTTGAACTCAAATGATAAATAAAAATCTATCTGTTCCATTTGGGTACATAGTTGCATAAACCTGTATTCTTAGCACTTAGAATACAGAGGCAGAAAGACTGCAATGTGTTTAAAGCCAGTTTGGGCTAATTTGTGAGACTAAGATCATCCTAGGCTCCCCCTGCCTCTCTCTCTCTCATCTATTATCTATCTGTCTATCTATCTATCTATCTATCTATCTATCTATCTATCTATCTATTTATCTATCTATCTGCATACATATAATATATAAATACATATATTTAATTGAATATGTATTCAATACATTGAATAAATACAGGGAATATGTATATATGTATGCATGCATATATATATATATATATATAATATAGAAACTCTATATATTCTACTTATATTGAGGAAAAGTCTCTCTATATATCCATATTATATATAATATAGATATATGTATATACTATATGTAGTTTTATAGTAATATATAATTTTATGTTTTTTCCTGAAAAACTTAAAGAAACAAGCAGACAGATAGAAAGGAAGTAAATCTGCATTGCTAGCTTTTCTCTTTCCCCACCACTACTCAATCTAAGAATTTGATGGAGAAATTTGGGTGAGTGAGTGCTATTTGTTCTTTGTCTGTGAACCCTAGATGCTGAAGGTTAAAAGGTACATTGCACATCAATCTTCCTCTGACTCATCTCCCATTTAAACTGATATTAAAATCTAAACCTGTGGTTGCTTAATATATTTAAACACACATAATCTCAATGCACATATGTACACATAGTTACAATGGACACATCTGTATACACACAAGCAAATACCCCCACACACTCACCTATGACTTTCACATGGCCGTTCTCTTTTTGGTTGAAACTCTTGATCTTACGGCTTATTCATAACTCATTGCTACTGATTCTTTGCTCATATTTCCTAGAAAATGTTGGCATCTTTTTTAAAAAAAAAACAATTTGAAAATAAATTCTCTAAAGTTTTATAACAGTTGTTAAATAGATATTGACCAGGTGAAATAAGTCATGTACTACTCCTTAGGAATCCCTCCCTTCACCATTTATATATGATTTACAAAGCAGAGTAAGAAAAATAAATGAAGAATGATAATATCCCGAGTATATAATAAAGGTGTTAGATTGTGTCCAGTGCAATTTTCTTATCTATTTTCAGCAGTAATAAGAGGTGAAAAACAAGCCTTCTTGTAGGTTGCTCTACATATTTTGATCTACCAGAAATCCTAAAACATACTTTATATACAGTCCTTGTAATGGGATGAAGAGTTTTCTGTTCCAGTCCATTGGGAAGGCATCAACCAATAGGAGTGTTTCTCCTAGAGACCAGCAGCTAGAGGTGGGAAGGCAGCTTGGTTCAGCATGTGTGTATCTGGGCCTGCTTTCCACAAGTCTTGATGTCTGTTTGTAAGTGGAATATTCAAGATAGAATACAACAGGACATTGTGGTTTCTCCACAGATTTAGGAATCAAAAGCAATTGCCTGTTAGTCAATACATTTGGAACAGTGTGATTCCTTCTAAGAAATGACAGTCCACAGAACATCAGTTAATGCTGTTTGAATTATGACAACTGATATTTTGTTGCCTCAATATATAATGTTCAAATGATTCAGCTTTCAAAAAGTAAGTTGTCAGCAAGTCTACATAGAGAATTAATGGGTTTAGCTAACAATGGATTCTATCTGAGTAATTTGGAAGCAAGCATGAGAAACTCTTGCCTTGTCATTTTATTTTTAACACTTGTTTTATTTCCTAGAGTTGTTTAATGATTACTGGAATAAGTGAACAGTGTTAACTCATCTACACGAGGAGGAGACTTTGTTTCTATGGTGGGTATACAGCTTACATTTTACCTCCTTTTGGGTCTGTTGGTGGTTAGAGATAGTTCCTGATGATAATTTACTTTTCATTTTTAACAATGAATCTGACATATACTGAACCCCCCAGAAGCTCTATACAGGAGCCTTGCTCATATGGAATCCTAACATGTTCTTTCCCTCTAAGCTAATTCAGTTTAGTTCAGGGCATAGCATGACTCATACTTAGTGCTGCAAATCTAACCCAATACAAGTGCATTCTGAAATATTTCTTTACCCAAACTTTAGCATGTTCCTGCTACCGATTTGATTGTTGAGTTATGGTGAAAACTTTGCCTACTTAGTTGCTATTTTTATTTATTAATTGTAACTTGAAATTCTTATCTTTCATTTCTTTTACAGCATGTTTAAGAACATTTCCTAAGTTGAGACATTGTTATTGTTGTTAATCAATATGCATAGCATAATTTTCAATCAATGCTATTTTATTTTCAATTTATTTTGGTTTTAGAACAGAACAGATGGTATTTGTGGAAAACAAGAATTTGGCATACCGTGTTTCATTTGCAACTGTCTTTCTCTTTCCTTCTAATGGAAAGAAGAAATTGAAATATTTAGTATAAGTTCTTCTACAGATTAGAAAGCTAATGTAGATATGTATTGCAAAGATCTGAGGTACTTAATGATTGAAGAGACAAGCATTTGTCACAAGAAAGCATCTTAAGTGCTGAGAGAGAAAAAGCCACAAATGCAAACACCCTGGCTACACATCCTCAGTGTAGGACCACACAAGGGTGCTGCTGCTGAAGATGATTTTTCTTCTAAGATGTCAAAGTACCCCAAGAAGGCTTACTGTATAATGACAGATAGGGTTCCCAAATTTAAATAACAAAACATTAATTAAAACTGAGAGAAAGTAGCATCATATTCTTTATCATCCATCGCATTGAAAATCATCTTTTCAAAGCGACACATTTTCTACATTGTTTAATAGAAGCTACAACTTCTTTCTTTAATTGAAAACAACGAATCTTAACTGGCAATATCCTATACAGTAGTGATCCCAAGATAAACACTGACACTATCATCTTGGAATCTGGAGATTCCTAGATCTCATACTGGTCTCCAAAGGAACAAATAGTTTAAGACTCATAATCCAATAGTTGACACCATAGATCTTTTTATAGTTATATCTACTTGATTTCTCTATGGGTCTGGAAATCCTGAGGATCTGTTCTGCAGACTGCAGAGACAATGATCACCTGCATGAAATGCTTGCACAAAGCTTAAATTACTGGTTACTAGTGCGCTGTATAAAAGGTTGTAGTTACACAGAGGAAAAATATTGTTATTAAAGTGACTATGGTTTTGCCATCATGAATGGACAACCAGCCCTCCCTTCTTTCTGTAGTGCGTCCTGGACTGTTAGTTAAGAGGAGAGTGAGTAGGAGGACATAGAGGCTCCAGCAATAGCTCATCTGGCTTATTCATTTGTTTATTTTTATTTAAAATATGCTTGTGTGTCCCATGTGCGTCTGGTGGCCCCAGAGGCCAAAAGAGAGCCTCAGATCCCCTGGAACTGGATCTACTTACTATCTTGAGCTGTGCCATATAGGTGCTCAGAATTGAACCACTGACCTCTGGCAGAGTGGAAAGTGTGTTCTTAAACACTGAGGGAACTGTCAGATGCTGCTTCAAAGACAGAAGCTTTTACTGGTCACACAAATCTTCTTTCCATTTTACTATATTGACTTTAGATAAACTGACTAGTAAATGTTTCTCTCAAAAACAGTGCATGAATTACAAACAAATTGATAAATGAGAGTTAGGAATATGTACAGAGAAGATATATAAAACCTGTATATGGTGGTACTTTGAGTATTAGAAAAGATGACAGCTATAAGTTGATGGCCTATGGAAAAATAACATATATATATATATATATATACACAAATAAAAATAGAAATAATGAAAAGCTGAAGAAAAATATAAAGGAAAATGTAGAAACAGTTGTGTCTTAATTGTGTGGAAATTTAAAAGTTTTCTACAGCTGGCCATTGGGTTACGAAGAGCTGGCACAAAAAGAAGGCAAGATATATACCTTGAAAGAGAAACATGTTCTTGTTTTACATGTGATTGTATGGATAATCAAATTATTTAAACTTTCATTTTGTTTAGATATTACAACGTATTTCAATAATCTGCAGTTCTCTGTACCTTTAATATGGAAGATCCAATCTAAAATAAATAATCCAGGGTCTGGAGGGATCGGATTCATGTCTAGACAGAGTTTGAGGTAGGTTAAGACACCAACTATTCCTCCAGTAAAATCCTACCAGAAGCAGTTAAGCAATGAATGGTGTTGTAATTAGAATATATTTAGTTTAAGTTAACTTGTGTATATCCTAGGTTCGGAGGAGGGGAAAGAGCAAGAAAAGAGGAGTAAGTAATCTGTCTTCATTAGATATATTTCTCTTCTAGACAACTCATTATCTATCTATCTATCTATCTGTCTATCTATCTATTATCGAATATTATCTGTATAACATTTATCTATCACCTTCCTATTTATCTACCTGTCTACCATCTATCATTATCTCCCTATAAATTGATCATTTATCCATCCTTATAACTGGTGTCGAGAAAAAGTGATACAAAAGCTATTCAGCTCTTTGAAATTAATAGTAGTATTATGTAGCCTTATGTATTAGGCTCTTTGGGTTGTAAATGTCATTGTTTCCAAATTTTCCTCTTATTTAGAAGAGTAGATCTGAGTTGTATTACATTAATATCTTGGAAACCTCAGCAACTGTGAGCAAATTGTCAGCCTCACTCCATGAAATGATAAAAATTGTCACTAGAGGAAATATTCACAGAGTTGATACTTATTGCCTGAACCTATTATTTTCAACAGGGTCCATAGATACTGTTTATAATGAGAACATTTCTAAGTTTATAAACAATATAATGGTGGTTTCCAGGGCAGCTTGCCAAGAATGTTTAATCTCACACTCTAAAACAGAGTGCACTCATTGGTTATTAGAACAATGAGAAGGAGCACTTTTACTAAAAGTTATACATTATGACATATAGCTCATCATTCTTGGGGGGGATTATTTAATTTTTAAATTTATTTTAAATATATATATTCACTTTATATCCCGATTGTAGCCCCGGTCTTCTTTTTCCAGTTCCTCTCTCTCTCACCCTCTTTCCCCTATGCCCACTTCCTTTGTCCTCAGAAAACACACCTAACCCAACCGAGCCCAGCACAGCAAGTCACATCAGGACTAAGCTACTCCTCATGAGCTGAGGCCAGACAAAGCATCCTGGTTAGGAATGTGATCAGAAGCAAGCAACAGAGTCCATGTCATAGACAGTGCCCTCTCAACTTACAATGGGACCCACATAAGGATCAAACTGCCCTTTGGTTACATATGTGTAGGGGGCCTAAGTCCAGTCCATACATGCTCTTTGGTTGGTGCTTCCATTTTTTTTATTTAATTAATTTATTCTTGTTACATCTCAATGGTTATCCCATCCCTTGTATCCTCCCATTCTTCCCTCCCTCCCATTTTCCCCTTATTCCCCTCCCCTATGACTGTTCCTGAGGGGGATTACCTCCCCCTGTATATGCTCATAGGGTATCAAGTCTTTTCTCAGTGACCTGCTGTCCTTCCTCTAAGTGCCACCAGGTCTCCCCCTCCAGAGGACATGGTCAAATGTGAGGCACCAGAGTACATGAGAAAGTCATATCCCACTCTCCACTCAAGTGTGGAGACTGTTCTGACCATTGGCTAGATCTGGGTAGGGGTTTAAAGTTTACCACCTGTATTGTCCTTGGCTAGTGCCTTAATTTGAGCAGGACCCCTTGGCCAAAATCTGCCTATCATAATGTTCTACTTGTAGGTTTCTAGGACCCACTGGATCCTTCTACATTGCTATTCTCCCATGGTTCTCCAGAAGATGCGCCAGCACACAACAAGAAAATTTGCTAAACCATGTTCATAGTGGCCTTATTCATAATAGCCAGATCATGGAAACAGCCTAAATGTCCCTCAGTAGAAGAATGGATAAAGAAACTGTGGTACATTTACACTATGGAATACTACTCAGCTATTAAAAACAAGGAATTCCCAAAATTTGTGCATAAATGGATTGAGCTAGAAATGATCATAATGAGTGAGTTAACCCAGAAGCAGAAAGACTCAAATGGTATATACTCACTTATATCTGCATACTAGCCCAAGGGGCATGTCCCACGAAAGCCTTCACTTACCAGGAAACTGGGACAGAGGGGAGGACACCCTATTGGGACTCTAGACGAGAGAACCATGGGTGCTTCCATCTTTGTAAGCCCCCATGGATCTAGGTTAGTTGACTCTGTTGGTCTTCTTGCAGGTTCTTGTTCCCAGGTCCTTCTGTCCTGCCCTCCAACTTTTCCAAAGGACTCCCTGAACTCTACCCAAAATTTGGCAGTGAGTCTCAGCCTCTGATTTGATCCAGATGAACATTCTTTTATAATTTAATATTTTATTATTAGATTTCTTTATTAACATATGCATTTATATTATTACACATAAATAAAATAAACTATATACAACAGGAAGAACCATGGAACAATCAGGAATTATATAACCGTTACATTCATAGTTATTTGGCAATTTGTATATGGCAAACTTGAAGTAAACATCTTTCCTATCTTGTTGAGTCTAAAATTCTGAATGAAAATTTGTATCTATCATATCTCATCTTTATTAACTTAAAACATCTATCTAGACCTGAAAACATCTTAACCCCTAACCAACTAAGCTTAATTGTAAGACTAAACTATTTGGTCTTCAACCCCATCGGAGACTTGAGAAGGAATAAAATTTAATAACCTGAGTGAAATGAAAGTGCAGGTTAGCAGCTTCTAAAATGAAAAAAAAAATAACAGAGACAATTTACTATCTGAACATTCACCCAAAATTCTCTATAATGTTGGAGCATCATCTTCAGTCTTCTGGCCCAATATCACTGACTGATATATTTGTGAGGCAGGAGCTATTGAGGACTTGCTTACCCTGTCTTGGTAGTGTGGCCACTGACTCTGCCTGCATTCAAAGTTTGCCCTTTTTAAGCAGAATTCTGTCTGTGTCAGAAATGAGGACATTTTGCCCAGTTGCTGCTTTGCCACATTTGAAGCCATCTTCATAAGGTGGTATTTGATGCTAATAATTTTCTTTAAGGTAGGCTGGGCAATGCCAGAAGTTAACTTATCTTGTCAAAGAATATTTAGAGTGATAAAAACAGGTTTAAATGCCATATTCTGTAAGTCTCTGAGGCTTTTGTAGACCTCATCTATTTTACCTTATATTTCTATAGAATCTTATCTATCTCTTAGACCTAGGATACATATTCTAGTGATGAAAATAGACTAGTAATTGTCATTACTATGATTATATCAACTAACAGTTAGCTTTTATTATTTAATTATCCAAAACAGCCTGCAATACCACTTTCAAGGTAATGGAAGTAAAATTTGTATTATACTTGAGTTGGATGGGTATAATAGCTCCTATTAGGGTAGAAATATGTATGTATAATGGGGGTGAAGAATAATCTTAAATTGAAGTCTATACCATTGTATAAAAATTAACCACATTTTTCATAAGTATACAGCATTCTATACCAATGAATTAAAAATAGCCATATTTGTGAGTAACAATTACAGCCTTAAGTTAAGGAGTAGATTCAATAATGTACATTTTGTTCTGTCATACCTATATATTTCTATATCCTCCCTTCTTCCTTTTCAGTTCAATCTCTTTACTTATGAGAAAAAGATAAAGTAAAAGAGAGACATCCTTTAGTCCCACCTAGTTTTCTATCTGTATAAGACCAATAATAACTTATAACCAACTCCAGATGAAAATAAGTATCTGTAGCCCAATATAGCAAACAGAAATGCCCCTAGTTCTCTTTAGGTTCCTTCACGTTGATTTAGGGTGAATACTACCTTTGAAGGGATCCAAATAAAGTCGGGGAAATGGTTACACAAGCCATGGATAGCATTTGTGGTCCAGTTTCTAAATATTTTGAACTTTCAGGCTTAATAGGAGTCCTGGATGGAACAGTCTGAAATGCTAGACCAATTAGTACAGAAACTTACTACAGAGCTGTCCTGGAAGCTGTCATGTTCTGATGGGTAACAGCACCTGAAGCATCTGGGCTTGGAACCTGAAGGATGCAGGATGTCAGCATAAAGCATGCTGAGAGGAATGAATCCTGTCAGGTGTGATC
>OU015752.1:11098652-11127080 GCA_907169655.1 Acomys percivali
GTGTGTGTGTGTGTGTGTGTGTGTGTGTGTGTGTGTGTGTGTACTCACACATAAATAAACTGATAATATTTTGAAGATATTAAAAATAGACTAAGCCCAATTAGCATTGTGAGATTGGGAACTTTGTGGGCCAGGACTGAAAACTTTTTGCCTAAAATGAAATCTTTCCCCCAAAGAAATGTTGAATACTTGTTTTGAGGTTTTTGATGCTATTTACGGAATTTTTCAGAACCCTAAAATCACCAAGTATAGCTGGAAAATTCAGGCTACAGTGTGCAAAATTTTGAGAGTTACGTCTGGCACCCTGTCACTCTCTGATCACTGCTCCCAAAATGATGCTAGGTCATGTTTTACCGAATCTATAGTGTGTACTATGATGTCATCTATGACATCTTGTAGTGTCTATTGGACACAGTTTCAACTTATGATATTCAACTTACAAGTCTTATGTTGACATACCCCTATCAAAAGCACAGAAATGTCTATGCATATTGAGAATGTAGCCTTTCCCTGATATAGGATTTGGCAATGTCTTCTTGCAAACAGTGAGACATCTGCCCACTCTCACAAAGTTTCCTTTACTAGGAAGATTTATTTTCTCAGCTTAATGTAGTTCTATTTGTCTATTTGATTATTGTTACACATGCTTTTGACATAAAAGCCAAGATTAACTGTACAAAATTAAGATATTGAAATTCATCAATATTACTTTCAGGTGTTTATAGTTTGTGAATTTATATTTAATCAATTTTAAGATGACTTTTTTATGGAGCATGATATGAAGGCTAATTTAATTATTCTGCCTGCTCAAAGCCCATTCTGCAACAAGAGTTATAAGACAGGCTCTACAAAATGATTCCTGTGGCTAATGTTTGTGAACTTCACTTTAGAAATAAAGATGTAAATATCTTTGCAGTCTAAAATATTCTCTAAGAATAGATGTTTTTCAATAAAATGAACAGTTTTGCCTTATATAAAGTGAATAACAAAGTATACTATAGAAGTAGTTTAATTTCTGTATTTGTTAAAATCTATACCCTAAAGATAATAAATGTTATCTACATTATCTATTTATTGTCTAACATTTTAAAATATAGCTGAATTATTTTATTCTTGAATGTACCACAGGAGACTGGCGTGTAGTCTAACTTTCATTAGTTCTGCAAATAATAGAGTATTCTAAGTGTACATAAACAATTGTTCTACTGTGTTGTAAGTGTGGGCAGTGGCATACTGGAGGTTCAGGGAGAAGCAAAGGTCCATTATCAAAATAATTTTCATATGAAAGCCAAGAATTCTGAGCCCTTGAATTTTTGTTTTAAAGTTAGCTCTTCTTCCCTTTCTCATTGTACTGAGATTTTTATGGATCTCACTCATGAATATTTCCACGGGATTCATGAGTGTTGCATGAAATGATTAGATTCTCACCATTTTCAAAGTGTAATATTTTAATTTGAAAATGTTATACATATACACAATGCATTCTGATCATATTTCTATTCCCTTTCTTTCTTTAAGCTTATCCTGATGCCTGCAACATTCATCTACCATGTACCCTTTCCTCTTGTTTGTTTTTCTTTTTTTATTTTATCATATGCTGAGTCTAATTAGTGCTTTTTGTGTGTGAACATGGCTGTGGGGCTAACTACTAGAGTGTGGTTAACATGCCAATGACCACATAGCAAAGAACAGATGACTTTCTTTTCCCTAGCAACCATCAACTCTCCATAGCACCTTACATAGTAAGGGCAGTATAATAACCCCTTCTCCATCTATGCTGAGTGTGGACTGGCTTGGACTTGTACAGTTTTATGCAGACAACCGAAGCTTTTTAGAGTTTTTAAAAGCAAGGTTCTTGTCATGTTCAGAGAATAGTATTTTTTTTCTGTTGCCATTTCTGACTTTTGGCTCTTTCTTACTGTCATTAAACCCCTTCCTAAGTTTCCCTGTGCCTTGGGAGAAGTTAGTGTTATAGATGTCCTATTTATGGGTGAGCAGTCCAGAGACACCAATTCTATGAATTCCGACCAGTTATGAGACTCTTTACTGCCACTGCCCACTGTAAAAAGAGTGTTGAAGACCGAGGGCTGCATGAATCTACTTGCATGAATATATATGTACAGAAGGCAAGTTGACTTGCATTATCCTTAAGGCCCAATAATACTCCACTGTGAGAGCACACTTGACATTTTCCCTGTCCATATTTTTGAAGGTGACCTAAGTTACAAAATCACCTTTTCTATTGTAGCAATAAAAGGATAAGCTAACTTAAATTACACTGTTTTAAATTTTGACCTTGAATGATTGGTCCATACCATGAAAGAAGAGTGACAAGCCCAATATTTTTGCATAGTAATATTTGCTGCCTATCCTAAGGAAAACTGCTTATATATTCCCTTGAGTGCTCAGTAAAACTAGGTATGATCTTCATCAACAATTTAACTTACTGTGAAAGAATGAAAAACTGTTAGGATTTTGATTTGGGAGAGTGGCAGACATCTCTTTGACAATGAGAGAAGTGAGTCTGTCATGCCAAGATAAACAACTGAAAGTATATGCTGCCAACCACAGAATTTGAGCTATCAAAAAAAATCATATTTGGGAAAATTCTTCTGCCTTTGGAAGTTTGGCAGCTTGCTTGTTCCTAACACATTTCTGATCAAGAGTAGTGATTCTTCAGCATTATTTTTTATATTGTCTATTGGAATTTGTCAACATGTGGGACTATAATCATGTGCCAAGTGACAATTTATCAAATGACCACATTTTTCCATATCCCACAAAGCAAAAAAGTAAAGCAAGTCAAAAGAAAGAATAATAAATGAATTTTAATAGAAGATTTATAACAAATGTATTGGTATTCTTTCAGATAATACACTGTTACGAATTTTTGCTTAGAGTACAGTTTGCCAAAAGACTTGGTATAAATATAAATACATGCTCTGAACTTCAATTATGATAGGCTGTAACTTAATTTATACCATGAATTTCTGTAATGCATAAAAATAAAATTACTGATTTAAATATTGTCCTTTACTTTTTCCGTTATTTTCCTGGAAGTACATTTTAAAGTAATTAAGTACTCATTTTCTAAGTAATCCTGCTATTTTAGTAGTGTATACAGACAAAGATATAGTTTAAACTATGGGTTAAAACACACTCAGTATGTTTTAAAATATATAAGCAAATAACATCATATATAATCAATGGGTTATATTTATGAATATATGTATATATGTGTGTATATGTATATATATTCATATGGATGTATGAATTTGATAAAAATGAGGAATTTAGGGAAGAAAGGGAAGGAAGAAATGTAATTACATTATAATCTCAAAGATATTTTAAAAGACCAATCACACTAAAATTTCACTATTCAATGAGAATTAGTTTAGCCTTTAATTACTGCAAATGAACTTTTGGAGTTTCTGTGTTTTATTTTATTTTTATAAAATTCGAAATCTTGCAAATGGACACTACACAATGGACAACTAAACACCTAACAGAACATACACACATAACAAGAATTATTTAAATGAGGTATAGTACCATGAGTTAACTTTTTATTTTTCTCACTAATTTTGTTTTACTAGATTTGATACAATTAAACACTTCAAATGTATGCTGTTGTTAATTTTACATCTATGTTTATAAAGGAGTTATGGGAACAGGTTAATCAATGGGTAAAGTGGGCAAGAGCCAGTTTTCTTGTTTTATTATAAGTTTAGTTGTGCAACTATTCCTTCTGGATTGAAACATTCTCTCCTCCTGTGAAGAGGGGAATTCTAAAGAGAATTAGCACTCATTAGATACACAACGCTCTCCTGAATGTTACATAAGCAATAAAGCAATATGCTTTTTTTAAATTCCCTGAGCTCTGATGGCAGTGATTTAATGGAGACCTCCAATTTAGACACTCTCTCCACATAATTTCTATCTGTGAGTTTCTATATCCATTCCAATCTGTGACCAGAGGAAGCCTCTTTAATAATTTACCTTCAATAACATTCAGTGTATCTGGTTTTATGTTACAGTCTTTTTTTTCTTTTTAATTTCATTTTTTATTGTTTTTTAAATAATTTATTAATTTATTCATATTACATCTCGATTGTTAACCCTTCCCTTGTTTCCTCCTATTCCTCCCTCCCTCCCACTTCCCCCCTTCTCCCCTCCCCTATGTCTGTGATTGAGGGAGACCTCCTCCCCGTATATATGAGTCTCTTCTTGGTAACTTGCTATCCTTCCTCTGAGTGCCACCAGGCCTCCCCATCCAGGGGATGTGGTTATGTTACAGTCTTAAGTCTTGGATCCACTTGGATCTACAACACCATTTGTTCAAGACACAGTATTTTTATGTAGTGAGTATTTCTGGCTTCATTATTAAAAAATCTGGTGTCTACATGTGTTTGGAACTATGTTGGGTTTTCCATTTATGAATGGCTCCTTTTTGTGTCAATACCATGTGCTTTTTACTACTATAGTTCTGTAGTACCATTTTTAATCAGAAATGGTAATATCTCCTCCTACCTCCTTTTATTATACAGAGTTATTTTAGTTATCCTGGGATTTTTTTCCATATGAAGTTGAAAATTATCCTTTGAAGATTTGTAAATAATTATGTAGAGATTTTAATGGGGATTGCATTGGATCTGTAGATTGCTAATGGTAGAATGACAATTTTTACTTTGTTGTTCCTACTGATCCATGAGCATGAGAGATCTTTACAACTTTTGATATGTTTTTCATTTTTTTCTTCAAGGACTTGAGGGTATTTTTAAAATTTTAATTTGTTCATCTTACATACCAATTGTAGCCCACTCCCCCTCCCTCATACCCTCTCTCTCCCTCCCCTAGTCCTCTGAAAGGGGAAGACCTCCTCCCCTAACATCTGACCTCAGCCTATCAAGTTTTATCTGGACTGCCTGTATCCTCATCCTCTGTGGCCTGGCAAGGCAGCCCCTCCAGGGAGGAAGTGAAGTGTTTGTAATATAAATCTTTCATTTGCGTGGTTACTGCAAGATATTTCACACTATATGAGGTTATTGTGAATGAGGCTGTTTCCTGATTTCTATCTCAATCCATTTGTTTTGTATATGTAGGAAGGCTGTTGACTTATTTTTAGTTAATATTGTATCTTGACACTTTGCTGAATGTGTTTATCAGCTGTAGGAGTTTCCTGCTACAATTTTGAGGGTCATTTATGTACACTATCATATCTACGAATAACAATAATTTGATTTCTTCCTTCCCAATTTGTATTGCATTGATATTTTCATTGGATAACCTCAGTGATATCCTACTTTGACTGCATTAAGTCTATATGGAGAAACTGTTCCTGATTTTAGTGAAAATTGCTGTGAATTTATCTCCATTTAATGTGATGTTGGCTATAAGCTTGCTGTAATCTGCCTTTTCCATATTAGGTACATCCTTTGTATCCCTAATCTCTCTGGGATTTGTAAAGTGAAGTGTGGATTTTGACTTTATCTACATCCTATGTGTTGATCAATTGATCTTTCTTTTTCAGTTTTTTAAAAATATGGTCAATTACACTTAATGATTTTTGTATATTGAACCATCCCTGCATCTCTGTGATGAAGCGTACTTGATCATGGCAGATGATCCTTTTGGTGTGTTCTTAGATTCAGTTTGCAAGTATTTTACTGAATATCTTTGCATCTATGTCCATAATAGAAATTGGTCTGTCCTTCTCTTTCTTCACCGAGTCTTTATGTGGTTTGGGTATCAGAGTAACTGTGGCCCAATAAAATAAATTGGGTAATGTTCCTTCTATGCTTTTTTGGTTTAGTAATTTGAGGAATATGGAGTAATTCTCTTTGAAAGTTACCTAGAATTCTTAATTAAAGCTATTTGGCCTTGTACTTTTTGTGGTTGGGAGACTTTTAGTGACTGCTTCTATTTCAGTGTGGGTTGTAGGTCTATTTAAATTATTTATCAGATCTCGATTTAACTTTTGTAAGTAGTACACATTGAGCAGATTATCTATTCCTGTTAGATTTTCCAATTTGATGGAGTAAAGGATTTTGCTTGTTTGTTTGGTTGGTTGGTTTTGTTCTGTTTGTTTGTTGAAAATAGATTCTTCTCTCATACAGTGCATCCCTAGCACAGTTTGCCCACTCTGCACTCCTGCCAGCTTTACCTCAACCTCCCCTCTCCTCCAGACCCACTCCTCTGTTCTCATTTGGAAAAGAACAGGCCTCCATGAGACAAAAAGCAAACAGAGTAAACGAAGATACAAGAAGGCAAGACAAATGTCCTCCTATTATGACTACCTTAGGCAAACCAATAGGAAGAAAAATATCCCATGAGGAGTCAAAAGAGTCAGAGACACAGATGCTCGCTCCAATTTCAGGAGTCCTACAAAAACAAAACAAAAAACCACACTAAGCTGCCCTCCATTCCATCTGGCCCCTAAAATCTTTCCTCTCCCTCTTCTTCAGGATTCCCTGAGCTCTAAGGAAGAGAATCCAATGGAGAACTCCTCCTCCTCCTCTTCCTCCTCCTCCTCTTCCTCCTCCTCCTATTCTCTCTCTGTCTGTCTCTGTCTGTGTCTGTGTCTGTGTCTGTGTCTGTGTCTGTCTGTCTGTCTGTCTGTCTCTCTCTCTCTCTCTCTCTCTCTCTCTCTCTCTCTCTCTCTCTCTCTCTCTCTCTCTCTCTCTCTCCTCTTCCCATCTTCCCATGTAATGTCTGGATGTGGGTCTCTACACCTTCTTTCATAAGCTGCTGTAGGAAGCCTTTCTATGTTTCAAAGTACGTCCTTCTAATTCTCTGGATTCTTTGGATTTTCTGAGTGTATCTTATGTCCCAATTTTTTTTCCTGATTTTGTTGATGTTGATATTCTGTCTCTGTCTTTTTGTTTGTTTTCAATTTTGGTTTTGAGACAGGGTTTCGTTGTGTAGCCTTGGCTGTCCTAGACTCACCTTGTAAACCCAGCCATCCTCAAACTCACAGGCATCCTCCTGCCTCTGCCTTCCATAGTGCTTGGATTACAGGTGTTTGTCTAAATCGCTGTCTTTTAGTTAGTTTAGCTAAAGGTTTATCTATCTTGTTGATTTCTGAAATAACCAACTCTTTGTTTCATTGACTCTGTATTGCTTTTTTTGTTTCTATATTATTGCCTTTAGCCATCAGTTTGAATATTTCTTGTGAGTCACTCCTCTTGGATGCGATTATTTGTTTTTGTTCTAGAACTTTCAGGTATGCTGTTAAGTTGCTAGTATGAAATTTCTAATTTTTTTCTGTAGGCTCTTAATGACATAAACTTTTCTCTGAACACTGCTTTCATTGTGTCACATATATATGGATTTGCTAGGTATCCATTTCCATTGAATACTAGAAAGGATTTCAATTGTTTCTTTACTTCTGTTTGCAGAAAGCTCTATGGAGTACAAAGAAGAAGGCATCAATTTGTGATTTTGTGAAATGCTCAGTAAATATTTGTTAGGTACAGTTAGTATATAATGTCTGTTAGCTTCAATATTTGTCTTCTTATATTTTGTCTGGATAACCTGTTCATTGGTGAGAATGTGGTATTAAGAACTCCCACGATTAGTGTGTGAGAGTCAATATGTGACTTAAACTGTAGTTGTGTTTCTGTTGTTGTTTGCTTTTTTTTAAACATGAGTGCTCTTGTGTCTGGGGCATAGACATCAAGAATTGTAATGTCTTTTGGTTGGGCTTTTTTCTTTGATGAGTATATAACATCGTTCTCAATCTCTTTTGATTAGCTTTTGTTTGAAGTCTATTTTGTTGATATTAAAATGGCTGCACCAGGTTGCTTCTTAAATCCATTTACTTGGCATATCTTTTTCTCAACTGTTTGCCCTAAGGTAATATTTATCATTGGTGGTATCATGTCTTGGATGCAGCAGAAGGATGGATGATGTTCTCCTATCCATTATGTTACTCTGTGTTTCTCTTCCTCGGAGAACTGAGACCAATGATATTGAATGATATCAAAGATCAATGATTGTCGAATTCTGTCATTTTGTTGTTGGTGGTGGTAGTGCTGGTGTGGTGTGTTCTGTTTGTGTCTCTGTGTGTGGTGTGTGCATAAATTCCCTTCTTTTGAATTTGTTGGTATGAAATTACTTACTTCCTGTGGCGTTATGGGTATAATTAAGGCCCTTAGTTTGGAATCTTTTAGCACTTTCTGCAGAGCTGGATTTGCACATCACTATTAGTTACATTTGACCTAATCATGGAATATCTAATTTTCTCCATTCATGATGATTGAGATTTTGCTAAATATAGTCGAGGATGGCATCTGTGGTCTCATAGAGTCTGTAGTACATCTGTCCAGGCCCTCCTGGCTTTCAGAGGCTCCACTGAGAATTCATTTGTAAATCTAATAGTCTGCCTTTAGGTGTTACTTGATATTTTTCCTTTATGGTTTTTAGCATTCTTCGTTTGTTCTGTAAGTTTAATGTTTTGATTATTATGTTTCTAAGGTACTTTCTATCTGGTGCAATCTATTTGAAGTTTTATTTGACTCTTGGGCTGTTATAGGCATCCTCTTCCTTAGGTTAGAAGTTTTTTCCTGTGATTTCTTCAAAAATATTTTCTGGTCCTTTGAGATGGGATTCTTCTCCTTTCTCTATTTCTACTATTCTTAGGTTTGCTCTTTTCATAAAGTCTGTTCTTTTCTACATGGTTTGTGTCTGAAAATTTTTAGATTTATTATTTGCTTTGAGCAGTATGTTCATTTCTTCTTTCGTAGCTCCAATGCCTGAGATTCCCTCTTCCATTCTGTATTATGTTGTTTTTAGTAAAGTTTGCCTCTGTTGTTCCTGTTCACATTTCTAAATTTTGATTTTCAGAGTTACCTCAGTATGGGAGAATTTTGGTCTCTATTCCCATCATCAGGTCTTGAAGAATTTTTTTCTTTTGACAGTTTATTTATATTGTCTTTGCTTTCTTTTAGGGATATATCCACTTACCCCAATAGTTTGTGTTTTCCTTAAGGGATCTATTATTTTGGTCTTTAATGACCTCTACCATCTTCATATAGTTGGATTTAAGGACTTTTTCTTGTCCTTCAGCTGTGATGAAATAATGCTTGCTGTGGCAGAATAGCTGGCTCTAGAGAAGATATTGCCTTAGCTGCAATTGATTATGCTTTTAGGCTGGTGTCTAAGAATTTCTCCTGGTTTGGCATGATTGTAGGTGACGGTCTCTAAGTTGGTCTTTGTTGGGTGGGTGTTTTGACTATGATGGCTGTGTATTATCTGTTTCTCTGTCCGGCTCATCTTGTGTGTTCACAGGGAATGCCTGCCGGTGTTGGAGGCTGATACACAGAGATGGGTATGAGGAGGTAGATTAGGAGAGGGTGGTCCAAGAGATCCAGAGTAGATGTGGGCAGGGAGAAGAAACACTGCAGTTGGTGATTTTTCAGCACTAGGGAGCAGACTGAGGGACCATGTGTAAGGGAGCAGAGAAGGCCAAAAGGCTCTGTGAGCAGCCTACCTGGTTTTCTGGTGAGTGTGGCTTGTAGTTGAGCAGGAAGTTTCTGCTGGAGTTGGGGTCTGAGATACAGCATGCAGAAATGAGGGTGGTGATCTGTAATATCCACAGTAGATGACACCAGCAACTATTAAGTTTATCTAGGACATCAGCTAATAGACAAGTCAAGGTCAACAATTAAGGAAGTAACTCAAAGAGAGACAAGAGGGGGTGTTTCAAGATATGAATACCACACTTAATTTGGCAAAGAGAGTGTGAACAATGTGTGACCACCTCCCTACTTGGGCCTGGGCAATTGGACAGAATGTGTGAACACCTCTCTGCCCTCATATACACCCTCAGTTCCTTGGCCATGATATGCCTATTAAATTTATCAATCTCAATAGAAATACTCCCAATTATTGCCCATCTTCTTCTTCAATAAATCTTTTTCTTCTTCTTCTTCTTCTTCTTCTTCTTCTTCTTCTTCTTCTTCTTCTTCTTCCTCTTCTTCTTCTTCTTTTTTTCAGAAAGTGGCTCATCAGTTTTATCTGTCCCGGAATTCCTTCACAAAAATTTTACTCAGGTTCACAAGTTTTTAAAATAAAATCCACTTTTGATTTGCTCACACCTTCTTATATACTTCTAAATTTCTATACAATGTAAGAAAGGAACTTAAGAGACACTGTTTCAGATGGGCTTCTGGTGACTATTTATCATCTGGAGTTATAGCCCTCAGTCCAAGCTCACAGGGAACAAGAGAGACTATTTACTCTCATAAGCCTGTATAGGAATAATTTCTTTGTCCTCTCATTAGCATGTACTCTTGTATGAATAAGAAGTTTGTTTACATCTCTCCAGAGAAATGTCAGACAACCATTATAGAATATCAGTAAAGAATAGAAAATACACTTGTAAATATTTTTTCATACCATTAAGTCTTAGACACACATACATACACACATACATAATGCACACATGCACACACATATTCTTAAATTTAAAAACATATATATACATATATATGTATATATGTATATCCCTGTGTTTATATTCATGGAATAATCATGTCAGGCCATTAATACAATTTTATGAAATAGTTCAATGATTATTTTTAAAAGAAGAAAAGGGTAGGATTTTTTCTTTCTTTACTTTTAAGAATTCAGATATGATATTAATATGAAAAAAGGTTATGAAGTGTACTAGTGATGGAGCCTAAAGCTAGTATGTGACTGTGCAAGTGCTGCAGCTCTGATGGGGAAATATCTCCCTAAAGGAAGTGTTACAGCTCTGAAGGGAAAGATATCCTGGCTGTCAGAAGCCAAGGAACATCACGAAGTCACACTCCACAACAAACCTCACACAAGAGATTTATTGAGAGAGACACAGAGTGTACCTGCCTCTGCTGGGACAAGAATCAACAAAGAACTAAGAAACAGGTTGGCTTTCTATAAAGTTTCTTGGGAGAGGATGGTGAGATTTGAGATATTTTTCTGGCCTGATCGTGGGGCAAGCTTAGGAATTGGTATGATTTTGTGGCCCAATCTTGGGCTTTTACTATTTATTTTTATATTTTTATATAACGTGAGACCTGGTCACTCTCCCACTTGAAAAGGGCTGAAAATTGCCTTTACAGAAGTCTGGTGTTTGGGCTATCATTTCACACCTCAAGTGACTTACAAACTAAAATTATGTTAAAAGAAAAACCAAGCCAGTTTCATTTTTTATTTATTGTTTGATTGAACATTGATTCTTCTCTCATATAATACACTGAACCATAGCTAACTCCTTCCTCTTCCCCAGATCCACCCTCCCTGTTCCCATTAAGAAAATAGCAGACTCCAGTTAGACCAGCACCATTTGTTGAAGATGCTATCCTTTTTCCATTGAATGGATTTGGCTTCTTTGTCAAAAATCAAGTGACCATATGTGTGTGGATTCATATCTGGGTCTTTGATTCGATTCCACTGATCAACCAGCCTGTTGCTGTGCCAGTACCATGCTGGATGTCTATGTGTAAAAAAATGCAACTGGACCCATATTTGTCACCTTGCACAAAACTCAAATCCAAGTGGATTAAAGACCTCAACATAAAACCAGAGACACTAAGTCACTTAGAAGAAAAAGTGGGGAAGAGCCTGGAACATATTGGCAGGAGACAACTTCCTGAACAGTACACCAATAGCCTAGGCCTTAATGTCAACAATTAATAAATGGGACCTCATGAGGCTGAGAAGCTTCTGTAAGGCTGGAGACACTGTCAAGAGTACAAAGCAACAGCCTACAGACTGGGAAAAGATTTTCACCAACCCTACATCTGACAAAGGCCTAATATCCAAAATATATAAAGTACTCAAAAAATTAAACACCACCAAACCAAATAACACAATTGAGAAATGGGGCTTGGAACTAAACAGAGAATTCTCAATAGAGGAATATCAAATGGCTGAGAAACACTTAAAGAAATGCTCAACCTCCTTAGTCATCAGGATGTGCAAATCAAAACAACGCTAAGATTCCATCTTACACCCATCAGAATGACTAAGATCAAAAATTCAAAGGACACCACACGCTGGCGAGGATGTGGGGAGAGAGGAACACTCCTTCATTGCTGGTAGGAATGCAAACTAGTACAGCCACTTTGGAAATCTATCTGGTGCTATCTCAGAAAACTGGGAATAGGGCTTCCTCAAGACCCAGCTATTCCACTCCTTGGAATATACCCAGAAGATGCTCCAGCACACAAGAAAATTTGCTCAACCATGTTCATAGCAGCCTGATTCATAATAGCCAGATCATGGAAACAGCCTAAATGTCCCTCAGTAGAAGAATGGATAAAGAAACTGTGGTACATATACACTATGGAATACTACTCAGCTATTAAAAACAAGGAATTCCCAAAATTTGTGGATAAATGGATTGAGCTAGAAATGATCATAATGAGTAAGTTAACCCAGAAGCAGAAAGACTCAAATGGTATATACTCACTTATATCTGCATACTAGCCCTAGGGGCATATCCCAGGAAAGCCTTCACTTAACAGGATACTGGGACAGAGGGAAGGACATCCTATTGGGACTCTAGATGAGAGAAGCATGTGAGAATAGCAAAGTAGAAGGATCCAGAGGGTCCTAGAAACCTACAAGTAGAACAATATGATAGGCAGATTTGGGCCCAGGGGTCCCGCTGAAACTAAGGCACCAGCTAAGGACAATACAGGCGGTAAACATTAAACTTCTGCCCAGATCTAGCCAATGGGCAGAACATTCTCCACACTTGAGTGGAGAGTGGGATATGACTTTCTCACATACTCTGGTGCCTCATAATTGACCATGTCCCCTGGAGGGGGAGACCTGGTGGCACTCAGAGGAAGGATAGCAGGTTACCAAGAAGAGGCTTGATAGCCTTTGAACATATACAGGGGGAGGAAGTCCCCCTCAGGAACAGTCATAGGGGAGGGGAATAAGGGGAAAATGGGAGGGAGGGAAGAATGAGAGGATACAAGGGATGGGATAACCATAGAGATGTAACAAGAATAAATTAATAATAAAAAAAGAAAATATCAAAAAGAAAAAAGAAAATAGCAGACTCCACGAAAAAAGAACCAAACACAACAAAAGAAGATAAAACAATCTTTATGCCACTGTAATATAGTCACCTCAAATATTAAAGGTGATTTTTACCCAAATAGTTAATCATGTGTTGGTAGGATTCCCATATGATTTTCCTTGAATTTGGATCTAGATATTTGAACTTAGGTTTGCTCAAGCAGATAAATGGCTGCTTTATATAGTCTGTAATCTACATATAAAAATCCCAATGGCATAATTGGGAAATAGTGTAAACAAATGATAAAATTACTGTAAAAACAGTAGTCAGTAATTTTAGCAATATGAAGGTAGAGAGTTGTTTTTTTTTTTCTCTTGTCTTTAAGGTATCTTTTGGAGCTATCAATATTTATGAATGTCAAAACATTGAAAACAGTAAGTAAATAAATATATGAAGCTGTGCTATACTTAAATTGTATTTTGAAGTCCAGGTTTGTCTATCATGTTATAGGAGCATTCTTATAGGACTACAAAAATGATCAAGCTTGTTAGAATTCATATGTATTTAAAGATTAAATTTAGTGCTAGTAATAGTTTTACAAATTTTTTTATAATTCTTAAAGGAAAGTTTAATAAATAACCTGTGCTTGTAAAGATACAGTTCCACATCGGAAGTTCTCAATGTATCATTGACCAGGAATTTCAAGTTTGGAGAGGGCTGCTGTGGAACACCCAAAAATGAAAAATTATCAAAACAGGTGCCAAAGACTTTGGTGAGAAGGATCTTGACATTTTACTAATTTTGAATTAGATCTAAGAAGATATTAATGTTTGCATCTGTACCAATATTTGGATATGATGAAGTTCTTGTGTGGGATGCCTATCTGGATTTCAATTGTGCGTACCTTTATAGTCAACATTAACTATGCTCTATAGTCCTTGCTGTCCATTTTGTCTGAGGTGCTTTCTGTAAGAGCAGTGACCTTCTTAGTCCCTGGAATGTATCATTCATGGTAAGCCTGTAGCATTACATGTGTGTCATATCTTCTTTCGGGTGGTTTCAAACCAACTGAAACAGGCAGATGAACATCTTTGATGCTATGCATCTTCATTTATAAGGAGTGATAGCTGTAAGAAATTTTTTTTATAGTTGTGGGGATTCAATGAGACGACTCATATCATCCACTTGTGGCCATCCCATCATACTAAAAAAAATACCTGGAAAACGATATTACTAAGTTACATTTGTGTCTTAAATAAACATTAATTAAGCTAAATGTAAAGTTGCCATCATGATGATTTTAATTATTTTATATGCACAATAATATTTAAAAATGAGAAAATAGTACATAATTGTCACTACAGTATAGATAGGAAACTAAATTCTACTTGATTACAATTATAACTAACAATTATAACATAACATGGTGTTATGTTTTGACAATACAAATTTTATCTTTTTCCCCCTAACCAGTTGTTTACTATAACACTACATTTGCTCTAACGTTCCAATTATGTGGTTTCTAATTGCTTTTTATCACTATCATATACACAGAAATGCTAAAACGTAGGTGGTCATAACTGTATTGTGACTTCATTCCCTTATATAAGGAGTTTTGACTTTCCTTGTTTAGAACTTCAGGAAATTTTGGATTTACTCTCTCATATGCCCTCACATATACTCCTTCTTGTGCATTTTCAAATTCAAACCCTCTTTTTTATTAATTATGTATACATATATAACATAATTATTATAAATACATGAATATAAGCTTCTCAGTTTGAACAACACTACCTTTATGGATAGCCATTTGGTATTCAATAACAAATTGATGTGATCTTTCTGGGATAAAACTAATTCTCCTCTCTCAGCATTCCTTACTTTCCTGAAGAGTGTGTGTGTGTGTGTGTGTGTGTGTGTGTGTGTGTGTGTGTGTGTGTGTGTGTGGTGTTGAGGTCCTTTGGGCTTCCCCCCATGTGTTTGTTTAGTTCATGTTTAGATAACTGAGATAGTTACTGGTAGAGAGATGTTTTGTATTGGGTAGCTTCTTTTTGTTCCTGTCTTCTTTTTCCTTCTCTGTTACCTACACACTGGGAAAGCTGCATTAAGAGGACCTTGAAATACTTATTTGTCTGGAGCAGGTCACTTTATAATTTTAGCTTTTGATATAACTTTATGAGTCTTGTGAGACAACATCTGGGTATGTCCAGACTTTTGCACTGTGACATTATGTTATCCACAAAGGTCATGATCAAGAACTGGAAAGTGAGCAACAAAGTAAATTAAAATTTCATAATGTACATTGTTCTTAAAGTCATGCCTTCGGTTTCTTCAATGTATACACAGTTGATCTTCATACAAGTGATTACTAATAACTCAGTAACAGAGTTCATGTGAAGCTGTCTTGAAATATTCTCTGCCAATTAAATTAATCCCAAACCTTATGAGATGACAGCAGTGATCCTCATCTTGTCACTGCTTTGCCATCTAAGGTCTGACTCAGTGCTATCCCCTCATTTATACTTCCTTCCTCAGGAAAGAAAATTACCCAAACCTGTCCCAGGGACTTAAGGTCAAGATGCCCCAACTAACTGCAGCTTTCTGCGTCTGTTAAGGTAATTGCTTGCTATGCTTCTGCCAGCAACTGCTAACCAGTGTGTGAGATCTTGGGTTTTTTTCTTTTAGTATCTCCCTGCAGAAAATAATCAGAGCTTCTCACTCAGAACTTTCTATATCCAAGCAGTTTAATGAAGACTCAAATTTGAACTCTGGTTTTGTTGAGTGGTCCTTCCTGTTTTGTCCTATGACAACTGGAAACCCAAGTTATAATTATCAAAGAATCCTAGCCGGCTAGACCCTTGGGCTTCTCTGTGGGCCATGGGCTTCTGCAGGCATTGGAGGCTTCCTAGGGGGTGCTTAACTTGAGACATTCCAGGGATCTGAGGAAAATATTTTCAGTGCTGTAGCAGCCCTGGTCCCTCTATTGCTACCACCTAAATGTTCTTTGAGAATTACCAGGTTCTGTTCTGGAGGTGAGTTTACCATGAATCTGGCCCAGGTATCTATCTGTCTGTGGCATATGGAGAAACTGGATTCAGTCACTATCTCTACACATGGCAAATCTGAGATGCCACAGAACTTTGAGTTCTATATCTATAAACTGGTCTGGGTTTTGTGCATTTATTATGGGTGTGTATGGTTCTGTCACTCTGTCCTATAATTATAATTATAAGGTGGTGTTGGACCCTAGAGTCCACCCGGGTGGGGGGGTTGTCGCGAGAGACCACTCGAGAACCACAATGTTGATGCAAAGGCACAAGGTTTACTTCTGACACACATCGGGAGCCTCGACACTCTCTCGGGAGGGAGGGAGGAGGCACACCCCAAGTCTCTGTAACAGTTACTTTTTAAAGGCTAAAACCACAAAGGTTAGGAGGGGCTACATGCCCTATGTTAGGATTGGCTCTGGTGGTCACTAAGGGTGCTTGTCTAATTATTATTGGCTATTGTAGTGAGGGGTATTGGGGAGTTTCCAGAGAATTTCCAGATGGTAATTGTTTACCTTAGTTGAAATTGTTTATCTCTGTTGGCTACCTTGGTCTCAGAAACTGAAGCTGAGCTGGCCTTCAACTCTTTTTGATTCTTTTTGGGTCATTTTCCCAAGCTTGTCTGGGTCACATTCCCAGGCTGGCTGAGAGAGAGAGGGCCTTACAATTCCCCCCTGAGTTTTTTAACTGGCCTTAATCTTAAGGCATGTCCCCATTTCTGAGTGCTTGGTACTGTTGAGTTAAGATCAGGGCTTGAGTTATAGTCAAAACAGGGTATAAGGATGAGGAGCAGAATATTTATAGTCAATCCTGTAATCAGGTAAGTCTTATCTTGAGTGGATCTTGGGAGCGAAGAAGCTGTCATCGTGGTGTCTCTGGTCAAGAGTCGCTGGGGCAGCTTTGGCGTGAGAGGTGTGAACCCAGGCCCCCATCGACATTGAGAGCGGTGGGTGTGGTGAGCAGGATGGTGTAGGGCCCCTTCCAGTGAGGTTCGAGTCTTTGAGACCGGTGTCGATGGATGTAGACAGAGTCACTAACGTGGAAGGGATGTCCTGCTGTCTGAGAGTGGCCAGGTTTGTAAAGTTCAGCCAGTGGGGCCCAAACTTGGGCTTTGAACCTCCTGGAGTCTTTTAAGGTGGGCCTGTAAGTCAGTTTTGGAAGCAGAAGGTTGATAAGAATTAAGCATAGTAGATAAAGGGGGTGGTCCCCCATACAGGATTTTATAGGGGGTCAGGTTAAAACGTGAGGGAGTGTTTCTGGCTCTGAATAGAGCAAAGGGTAGGAGGCATCTCTAATCTTTTAAGCCAGTCTCAATGGTCAATTTAGTCAATGCCTCTTTTAGAGTCTGATTTATTTTTTTTACCTGTCCTGAACTTTGGGGTCTGTAAGCACAATGTAAATTTTAATTAGTCTCCAAGATCTTGGCCAGTCCCTGACTTACCTGGGAGATGAAGGCCAGGCCGTTATCTGACCCAATTACCTTGGGAAGTCTAAACCGAGGAAAGATATCTTTTAGGATGGCCTTGGCCACTGTTTGTGCTGTTTCTCGCAGGCTGGGGAAAGCTTTTATCTATCCTGAAAAAGTGTCTATAAAAACGAATAAGTATCGATAATCCACAGATGGGGGCTTTACTTTGGTAAAATCCACTTTCCAGTATGTTCCAGACTGTCTCCATGGACTCTGGTCCCTTCTGGGACTTGGTTCTTGCCAGCATTGACTTGTTGACAAGCCTGACTAGTAGTTACAGTCTTATCAACTAGGGCAGCAGCTCTAGGGATGATGAATTCTGTTTTATCCAGGATCTGTGGAAGCTTCTTTGATCCTAGGTGGGTCCAGGTATGCATTTGTTGGACCATGGCAGCTGCATCGAGGGCTGGTGGGACAGTTTTACCATTTTTTGTCCAGTTTTTGGAAACTGGGTCAAATATAGCTCTTAGGGCTTGGGCCTTGGCCTGGTCCTCGGAGGAGTAGTTATAAGCCTCAGGCTGAGGGGGTTTTCTAGCCCCGATGGATAACACCAAGAGTCCCGACTTGGCTATTTGTTTTGTCACCTGATCTGCCTGCTGGTTGCCCCTGGTGACAGAATTTTGTTTTTTCTGGTGTCCTGGACAGTGTATGATGGCCACTTGTTTTGACAGAAATAGGGCTTCGAGGAGAGCTTTAATTTCAGGCTTATTTTTAATCTCTTTGCCCTCCGAGGTCAGAAGTCTTTTTTGTTTATAAATATTCTCATGGACATGAGCAGTGGCAAATACATATTGGCTATCAGTGTAAATATTAGCTTTCTTGTCTTTGGAAAGTTCTAATGTTTTGGTTAGGGAGACAAGTTCTGCCCTTTGTGCCGAGGTCCCTTGAGGAAGGGCCTGTGCCCAGATGACTTTCTGTCTATCTACTATAGCTGCCCCAGCCCTTCTGGTATCTGAATCTAGGAAGCTGCTGTCATCAGTATACAAAGTATGATCAGCCTCTGGGATAGGATGATCTTGTAGGTCTTCTTGTGTACCATATGTCTCTGCCATCACCTGGTAACAGTCATGCGGAGTCTCTTGTGCCTGATCCGGGGCTGGCAACAAGGTAGCTGGGATGAGAGTTGCTCTTGTCTGAAGAGTTGTGTCTTTTTAGCTGAGGCCCGATAGTCCTTGTCACTGTTTTTGGAGCAGATGTTGAGTAGACTCCTGGGTGGGGGCGGCCAGTAAGAGGTCATCTATATATTGTAAGAGAGTTATTTTTGGATGCATGATGCGGAAATCAGTCAAATCCTGGTGGAGCACTTCATCAAAAAGAATGGGTGAGTTTTTGAAACCTTGGGGAAGGCATGTCTAGGTAACTTGCCCTGAGAGCCCCAGCTTGGGTTCTTTTTATTTAAAGGCAAAGTATGGTTGGCTCTGAGGGGCCAAAGGCTAGCAAAAGAAAGCATCCTTTAAATCTAAGACAGTATACCAGGTAAAATCTGGCCTCAAGGTACTTAGAAGATTATAAGGGTTAGGCACCGTAGGATGGATGTCTACCACCCTTTTGTTTACTTCTCGAAGGTCCTGCACTGGTCTATAGTCCTGTGTTCCTGGTTTCTTGACAAGCAAGAGCGGAGTATTCCAGGGAGAGTGGCAAGGTCTTAGAACCCCTAATTGTAGGAATAGATTAATATGTTGCTTGATGCCCATCCAGGCCTCTTGGTTCATAGGATATTGTTTTACAGAGACCGGTAGAGCCGTGGGTTTGAGAGTCACAATAATAGGAGGCTACGTATGGGCCAGTCCTAGCCCTCCGGTCTCAGCCCAAGCTTAGGGAAACTGCTGGATCCAGGGACTGTCTTTAGGAAGGGGGGTCATTGGGGCTAGTCTGAAATAGCTGGTATTCATCTTGTAATTTGAGGGTGAGGACCTGTATAGATGCTCCCCTGGAGCCTAATACTGTGGCCCCTTCCTCTGAGAAATGAATTTGAACCCCCAACTTGGTTAACAGATCTCCTTTTAATAGAGGATAAGGACACTCTGGAATTACTAAAAAGGAGTGAGTCACAGTACCTATACCAAGGTTAACAGTCCGTTTGTTGGTCTGTTGGTGTAGTTTGTCACCAGTTGTTCCTTGTACCCAGGATGTCTTTGAAGACATTGGTCCTGATGGCTGGTTAGCATGAAATGTTGAGCACCTGTATCTACCAGGAAAGTGGTGCGTTGCCCCCCAACAGTAAGGGTTAGCCTGGGCTTGGGGTGGGGGGCTTCAGAGCCCCGACTTGCCTAGTTACTGTCTTTACCCAAGGCCAGGACTGGGACAGGCTTCTTATGAACTTTGGGATGTTTAGGACAGTCTTTTAACCAGTGTCCACATTCTTTGCAGTAAGCACATTGGTCTTTATCCACATGGGGCCGCTTTTGTTCTCCCTCCTCTTGTTCCTGTCCTTTATATTTAGTAGGTTCTGTCACTACAGCTGCCAAGATCCTACTCAAATGTCTATCTCGCTTACGATCCCTGCGATCCTCTCGTTCCTCCTGTTCCCTTGCTAGCCTAGCTTTTTTTTCCTCTGGGTTTTTTTTTTCTTGTTATACACCTTCTCTGTCTATTTCTGACCACATCCTATAATCCATATGTCTAATTGCTATAGCTTCCTTTTTATATCTGGAGCTGACTGATCTATAAAAGACATGACCACTGTTGCCTTATGTTCTGGAGCCTCAGGGTTAAACGGAGTATACATGTGAAACCCTTCCAACAATGTTTCCATAAAGGCAGCGGGGCTTTCTTCCTTTTTCTGAGTAATAGTTCTTACCTTGGCCAAATTGGTGGGGTGCTTTCTAGCTCCCTTGAGACCTGCCAATAGAGTTCGGCAATAGATATATGGAGACTCTCCCTGCCTGTAGCAGTCTCAAAATCCCAATCTGGGCGTGTCAATCCTTTATCTATCCCGTAAGGGAGCTGGGTGGGTGCCCCATTTGGTCCAAGCACATTTTTTCTCGCTTTCAGGAGGACTCTCTGTTTTTTTTCTACGGTGAGGAGAGCCTATAAAAGCTGTTGATAGTCATTCCAGGTGGGTTGGTGAGTTAAAAGGATTGATTCAATAAGGGAAGTTAGGGCCTGGGGGTCTTCCGAAAAGGGAGGATTGTGGGTCTTCTAATTGTATAAATCTGATGTGGAGAACGGCCAGTAATGGATGTCACCGCTGAGAGTACGAAGAGGAAACAATGAGGTTTCCTGGCCTGGATTTCAGTCCTGCCGGCTACGCAGGCGGGGAGGAGAAGGACGGGGCAGGGAGGAATCTGAGAAGGGTTGGGGGGGGGGGAATGTGAGAGAAGGAGCTGAAGGGGCTGGAGAGGACGTGTGGGTAGATGTAGATGGGGTAGGGAGAGAGGGGTTAGGGTCAGAGGGAGAACTCAAAGGCGTAGGGTAAGGTGGAGGAGGCAGGTCTAGTAGTAGGACATCTTGTTGTTCGTTGTCAGGCAGCACTGGCTTTGGGCAAACTCCTGGGTGTTCTCCGAGTGTCTCAGGAGTCTCAGAAGCTGCAACTGGGAAGAGAGGAGTTGGCAGGGGGCCCGGCAGGAAAGACTTGAGCCACTGTGGTGGATTTCGGACCAGGGATTCCCATGTGATTATATATGGGACCTGATCTGGGTGGCCGTGAGACCCAGGTATGCAAACAACATCTTTAACCTGTAAGATAATAGTAAGGTTAAATGTCCCGTCTCTAGGCCATCTCACATTAAAGGTTGGCCACTCTGAGGCACAGAAAACCTGCCAACGTCCTCTGCAGACATCCCCAGATAAGTTATGTGCACGAGCAAGCTTGAACATCCTTGAAATGGTTGAGAGTCAGAGTCAAGGGGGTCATCACAGTTTGTCCCATGTCAGCACAGTCGAGAGAGAGGAAGACGGAGAGAGGCAAGACAGAGACAGACAAATAAAACCAAAACCTATCAGCTGTACAGCAAAATGTCAGCACCACAAAACAGAAATCAGATAGGATGGCAGAGAACTCTCCTGCCGTTCAGATGAGGACCGATGTCCTCCAGACAACCACCAGAGCATCCTCCAGGGAGAAGGGGAGAAAGGTCTGGGCACGTCTGCCCCCTCTCTCCTCCAATACAGATACAGATTGTACAGATTGCATGCTACAGAGGCACTGAAAGTGGGTCGCCAACCAAAGAAGGGAACAAACCAAAAAAAGCTCTGGAAAGCTCTCACAGACACAGCTCACGAAATCCAGCCTCCCGCTGAGCACAAACAAAAGCTGCTCATGGAGCTCCTGGAGCTCCCACAGAGAGTACAAACAAAATGCAAAGCAAGAGTAACTCACAGTCTCAGAAGTCAGTCAAGTCGGGCAGGCCCGGGCCATTGAAACCTTGCAACAAGTGGGGGTCGATGGCCTCAGGGAGACCCCCAAATCCCGGCGAGCCCCCACAGTGGAATCAAGAAAATGAAACTATGGTAAATTCTGCTACAACACAACTTACCCTACTAAGACAATTCCCAGTAACTACATGTTTCCCTGTTTCCGTGGGAGAAAACAACATAGATTTGGGATTTTCCAAATTGACCTAACTGGGATTCTAACACCAGCAGCAACGGTAACGGTGCTCTTTGCTTTACCTCTGAACTGTTCTGGCTGGACTCTGAGGCACCAGAGATTGAATGGAAGCTTACCATTGCCTTTGTGATCCATTTGTCCCCAGCTATTAGGAGAAAAAACCACTAAGATTCAAAGGATTTGCAGGTATGAATAGTTCTTAGTTACTGGGGATGGCTCAGCAAGGATTAATAATCCAGACTCTATGGGCAGACATGAGGACAAAAAGTTGAACAAAGCTACAGTGATTGCATATGAGAGAGTCCCCATAATATGCCATTCTGCTTTTTATCTTTTTTCTCAGTAATCTACATTTTTATTTACATAAGAATTACATAAAGTATATATATTTTTAAATTTTTACAGGCAGGTGGAAACAAGCAAACAAAATGCCTAACTTGGGTCACACACACACACACAAACCAGAACTGGAAACAGATACATGTTTTAGGGCAAATTAACCTGGGAAACACCAACCTAAGTGTAGTCTTAGAGACTTGGCTGATGGGCATCAGGGGCGAACAAGATTTGCGTTAAAATTTGATGATAAATGGGCTCTGAGAGTGTGTGGTAAGGAACAGATTGGGATGGTAGAAAGAAGAGAGGCTGTGAGCCTGGGTGTGAGGACTTTCGTCCTAAGAGGCTGAGGATATACGTAAGTTCTGGTGAATAAGGTCATCACTTCATCAGGTGATCAGATAGTTCCCAACAGCTGGGAGCAGAGGGGAAACTGGTCTCATCTTTCTCCAACCTCAATACTACATAAACTGACCACTGAATGTGTAGATAAGCCTACCAGAATCAAAGGGATATCTCTTTCCTTTGTTAATATAGATAAGTTCCTCATTCAGTGTAATTTCCCTAGAGTTTTTGGTGCCTCATTTTCCTTCTCAATTTGGGAGAGGATTTTTAAAAAATATTTTACATATATATTTATATTATTACAAATATATACAATAAACTACCTATAGTAAGAAGAACCACAAAACAATCAGGAATTATATAACTGTTACATTCATTGTGTTTTGACTATTTGTATTAGGCAGTCTTGGAAAAAATATCTTTCCTATCTTAGTGAGTCTAAATTTCTGAATGTAAATCAATATCTATCATATCTCATCATTATCAACTTAAAAGATCTATCTAGACCTAAAAACTGCTTAACCCCTAAACAACAAAGATTAGTTGCAAAACTAAACTGTCTGATCTTAAACCGCATCAGAGACTTGAAAAGAAATATAACTAATTAGCTGAGTATCCCGGGAGTGCAGCTTCATTCTTATGGGTAAGCATGAAGGAGACAAGTAGACAAGAACCTACAATAGGAAAGGAATGGTGTGCCCATTTCAAGAAACAAAGGAAGATGAATAAAAAACTGAACGTGCAAAAAGGGAAAAATAAAACAGGTTGGGAACAAATATACTGAATAAAAAATGAATATGAAGATTCACAATTGGACCTGCAGTTACCTAGTCGATTTTATTGTCTTTCCTTCTTCCTATTAGAAGATCCTATCCCCATCCTTGGAAAACTATCAGACTATCTCTGATACCTACAACAGAGATTCCCTGGAGCATTGGCAGACCCAACCCCCTGGGGCCAACTATGCACCAATGACCTGTAGTTATTCATTAACAAGATCAGCTAAGCCTGTATGAGTGAAATAATACCTCATGGCTCTAGAAGAAAGGGATTTTTATTCACATATCCCAACTCAGGCACATCCTAGCTTCTGCCAGTCACTCTGAAAGCCACCCCTCTTGCACATGAAGAAACCTGGAAGACAGACATGATTATAGGATAGTCCATGACCTAAGGCAGGTAAATGAGGGGGTTTAGACTATTTGTTTTACAGTCGCAAACAATACATGCTGATAAGTTTATCTGGAGAAATGGGTGTATACAATATTGGACTTGAAAGATCTTCATCAACTGACAAAAGTGAGTCAACCCATATTTGCTTTCCAGTAGACAGATCCAGAGGGTAGATATAATAAACAGCTTACAAGTTCAGCTTACTTGGAGTTGGTTATCCCAGGGATTTACGAAGTCCCCAACTCTTTTTGATGAGGCTGTGAATGCCAGTCTCTTATCATTCCACTAGAGATTTTCTGAGACAATAGTTGTACACCCTTTACATGATCTGTTAGCCTCATAAACTGAAGTAGAGGGGCCATTGAGGAACTACTGCAGGAATTTTGGACATCAGACTAGAGTATTAAGCCCAGTTTTGTAGTCTAAAGGCCACTTATCTTGGTTACTAACTTAAAGGATGAAAAAGGACCCTGTCTCTGGGGCAGACTAGTGACATTCTTCAAGTACCAAATCTAGAAACTAAGAGTAATGTCAACAAATACTTAGGAGATGTTGGGAACTATTGCCTATAGATACTGGGGTACATAGAGATAGCAAGGCCTCCATATGTAGTGTAAAAGAGCTCAGAGCCTTTAACAAGGACTGACACAGAACTAGGAATGCTGAAACCCATAAAACTGCCTTCACACCAGCCCACCTAGCCCCTAGCACTTTCTCCAGTATCTCAAAGCCATCTCATGTGTTCATCTATGAAATTAGGCACATTGCAAAAGGAGTTCCAAACCAAACTACCCAACTAAGGGGCTATCGGAATGCCCTGTGGCATTCTTGTCTAAGATATTTAGCCCAATGGCCACTGTACAGCCCTAGTATTTCAGGACAGTGGCTGCTACCACTATCCTGGTAAGAGAAGGTGACAAATTAACCTTGGGACGTAATTTCCTCCTCCCAGCTCCCCATGCAGCGAAAGAATTCTTCAGAGGGAATCTAGAAAGTTGACGATTAGATTTTTTAACGGTCCCACAATTCCCAGTACTCTCAGATTTTACTTTGATTTTTATCAAGTATTCACTGGGATCTTCCTTTCATAACAACTTTCATTTACCCTTAGGCAGATTCTTATCATGTAAGAAGGAACCAAACTTTTTAACATAGGTCAAATAGGGTTAAACTGTTGAGACCTACCTGGGTAACTGGCATCCTGCATCACTGTTGAGACATGAATGCTAGGCAAGTCACTCTTCCACAGTTGAATAAACCAACCAATGGGAACAGAATAAGGGTACCACAAAGACATTTTCCTAAGGAAGTTCCTATCTCTAAATCCTGATTGGTGAAAAAATGTAACTGTAACTTGGCAAGGTGTTTGTGGTTTTAAAGCTTACAAGTTCTGGCTCTAGGTTTCAGTTCTGTGACCCCAACAAATTAGTAGTGGGTTTTTCACGTGATTATAATGTTTTTTTTTCATCTGCATTGACCTGGAGTATGAATTGTGTTGGATCTAAGTGCACCCCATTAAAAAAAAATGGTAGAAAAGCAGACATCTTTCTTTGCCAAAATATCACAAAAATTGGTCTCTAGTCTATTTGCTAATATTGTTATAATATTCCTGTTAATATTGTTCCTCTCTTAAACTTCTTGAGATGGAACTCCTTAATCCATGTTGCTCTCAGAACTATCACCTTTCCAGCCCCTACTAGGATGGCCCTTTATGACCTGTTTATAGCATTCAACATCTTTCCTAGTCCAAAATTCCAAAGCCTTCCACAGGACTTCAAAACACCAATCAACCAACCAACCACCAAACAACAACAATAGAACAAAGAATGAAACAGAATCCTACATGATCAGGTTATTTGTTTGTTTGCTTGTTTTTGAAAATAGATTATTCTCTCAAGCAATACACTCTTACCACAGTTTCCCTCCCTCCACCTCTCTCAGCTCCATCCCACTTTCTCTATTTTCCAAATCTACCCCTCCATTTCCTCTACAAAAAGGGCAGACCTTCAAGAGAAAACAGCCAAACAAAACAAGATAACAAAGGACATGACAACTCAGTAGAAGGAAAGGGTGAGGACAGATGGGAAGAATCAGGTGGAGGGAAGAATGCAAGGAGAGAAGCTGGAATTGGGGAACATTGAAGTTGGGTGTGGAAAATCTAGAGTAGGGAAAACTCCCTGTAATCTATGAAGGTGACTCTAGTGAGGACTCCTTGTAATGGTGGATGTAGAGTCTTAACTGGACATATTTTGTTGCAAGGTAATTTTTGAGATTATAATTATAGCATATTTCTCTCCTCTTTCTTTCTCAACATCCTCCAATATATTCTTCCTTGCTCTCTTTCATGTGAATGACCTCCATTTTCTTTAATTGTTGTTATGACGAGAGTGAGAGAAATAGTCTTATCCATGGGAGAACAAATCAACTGGTTATCTATTACCAAATGATCAGCCATGAACACATACATGCATGTAACATTACACTAAGTGAGCTGAGTATATTTATATACTTAAGAACATATATGTGTTTATACACAATCAATGATAAAATAGGGGTTGGCTATTTTTAAACTGAAGATTTATTTTTTTGGACATCAAATCAATAGATTTTAATTTTTGATTCATTCAGCCAGCCTGAAGTTTTTTGATTGGAGAACTGAAGTCATTAACCATTACTGTAAAAGTCATATTTAAAGTTATTATAGACAGATATATAATGATTGCATTTATTGTGTTGTTGTTTTGTGGTATGTTGTTTGTGTTTCCAGAGTTATATTGTGTCTCAGTAATCATTGCTTCCATTCCTCTTTCTATTTTTCTTGGCTGCTCATGCCTTTCCTCAGACTAAAATATCACTTCTTGATATTGTTTAGTTTTTTGTTATTCTGATAGATATAATTGTTTTAGGTTGTTTATATCAAAGAAGTTTTGTTTGTCTTCTACTTCAGTTTTGGGGGATATCTATGCTATGCACACTAGTCCAGGTTTACCTTCCTGGCCTTTTATGACTTGCAATGCATTGCTCTTCTCTGGTTCAGATTTGTGAGAAATATGTTATTACTGATGAATTTTCCCTTATATGTGGCTTTTCTTATTGTAGCTTTTAATAATATGTTTTTGTTCAGTATTATTAATATTTAACTTATGAAATGTCAAGAAGGGTTTTTCCTGGTCTCATTTATATAATGATCCATGTGATTCTTGTATCTGTGTATTTATGTCTTACTTTGATGCTGCATGTTTTCTCTATGATCTTGTTGAAGATGTGGTCTATGCCATTAACCTGGAATTTTACTTCTTCATTTATCACTATGTTGTGCTAAGTTTTAAATTTTTTCTTTTACATTTTGCTTCCTGTGTTTTATCTAGACAATTCTTATCTGCAGGCTTTTCTGTAAGATTAGTAGACATTCTGTAAGGATATTGATTGCACCTTTTATATTATTTATACTTTGAAATTGATGTCAATGCATGTGGATCTCTTTTGGTAGTTCTGTGTCTGAAACAAGCAAAGGAGGTTGGAGCTGAACACATGGTTTGCATGCATGCCAGGCTGTGCTTAAAGATGAGATATTGCTTAGGTGGAATTATGTCCGGAGGTAGATCATGTATGCATAATATGTATGTTGGTCCAAACCTGGAGCTCAGAGGTACATCAGGGTACTGAGGAAGTCATGAAGGGGATAAGCAGAAAAACCAACTAGCTAGACTCTGGCTAAGTATGTGCAGGGTCTGACTTGGCTGAGGTTGGAATGAAGCAAGCTACCATCCTGGAAGTTGAGTAAGAGTGGGTGGTGTCTGGTCCAGAGGTTGATAGCCATGCATGCAACAGTGGTCAGACTAGGTTGGAACACTGGATTTGGGAATTGGTCAACATCTGCCAGGTTAAGGAGATTGCATGGAGAGAAGAATCAGGCAGTCAACTTTTCAGATCTTGGTGAAAGACATACTGCTTATCTAGACAGAGAGGTTGCAATAGGGAAAACAAGGAGCATGAAAATTGGGGGCCTTGCAGGTTTAATTTTTTGTGTGTGATTATAATTACTGAACTTTTCTCCCTTTCTTTTCCTACCTTCACATATAACCTTCCCTTGATTTCCTTCCTTTTTCTCTAATGATTATTATACACAGCAGACAGACAGACAGACAGACACACACAAACACACACACACACACACTTAAATGTAACATACTCTTTATTTATTTATTTAATTTTATTATTATTTTTTTTTGGTTTTTGGAGACAGGGTTTCTCTGTGTAGCCTTGGCTGTCCTAGACTCTCTCTGTAGACCAGACTGGCCTCGAACTCACAGAGATCCACCTGTCTATTTATTAAGCATGTGTGTTTGTGAATGTATATTTTTAAATATTACCTGTCCTTTATTTATTAAACTTGCGTGTGTGTGTGTGTGTATGTGTGTGTGTGTGTGTATGAGAGAGAGAGGGAGAGAGAGAGAGAGAGAGAGAGAGAGAGAGAGAGAGAGAGAGAGAG
>OU015752.1:11132579-11148858 GCA_907169655.1 Acomys percivali
GTCATTTGCATGTACCTTCTCATCAGTTTATTTGATTTTTATCATGGAGTTATAATATAGTTTAATTCATAAATATATATATATTTATGTTTGTGTATCATATATGTGCAGATTATTTAATGGTAATACTATAAAATTAGTTACTATAAGATAACAAATATTAGGTTATTTGATTAATTTTGTATACAAAATAATCATATTCAACATTGCATTATAAAGAACTAGAGGCCATTATTTAACAATGATATGATACAAATATTGTCCAGGAAACATATTTTTCTCTAATGTTGTCTATGTCTGAGTGTGCACACAGAAGTGCATGGAGAGTAATCCAATAATCATTACTCCCAAGGTCATGAGGAAGGTTGCCTTTTTATCTTTCTTGAGAGAAATATTTACATCTTAAACATGTCTTATAATGAAAAGATAGTAATGCTCTATATGTAATGCATATAACTAGATGACAGTTCAATATAAAAATAAATGCCATAGCTGTTAACTGTTATATTGATTGTGATTTATTAAACTATATAAATTACTTAGTACTTATTTATAAACATCCACAGAATATAGTAAATATATTATATATGTGCTTCCTATAACTCTCAGTCTTTGAATAAGTGCTTAGGAGGCTCTTTTGTCCTTTGTAACTTTGGTTTTACTGAGCAAGTTACAAGGCTAGATTCTGGAATGTATGTGTAATTCATGTTGAGACAGAGTTTTCACCAACTGGCTTGATTCCTTTTAAATTTATATGGCACTTATTATCATGGACACTTATTATCATGTACAGATAGCATATACCATATATGTGCAAATATTATATACTTATAAAAATGGTTGCTATTAATAATGAATAAGAGGGAAGAAACAGAGATTTAGGTAAGTTGATTTCTTTGTCGATAAGGACAAACTAGCTGTGTTAGAATAGAAGAGTGTTTAAGACAAAGAAGCTTCATTAATTTTTACATGAAATTTCCAACCCACTGTTCTCAGCCATTTCAATTTTCTAGTCAATCAGAGTCCAATTATATTTAGAAGAGCTATAACCTATTATAAATAACCAAAGCCATATCTAAATGTGTGCTTCTCAAATTTACACAGACATTAAGACCTCATTTAAAACTTTACTTGATAAGTTTTAACGTAAAAAAAAAATCAACATTTTCTGAAAAAAAATTCAGGCTAATTTAAGAGCAGAAGAAAGTTACCTTTGTTATATTGTGTACATATTCTACAGCTTTTTAGATTAATTCCTTTAAAGATTTTGCTTTGCCATACCTTTGGAGAATATTGTTGTATATTATTAAGAGTGAAAAGTGAGTTTTATTTCTGTAGAATAAATGTAGCTATTTTTATGAGGCATTAAATCATAAAGATGATTTTGGGCATTAGATTGGCAACTTAATTTATACTACTCTGTTTCTCTCCTTTCAGCCTGTTGTCCTTGATTGTGATTGCCAGGCCCTGAGCACACACACCTTCTCTTTGTGGAATGAGAATGTTATTATGCACACTGCTAAGTTATTTTGAAGCCAGTTGTACCTGACAAAAATGTGACTATGCTGAAATATATCCATTTACATGCAATAACTTGTGCTCCACAGCTTTTCATAGGCATTATTTCTAGAAACTATTTGTTATATATTATTAGAAACAAATTTAAAAAATACTCTTACAATAATCACCTTCTTAATATGGTTATATTGTCATTCTCTGTTTATAACATTTTCACATGAAACTTTTACAATAACAAAGAACGCTCTTAAGAATCTCAAGATAAATCATTACAGCAAATGTAAAGTCCTGTTCTTCTATTTGGGAATTATATTTTTAATATATTTAAATATTTTAGTAAATATGTAAATTTATTTAAAATTAAAGCAGTTGTCAACGTTTTTAAAACCATAAACCACCAAACTGAAAAAAAAAATGCACACACACACACACACACACACACACACACACACACTGTGGTCTCAAAACATTAGACATTTGGTTAATCAAATTAGATTTAAATGCATATTAATTTTCTTATGGACATTTGACTTATGATTTAAATATCTTTCATTAGTTTGTGAAATATATTCTCAAAAGAAAATCCAGAAATATTACTGTATGAGATAATTCTTCTGGTTAATTTGCTTGATGTATAAACCAGATGTCAAAATGCACTTTAAGTCACTGGCTTTATTCCATGAAGTTCACTGGGTGATAGTTAATTTCATGATTGTTACAAGTACTTACCAAAATATTGTGT
Organism: Acomys percivali; assembly: GCA_907169655.1. Classification (NCBI taxonomy): domain Eukaryota; kingdom Metazoa; phylum Chordata; class Mammalia; order Rodentia; family Muridae; genus Acomys; species Acomys percivali. The sequence goes on from OU015752.1 coordinate 11,134,840, forward strand.
TAAATAAAATTAGAGCTGATAAAATTATTAATTTAAGGGCTGGAGAGATGAGATAGCTCATTGGTAAAAAGAACTGACTTCTTTCCCAGAGGACTTGGGTCAATTCCCAATACCCACATGGGAGCTCAAACTTATAATTCCAGTTTCAGGAGATCTGACACCCTCACACAGACATACATTCATACTAAACACTGATGCACATAAATAAATAAGTAAACAAATAAATCATTTAAAAATTACCAATTCCTTAAGTTTAATTTGAGCTGTTAGGATGGCATGTGAAAGTGCTTGGATAAAGTTTGAAAACCTAGTTAGCATGATTCTATGAAGTCACTTTAATTATAGCTTTCAATCTTAGTGTTTCATGCTGTATCTTACTATACAACATTCTGTATTTACCACTGGCAGAGAAACTCAAGGCTGTTCCAAGAGCTTAATATAATTTGATATATTAAGAATAATCCCGGTATATACAATTTTTACCCATCAGAACATCTATCTCCATCTTTGTGAATGTTAGATAAAGAAAACTAGAAGCCCCTTGTTAGTACATTAGTATTACTTTAAGGAAGTGTAAATACAAATGCATAGTAAGGATTTTGAAAATGACGTTGCGTTCAGACACAGGTAGTATTCGTATTTGATATTTCAAATTAACTTGGAGAAAGTGTACTTTTAAGAATGTCAACATGATTGCAAAAAGAATAGATATCAGCATAGTACTGTGAGTGGCCCACTTAAAATGCATAAAAATGAAAATTTACAAAAAGAATCCATTGCATTCCAAAGGATACACCACAACTAATTTTATTTTATTATTTGCATTTAATTTTTTATTAATTTAATTATTTATTCCCTTTATATCCTCATCGTGGGTCTCCTCCTCTCCTCCCATACCACCCTCCCTCCCTTGACGCGTCCCCTCTCTCCCCTCTTCTTCAGAAAAGGGGACCCTCCTATCACTCACTCAAACTCACTAAGTCTCATCAGACCGAACATGTTGTACCCTGTGGCCTGGAGAGGAACCCAAGACAGTGGGGAGTGATAAAAACAATCAGGCAGCCAAGTCCAACCGAGGGATGCACATGAAGCCTGAGCTGCCTGTCTGCTACATCTATCTATGTAAAGGGCCTAGGTCCAGTCTATGCATGGGCCTTGCGTGATGTTTCAGTCTCCTCTGAGCCCTCTAGGTTCTGGTTAGTTGGGTCTGCTGGTCTTCTTGTGGAGCTCCTGTCACCTCCAGGTCTTTCTGTCTAAACCTCCAATTTCCCACAATACTCCCTAGCTTCGCCTAATGGCTGGCTGTGAGTCTCACCATCTGTTTGGATCTTCTGCTGAACGTAGCTTCTCAGAGGATGATGATGCTAGGCTCTGGTCTACGAGTATAGCAGAGTATCGTTAATCCTGCCAGGGCTTGGCTCTCTCCTGTATGGTGGGTCTCAGGTTGGTCCAGGCATTGCTTGGACATTTCCTCAATCTCTGCTCTGTTTATTCTGTCTTTATCCATGCACGTATTGTAGGTAGGGTAGAGTTTTGGTGGAAGTTTTTGTGCGTGACTTAGTGTTTCTTTCCCTCCACCAGGAGTCTTGTCTAGTTAGAGGTTATCCTCTTCAAACTTCATGAGCCCTACTGCAACAAATCTCAGCTACAGTCACCCCTATGTCCACCCAGAAGCTTGTCTTGTGTCTCCAGCTTTTGCCACAGAGATGCCTCCACCCGTGGGTTTTCTTCTCCAATTTAATTTAAAATCAGAGCCAGCAAGATTGTTCTCTGACTTCCTCTAGGGGCTGACTTCCTCTAGGGAGACCTGAGTGTATTGTTATCATACTTTAAATGAAAAGAACGAACTGACTCCCTCAACTGCTCTCCTAAGCTGAGATGAAATTCTGAACCAAAACTCATGAGTATAATTAATTTATTTCCTCCTATAAAACTCATGTTTAGCTTCTGATATTCACAGTATAGAATTTAAGGTCAGGAGCTTAGGTATCCTTGGTGAATTAAAGGAAGCTAGCAGGTGACCACTCACTTTGCTAACAAGCCATTTTAACATCCTGAGTCATGCTGTAGAACCTTGAAAGGAATGACTGTAAACTTCTCCCCATGCTGACAGTAAATCACCATAATTATAGACTCAGAAGCCAAGAAAGAACTCATCACACATTGCCTGTCCTGAATCTAGCACAATGGGGTATAAAGTAACTAACCAGTGACAAATTATATGACACCTTAAGGATGGCAACATGAGTTTTGACACTTGAGCCCTAAGTTCAGTAAAAAGCAAGATTGATTCCCTGTGTTAAGTGGTCCTCCACTCAGTTGGAAAGATGGAGCATGGCTTGTAAAGAAGGAAGAGCTTTGAGGGCGGATTACAGTGTCTTAGAAGATTTGAAGACTATTAGGCTTCAAAGAAGAAAGAAAGATTGCTGGCATTAAATGACATGAAAAACACTGTCTGAAAACTTTTTCCAGAAGATCAAGGCACATATAATGTTTTGGGGAAAATAATCATGGTTAGGGTGTGCTAGTTCTGTGCTATGCTTATTAAAGTGATTTTCAACCTGTATCTATAGTTTTCTTTGCATATAGCCATTTATTGAGTATATAACATTTAACTATATTGAAGTATTTTCCAAAGTATAATTAAACTTTATAGTTATCTACTCAGATAATTAGGAGATTTTTCAAATTGCTCACATAAATATAAGTTTAAAATTAAAAAATGATTATTTCAAAGTAGGTGACCACAGATAAAAATAATGTACATTTTAAAATATGGACTTGTTTGTTTGTTTGTTTGTTTCTGAGGCAGGTCTTTCTATGTAACCCTGGCTTCCAGGAAACTTCTAGGTAGGCCAGGCTTACAGAACTGCGCCTACCTCTCCCTCCACTCTGCTAGGATGGAAGGCATATGCCACTATGGTTGGCTTCAAATTGTGGATTCTTAATTTCTGCATTCCCCAAAGAAATGGTTGTTTAAATAAAATCATACTACTCTTCCTTATTTTTAATAGCAAGAACATTGTGATATATGGTATAAAAACATTGTGAAGACTGTCTTGTCCATGGGCTAGATCAGGGTAGGGGTTTAAATTTTACCGCCTGTATTGTCCTTGGCTAGGGCCTTAGTTTGAGCGGGACCCCATGACCCAAATCTGCCTATCATAATGTTCTACTTGTAGGTTTCTAGAACCCACTGGATCCTTCTACATTGCTATTCACCTATTGTTCCCTCATCTAGAGTCCCAATACGATGTCCTCCCCTCGGTCCCATGGACAAGACAGTCTCCACACTTGAGTGGAGAGAGGGATTTGACTTTCTCAAGTACTCTGGTGCCTCACATCTGACTATGTCCCCTGGCAGGGGAGACCTAGTGGCACTCAGAGGAAGGACAGCAGGTCACTGAGAAGAGACTTGATACCCTATGAGCATATACAGAGGGAGGTAATCCCTCTGAGGAACAGTCATAGGGGAGGGGAATAAGGGGAAAATGGGAGGGAGGGGAGAATGGGAGGATACAAGGGATGGGATAACCATAGAGATGTAACAAGAATAAATTAATTAAAAAAAAAAAACATTGTGAAATAAATGGCAGTGAAATATCTTTATATTTTTAAGGTTAAAACATTTTGTTCCATATAACTAGCTTTATTGGCATCAACCTTACTTCAAATGGAATACATTAATATTCTTAATTTTATGATTCAAAATGTATTTCTGACCCAATATACTTCAAAGTAGGGTGAAGAGTCAGTAATTCCCAGTATGTGATTTGAACTCTTTCTTTTTCCTCTTTCAGTCTATTGCTTAGGTCACTGGCCAACCATTTATTTTCAGGAAGAATATCTAATTTTAATTAAATTCTAAAATTTCAACGCACTGCATAAATCTGTGAAAAAGAAAAGCAATTACAGTTTCTATTCCAAGAAATATAGATTTAAAATATTCCACTTACTCTAAACTGATATAGAAGTTACTGAAGTGAATGGATAAAATATATAGCTTTATATATCTCCACAATTTAATTTGGTTTTACAAATAAATATTCTATGAATTTTCATAAGATAAATTAGGCAGATAGTTAGTTAGAAACAATGACAGATCCTGTGGCTCATTATCAAACCTCTGAAAACAGTGGCATGGGCAAAACAATCAGACATCTTGGATTAAATGTACCTCGACTTTGAAAACTTTCAGAAATAAGTCAGTATTGATTCTGAGGTGAGCTTTGAAATGACTTTCCTACACCTGATCCATCAGGTCATTACAAGGAAGCAGAGTTACCCACATGATCTTGTCATTTGTAGTCTACAGTTACAATGAGGATGCTTCAAAATTCTTCACTCTTTTCATTTTCACCCAGGACTCCAGCCAAAGGGAATGGACAGAGGGCACTTTCCTGTCGTTTTTCCAATGTCAAAACTTATGTCAAGAATGATCTCTGAAATTGTTCTTTTATAAACAGCACTGTGGTTACAGAAAAGGAAAAGGGTAGATTGATAGATAAATATCATTTACAGGTTGTTTTTCTCATTATAAATAATATTATTCCTAAAAAAGAAATCTCAGAGAATATTACGTTGAAGTTACATTCTTCATATGTAAACAGTCGGCTGTAAGGAAATGAACTCATAAGTGGAAAAGAGATTTATTACTAGATAGTTCTGGAAGGTGGGAGCAGAAGACTATAAAAAATTACTATGTCAAATTATTTTGGAGAGATTACTTTTTAATTGTCATATACAAAACAGTATTATGTCAATATTTATAATGAAATTGAAAAATAAAATTATTAGTTTATTCAATGTTACTCAACTTAACCCATCTTATAAAAGGTATTAAATATCTTCATTACTGAGTAATAATCTACATACATATATCTAAAAAGATATGGAAATATGTAAACATATGTTCCTCCAAATAAAATTAACAGATCATCAACATGAAAACTCATAACCTTGCAAGCCAAGTTTTCCAACCTCTTAAGATGTTAGGTTAATACCAAATTTAAATTTAAATTTAAAAAGCAGACTTTTTATCTGTATGTATTTCTTATGCTTTTTTCTCTGGTTCTTTTTCTTTTGTTTTGTCTGGTTCCAGCTGTTTGTTTTATTTTATTACTATTATGTAAATACCAGTTTCTTTTCTAAGTAGAGTGGGTTTGGATGGGTGGGGAGATGGGGAAGATTTTCATAAGTTGGGTGAAGAGAAACCATAATCGGAATATGTAGTGTGAAGATGTCTATTTTCAATGAAAAAATAGAAAAAGAAAGAACTTGAAAAAGTGAAAACATTTTTAAGGTTTGTGTTTTAAAATGAAAAGTAAATTTACATAAATGTTTTCCACTTTAGTGAGTTCCATTCATGTATTTTCCCAGTGATTGGTGTTTAAAAACTTCTTTAAATTAAGATTGCTGGACAATTCTTTGAATGAATTCTTAGACACAAACCACAGTTTAACAACAACAAAATTGTCTCCAGAAAGTAAACATTGTATGTATAATTGATGCACAGAAACTTGCAGTATTATTATAGTTTAGCTTGGTAAATATTGAAATAAGGATTAAAATAATTAGCTTAATCCTTCCCTCCCAGGTGCTATATAATGAGAGAATGAATTAACCATAGGGATTATGGACACAGGAAAGAAGAGTAGCTTGGTTATATGATCAGAAATTATTTTGCTAAGCTTGGCATGTTTTGAGCTACACTCTAACTTGCTCCTTGCAATTTTATTCATTAGCTACATAAATCTTCCATAATAACTTGTTTCGCAGTAATGCTAAGAATGTTGCCTACAGAGGCATTGGGATGTCAGGGTCTGCATGTATTGACATATTGTTCAAAGTGTTGTGCAGTTTGCAAGTGCCGATAAAATTGTCCCTTACTACAGCAATTTCCTAAATGACTTATTTCTAGTATGACAGAATTAAAAACTTCTCCAATATTACTATGCTAGCACTTTTATTTAATGTTGTAGTTTTATTTGTTAATTTACCGAGAAACTTTTAATTCTTTAAAACACAGTCTGTTAAGTGTGTTTTCTTTTTATCTCATAGTAACCTAATCATTTAGGTGCTAAATAATTTGTATAGTTTTTCTTATCACAAATATAGATATATTTTCTTTCTTTTTCTACTAGCTTAGATATTCCCTCTTTCTTATCTACACTAATGGGATGTCTAAATAATAAGATATTTTCACATTATTATTAGACATATCACATTATTTCTATTAACTATCATAATTCTCAAACAACCATCCTTTTGCCCATTGTACCTTAACTAGGAAATGGAATACAAGAGTTGGTCTTTACACTCTTAACTAAAATTAAGAATATTCAATTTCATTGTTAGACTTCCGTTGTTTACTTGTATAGCTGTACATGTACACATGTGCCCATAGAGTTCAGTGACACTGTTTTATGTGTCTTTGTAGCGTTCTGTTCAGTAGATTTTTAAATGTCTCATACTATTACCATGAAACTGAACATCACATCTGTGACAAGGTTTTGATAAATAATGCTTGTTCTTCCATTAGTTATTATTTAACTGGGTATATAATAATAAATTAACCACTATTTTTAGATCAGATATATGTTGCATTTAACTAGGTAATTTCTAATTTCTTAGATTTCTCACTTAAAGTATTCTGAAGAAAGGAGTTATACTATAAAATCGTATTGGATGGGAAAAAAAGGTATTAGTTTCTCTTTTTCTCTGTCCTTTATAGGCATGGTTTAACATCGTCCTAGACACACTGTGCCACCGATTCACTCTCATTTTGGTGCCACATTCTTTGTTCCTTGGCAGAAAAGCTGAAATAGAAAAAAGACAGTATTTTGTGGTCCTAAAAACCAGATTTTCCACACAAAACAATGAAATGGGGAGGAAAAGTCAAGCCGTTGAAAAATGTCCCCTGGAGCCTGAGAAAAATAACCTTGTAGTTCAAGAGTATTGAGAAATTACAAAACAGCAGAGATTTGTGGAAAATATGGCGTCAGCAGATAGATTCTTTATTGTTTGCTCACCCTAGTAGACGGTGGGAATTACATAACTGCATATTGCTTTGTTGCCAGTATTCAACACCTTCATACCAATCAACACTTGCTACAGGGATGTAGTGAAAGAATATCACTCAAAGCATTTTACAACTGCTCTTCATTTTGCCTAAACATCTGTGCAATTGCTCTGACAAACCTTATCTGGATTAGCTAAAGGCATCACTTTCATCAGAATCATTCTGTATTTATGTCAACCTTCTAGATGCATCAAGTACCTAAGGTGCAGAAGACAAGCCAATGTATGAGGCATATCCAGTGTCCATACTTGTATCTTGTCTGCTAATATCCTCATGATCAATGAAATTGCTTGCACAGTTCAGTAACACATATAGGAAGTATAATTTATATAGTGAGAAGAAATATTAAAATCTAAAACTGCTTTCTCTCTCTCTTTGCTATCTCTTTCTGTTGGTAAATGATACACAAAAGAATGAATGAATGAATGAATGAATGAGCGAATAAATGAATCTTATCTCAACTTCATTAAAAATTTTAAAATTTGATTTGTAACTTTCTCTTCCCTTCCTCCTTCAGAAATGTTTGCCTGATTTATATCAGATATAACATTAGGTCAAAAACTTTTGGTTTATAATGTGATTTTGAGGAACATGACAGACATAGTATATACCAGTATTTGAAAACAAATTGAGAGTTGGCTGCAAAGACGGTTTAGAAGTTTAAGACACTTGCTGCTGAGCGGGGGACATGACATAGATCCCCTGAATCCACAAGATGGAAGGAAAAATCAAATTCCACAATTTTGTCCATTGTATGTGTTATGGTATATTTGCTTCCATAAGTATACACACATGCTGAAAAAATAAAGCATATATCAAAACAATGTGAGATATATTGGACAAGAGATTTCTCACAATGTTCAACTGTATAGTATGGCATAATGACTGATAAGATGACTGCTAAAATCTCTAGGAGGCAGCATATCATATTTGATCAAAATCCCATTTGCCTTTAATAAAGATAAGATAGAAAGAGAAAACAGCCAAAGTGAGATGTCAAGTCCTCCCTGTTTCTGATGACAATGATATAAAACAACTCGTGCAGTTTACAGTGTTGACATTTTTGTCTTGCAAGATGAAAAAAATGGTTCAGTAATGCTGAAAGCCAACTTAATTCATATGAGAAGTGAAGTCTGTTGTTTTATTACATTGCTTGTTTCAGACCATGGGGTATTTCCAGACTGGTCCTGTTAGTGTTACAGTTGACAAGGTAACACTTTAGAGACTAAGGATTCAGGAAGCTAGGATGTCTGTACTGTGACAAGGTATATTTAAATAATCCACAGAAAAGAAGAAGAGAGGAAGAAAGGAAGGAAGGAAATGGAAATGGCTAAAATGAGAAACACAAAACAGAACTGAATGGTGAAGCCTAATACATAAGACATCAGAAATAGTATTGATATTAATTTAATTGGCATGCAAATTAAATGAAAGATAATACTTGATTGTATCTAGATGAATGTGACCTAAATATATAGTATCAATATGATATTCACTGAATATGGAAGTATATATCTAGGATGAAAGTGAAAGGATGTGAAATACATACTATAAAAACAAACAGGTAAAAAAAAATCTCCATTGACATTTTTCTTTTTTCTTTTCTTCTTTTTTAAATTTTTTTTATTAATTTATTCTTGTTACATCTCAATGGTTATCCCATCCCTTGTATCCTCCCATTCTTCCCTCCCTCCCATTTTCCCCTTATTCCCCTCCCCTATGACTGTTCCTGAGGGGGATTTCCTCCCCCTGTATATGCTCATAGGGCATCGAGTGCATAGACATATAAGGATTATAAATATTACATTTTAAACTATGTATACATATTATATAGTACATACATAGTACATAATATATAAGCCCTGATATTCTGGAATAGGTACTAAGATTGTATATATGCCTATTCAATATTATCTTTCCCTAACAGATTTTTACAAAATTAAATGAATGTCCATTTGTCTTTGTAAAAAAAAATTAAATGAAGTTCAAGCTTGATAATAAAAAAATCTCCATAAAATGATATTGACCAGTAAGAGTGTGACTAGAATCAAGGGGCAGACAGACAGAATTAGATTTGGGCAGACAGACAGAATTAGATTTGTGGGATAGAATACACAATGATAAAAATGTTGAAACACCAAGAATGCACTGTGATTCTAAAGGTACATGCTTAATCAACAGGAGTATAGAATACAATGAACAAAGGTAAGATTCAGAGGAGAAATAGAAAAATCTAATTAACCCAGAAGCAGAAAGACTCAAATGGTATATACTCACTTATAGCTGCATACTAGCCCAATGGGCATGTCCCATGAAAGCCTTCCCTTACCAGGAAACTGGGACAGAGGGGAGGACATCCTATTGGGACTCTAGATGAGAGAACCATGGGAGAATAGCAATGTAGAAGGATCCAGTGGGTCCTAGAAACCTACAAGTAGAACATTATGATAGGCAGATTTGGGTCAAGGGGTCCTGCTCAAACTAAGGCACTAGCCAAGGACAATACAGGCGGTAAAATTTAAACCCCTACCCTGATCTAGCCCATGGACAGGACAGTCTCCACACTTGAGTGGAGAGAGGGATATGACTTTCTCATGTATTCTGGTGCCTCACATTTGACTATGTCCCCTGGAGGGGGAGACCTAGTGGCACTCAGAGGAAGGACAGCAGGTCACCAAGAAGAGACTTGATACCCTATGAGCATATACCAGGGGAGGTAATCCCTCTCAGGAATAGTCAAAGGGGAGGGGAATAAGGGGAAAATGGGAGGGGAGAATGGGAGGATACAAGGGATGGGATAACCATAGAGATGTAACAAGAATAAATTAATAAAAAAAAAAAAGGAAAAAAATAAAATAAAATTTTAGTTGGAGGCTTTAATATGCTTTTCTCAGTTTGTTATTAATGTAGAATTAACAAAGATAAAGAATTTGAATTCATTTCAATAAACAAGAAAGCACAGTTAAACCAAGAACAAAAATGTATTTTCTCCTGTTTCTTTGTAATAAAAGACAAAAGAGATCATTTACTTGGCTTAAATTAAGCTTCAAATATTTAGCATAACAAGGTCATACATACTGAAAACCTCAAAAATCATTAAAGCACACAAATTAAGTATCCACATAAAGAAAAGTGGAAACCACCTAAATCAATCATAAAGAATTAAATAAAAAGTGAAATATAAGGAAAATACACCAAGTGATTTATAAAGGGATTACCAATAGAGAAAATGAAATTTAAAACTCTTTGAGTCAATGAGGTAGTTTGAATGCAAATGGATCCCCTAGGATCCTGTATTTCAATGTTTTGTCCCTAATTGATGGATCTGTTTCGGGGAGGATTAGTAGATGTAGCTGTTTGGAGAAGACATTCCATTGGGAAAGGGCTCTGAGGTTACAAAAGCCTAGTCTCTCTCTCTCTCTCTCTCTCTCTCTCTCTCTCTCTCTCTCTCTCACTCTGTGTGTGTGTGTGTGTGTGTGTGTTTGTGTGTGTCTGTCGGTCTGTCTGTCTCTGTCTCTGTCTCTGTCTATCTCTGTGTCTCTGTCTCTGTCTCTGTCTATCTCTGCGTCCCTGTCTCTGTCTGTCTGTCTGTCTGTCTGTCTCTCTGTCTCTGTCTCTGTGTGTGTGTGTGTGTGTGTGTGTGTTTCCAATATGCAGATAAGGATGTAAGTGCTCCATTAATGTTCTACTGTCATGCTTGTCTGCTCTTGATATGATGATCATGAACTCACCCTCTGAAGCTGCAAGCAAACCCTGATTAAATGCTTTCTTTTATAAGTTGCCATGGTGGTCCTGGGGTCTCTTTAACACAGTAGAAAATTAGCTAACACAGTCACTCAATATAGTTGACAAATTCTAGCCAAAATAAAGCACAAAAAAACCAATTCAAGATTGAATTAGGAATACATGAAATTAAAATGTGTGCAATTGTAACAAGAAATACCATAAACAATTGAGCATATAAAACTAAGAAGTAGAGAACAAATCATTTATCACTAGAGATTAGGGAAGAGGACCACAAGATGAGGATGCACAAGGAAGAACAGGATGAGAAAGTGATGTGGAGCAGGGCATGTTCTAGACTTTGTCTAGGTCAGTGTCAATATCCTGACTATGACTGAGTTTTGGGAAACTATATTCACGTAAGATGTGTAACCATGGCAAAAGATACAGAAGTCATTTGTACTTGTTTAGGCACTGAGCTGCATTGAATGTATGGCTATTTCACAGATGAATGAAAATGAACTAACCAAGGTAAATTTAAGCCAATGGAACTTTGTGGCCTACTGTGTTCTACTGTACACCGAGTTCCTAGAAGCTTGACTATGTGCACTGAAGAAATGAATAAAATGAAGACCGAGAGACACATGCACAGAAGAGCTGAAATCAGATGGGCTGTGTGCATTCTAAATAGACAGTAAACACTAGTCACTCTTTCATAAACACTCATATTCAAACAAGAGGAAAACATTGTCATTAACCTGAGAAAGACTTTGCTAATTCACCTGGATCTTAGACACCAGTACTTGGGTAGATTCGGCCCTGTCAAACAACACACATGCACTCAGGACTTCACCTGCTCACCACAAAGGCCTCAACTGTCCATCTGCATAACTGTTTCATTTGTCCTGCACACATAAATGCTTTAATTCTCTTGTGCATCGAAATATTTCATCAATAATAAAAAAAATCTCCTTAATAAGGGTTCATTCTGCTCATCTTTGTGAAATGTAATACATATCAATTCTAATTTTTCAGAGGACAAAGCTTAAAGTAGAGATTAATATTTAGATAGAGTTCTGAGAATAAGCAAGGGCTAAGAACTCATCTCTAAAACCTGATGGATGTACCCGACAAAGCCTGGGGGAGGTCAGGGAGGGAGGAGTGAACGTCAGGGCACTGGAATGTCAAATAGGATGTAAAGACAAGTAGCCTTGCAGAAGACACTTGAGTTCTCACTTGTGAAGAGAGTCATAATGGATGTTTGCCCACAACCTGGTCCTTCAACATCTCATCATGGATGAAGGAACAGCCAACCAGCCCTACCCTTCCCTGGCAGCTCCGAACTGTTAATTGTTGGTGTCGATTTTACTTAAGAATAGAAGACACTCAAAATTAAAATTCTAATGACCTCCAACTCAGGAGAAATCCAATATGTCCACTCTCTTGTGATGCAAAGTAAACAACAAGCCCTGGATGGGGCTCATAGGATCCTTCCTGAAGTGCATTTCCCTAATTTAAAGCAAATGGCTCCTCTTTTGTCTTTTACTTCAGGGCTCCTTCTACTTAGTCAGTCTTGACAAATTTCCTCTCCTTCCTTCCTGACCTTTGCATACTAGAACAGTGCAGAACATGTACATCATATCATTCATGTGATAGAAAAGTAATCCTTCCAACCTCATGAATAGATTAATGTGGGAACCGCTCTTATGAATGAATTAGTAGATTAATGAAGGCTCCGTCCTCATGAATAGATTAATGTCACTCGTGTAGGGTCAGGATCCTTGTAACAAGAGTAGACGTGTCGCAGACTGAAGCTCTCTCTTTTTCTTTTTGCCTTGCAATATTAAAACATCTACTTTTGCCATATCTAAACAGGGGCTGTCTTTTAGCCTTAGGACCCTGCAGCCTCTTGAACTGTAGTTCCAATGAGCTACACCTATTATTTATACAAATATGTTACTGGATATAAATAATTCTGCCTAAGGTGTTCTGTTATAGCTATAAAAATAAAGTAAATCTGTTTTTAATAGCATTACTTTTATATATAGTACATAAAAACAGTTCCTTACCAATAACAAATTCAATAAATATATTGGGAGACATTTAATTTTTTTTATTTTTAAGCATCAAAACTTTCTCTAAATTCTTTGGTTAAATTAATTCTATTGTGAAATAGATATTTATAACTAGTAAACTCTTGAACTGAAAATTACATACCTTTGAAAGAAATTTTGCTTTTATTCTATACCTAGATGCTAGGACAGAGATAAAATCATCGTTTGAATTAATTTGATGATGGCTTTCACATGCATGCCAGGGGAATTATGAAAGATCTCCTTTGGGCTAGCCTATGCTACTCAGCTTAATGCTGTAAAGATTCTACTTCATAGTAGAGTGAAACAGTCTGTATGTACGTCATCTTCAACTCTGAGAAAAATTCTATAGGGACTAGGTTATAATTTTATCTGCCTCTCCCTTTCTCCTTTTCTCCACAAACTTATTATGAAAAAAAATACACTGAACTAAATCGCTTGGTGTTTTCCTTTGCCAAAGTGACATTCTATTGATACCCAGCAACTTTTGTCACTAAAATGTAGTCTCAGAAAAACTAATTTCTCTCTCAAGGCTGATTTCTTTTAAGAAATGCAGTCATCTATAAAAGAACACTTTTTACCTTTTTCTCTCACAAATAAAATAGTATTTACCCTCAATAGTTATGGTTAAAACCTGATAGAGAAACTAAGAATAAAGTTGCAGGGTGTGTGTCCCTCATATGCTCACCAGCACCTTGGCTATTTACCTGACTTGTAACCCCTGAACTTTGAGCATTTTGATAGTTGTAATTATGATTTTACTCCCTAAGCTTATCTTGCTTGTTTATTCTACTTTAGCAAGATGGTTTCTATGTATCTGCCTGACTGCCTTCACTCTCTGAGGTCCAGTAAAACTCATTTCTTTGACAACCAAAGTAAAATATATTTCTATGGCTTTTCTGACTTGTAGAAACTATAATTGCTTTACCATGATCTATCTAAACAGAATTCTTTTTTTTTTTTTTTTTGGTATGTTTAGCCTTTTACAGTTGTTAGGATGTAGAGAGAATATCACACTTCTTCTATGCTAGACCTGAAACATGAGCCATATAAATGTACATGCATCAGGAAACTATGTGTGTGTGTGTGTGTGTGTGTGTGTGTGTGTGTGTGTGTGTGTGT
>OU015752.1:11148868-11160846 GCA_907169655.1 Acomys percivali
TGTGTGTGTGTGTGTGTGTGTGTGTGTGTGTGTGTGTGTGTGTGTGTGTACTCCTCTTACCCCCAATCCTGTGTTTTTGGTTACAAAGTTAACAAACATTGCTAAATATGAATTAATGAAGAAAACACATCTCTGATTTTTAAAACAAGACTTTTATAGTTTGGGATTTTAGTGTTTGAGGCCTGAAAGCATTTTGTCCTAATTATTATATACTTGATGTAATAGAAATATAGAAATTAATCCCTCCATGTACAGACACCTACCCTTTCAAATAAAATTAGATTTAAAAAATTAATATGCTTTGTATTTCAGAAATTAGAAGTAAATAAAAGTCATACAACAATTTTGATAATCATTTAGGTTTCCAAATATACATATTTATTTTTGAATAAAATATATCTTGAAATATTATTCTATTGTATTCATTAGAGGCTTTTAATTTTTTCAGAAGAAGAACTTCTAAGGTAGACATATACACTTCATATATACTTAAATTAGATGAGTTTAATATTTTACCAAAACCTTTTTGAAAATGTCAAATTAAAAATAAAAAGTGTTTTCTTTCTTAAAAAGTTATTTTAATTTGATTCCATTTTTATTTTTCTCCCAGGCAGTTTTCTTGTTTCAATCTCAATTTCCAATATTTCTGATGCTTCCGAGAATTTAAAACCTTAACAGCAAGGGATAAATTGCATTAATTTTGATATTCACAGAATGAGTAGGCCTCACACATTTCATTACATAAAACCATTCAGATGGGTTTTTCATTAAACATACAGTTATTTTTTTTTTCAGAATTATTTTATAACGTCATTCAATAACTCTTACCTGTAAGATCGAATAGTCATCCAGCAAATTGTTATTTAAAATGCTTCACTTTATTTAGAAATATGAATGTAAGCAGAAAATGCATGAAGGTTCCCTAATAGACGGCACATTTCAGTAGAGATGGAGACAGATGAGAATATACTACCTAATTTTGAATTCTATTGCCGAGCTATAAATCATATAAAATAGCTGGAATTAAATGGGTGAATTTGATTGTTACCCAGTGAATTGGAGAACTGAATGATAGTAATTAAATAATCTTAGAGGAGAGCAAATGGATTCTATCTGCTACTCTGATGTCCGATTTTTAGCCACCCTTTCTAACATTGTTTCCAAGGCACTAAATCAGGTTACTATTTCAGAATATGACTCTTCCTACTATGGGGTCTGCAGGACTTCTTAGGTAATATACTTAAGTGTGTGTTCCATGATATTAAATCCTGAGTAACCTATACTAAAATGCTTCAGAGCTCAAAATTGATGTCAAATGTTAATCAAAATCTCTTGGCAAGTGTAGAAGTTTAATGGAATTGCTTTGTTCCTGAACTAAAATAAAAATTTTGTCTCTGAACTATAAGAGAGAATCTGACTTATTAGAGATACATTCTCTGCCATTCATTAGGAAAGGTCAATGTGTTACATAAAATGAAAGCTGCTCAAACAAGTTGGTGGCATTAGGTAGGTAGCTATGGCCATTAACCTTATCATTTCATGAACATAATTGATTTGACCCTCTCAGTCTTTGACAATAAAAAATAAGGAAGGATTTCCAATACTTTTCAACCAAATTAAAGAAAAATACCTTCACCTATCTTAGCTTATGATCTCTGGGAATCCTTTAAGAGTCTCAAAACTAGACTTGATAACTTATTTCTTGGCTTCCATTCCTTCTTTCAGTTTACAATGTCTGTGGTAAAAAGGGAAGAGGAAGTAGTTTTGGTTACAAAATAAAAGCTAATCATTTGAATCATTGAATTTTGAAAAGACATTCTCTGATATTTGGAATCAACAAATAGTGTCTGTGGCTGGTGATATTCCTCAGTGATAGTGTGTGTCCAGCATTCAGAAGATCTTAAGTTCAGACGGCTGGAGAGAGGGTTCAGTGGTTAAGAGTACATAAGGCTCTTCCAGAGGGCTTGAGTTCAATTCCCAGAAGCCACATCATCTTTAACTCTAGCCATTGAGGATCTTACACCCTCTTCTGAATTCCATGTTTATGTAAGTATACACAGAGAAACAAATGAATAAAAATAAATATGTAAAGATAAAATGATGTAAAAATAATATTAGTTTCAACTAACAGTAAAATACACACACATATACTCACACAGGCACACACACACACACACACACACAAACACAAACACAAGCACACATACAGGCATACACACATACACACATACACAGAAACATACACACACACACACATACACACAGGTGCATACACACACACAGAAGCACACATCATGTACCTCAGTCCTATTTGTCTCTCTGTGCCCTCATATCTGCCCTTTGCACTTGCAACTCCCCCCCCATAAAAAGCACACAAACAAACAAACAAACAAAATAAAGCGTAAACAATATCTCATCCTGGAAGCTGGAACAGTATGTCACTGTTTTTCACAGTATATTCCTATGTCCATGCGTCTTCACTTGCAAATGTTCATTGCCATGAGTCATTGGTCTGGTTCAAGATCATTGGCTTCAGTATTGGATTTTCATTGATACCGATTATACTGTTGTTTTTCTGCTTGTTGCTGTGACCTGCAAGTATTCTATTTTCTGCCTATGAAAAAGTATTTTTTTGTTGTTTGAAGCCTGTAATGCCTGGACAGTCAAATATGTAAATGCCACTTCCTCACCTGCCTTTAAAAATAAGGCAAGCCATAGTTTGAGCAGGGCCCCCAAGGACAATACATGCAGTACTCTTCAAACTCCTACCCAGATCTAACCAATGGACAGGACATTCTCCACAGTTGAGGGGAAAGTGGGGTTTGACTTTCACAAGTACTCACAAGCCCCATATTTGACCACGTCCCCTGGATGGGGAGACCTGGTGGCACTCAGAGGAAGGATAGCAGGTTACCAAGAAAAGACTTGATACCCTATGAGCATATACAGGGGGAGGAGATCCCTCTCAGTCACAGTCATAGGGGAGGGGAATAAGGGGAAAATGGGAGGGAGGGAGGAGTGGGAGGATACAAGGTATGGGATAGCTATTGAGATGTAATAATGAATAAATTAATAAAATATCTAAAAAAATAAGGCAAGCTGTAGTAGGAAAAGTGACCTTCCCCAGCCTCTTAGTTGAATAAGAAGTGTGGCTTTTTGCATAATAAAATGCTGGCTCTGAAGCTGGGCAGGAAATAGCTGTGGAACGTTTGGGCAGGCAGAGCCAGGGGTGCAGATAGAATTGCAGAGAGATGCAGACTGAAGCAGGAGACTGAAGGAAGAAGAGAACAGGGAGGTAGACAGTGAGAATTCCATGAGGATACAGAGTCCCAGAGAAGGTGGTTAAGTTAGTAGTTAGCTGAGAGATGCCCATAGCCAAAGGTTGACAGCTTTAAGATATATAGATGTCTCTGTGTCTTTATTAACAAACCTCAAGTGAGATCAGTGAAAATCCTTCAACTCCTGTGTGTCATGGACATGGTGCAGCTTTGGATCATCAGGACAGTCCCTTTCAAATGTCCCAAGCATTCACAAATGACACAGATTTTGGGGTGGGGCAACTTAGCTCCCTGGATCTGGGCCTGGGTGATAGATGAGTTGGTCAGGGCACTGGCCTTTTCTTATCCTCACTGCTCCAGCTAGGCCACCCAAGTTGGCCATTAGCAGGAGATATGGTCAGCTCTCCTGCTCTCCTGCCCTAGGGCCAACTCTCCCCCAACTGCTGTAGGGGATGAGGGGCTAACTAGAGGGAGGGCATCACCCCCCCAACCTACACCAAGACACCTCATGGCAGAGGAGTGGCAGGGTCAGCTCTCCAGCACTTTTGCCCTCAGGCCAGTTCACTTACACCCAACTCCACCAGGGCTAGCTCTATTTTGCTGCCCAGGCAAGGTGCAAGGCCAGCTCTCCTAACTTCCACAGGTAGTGAGTGGTGGTATGGGGGAGGCATCAACCATACCCATGCCACCTTACAGCTGATGAGTTGCTCGGCTAGCTTTCCAGTGCTTTAGGCCTCTGGGCTGGTTCACCAGAGCCCTACCACTGGGGTCACCTCCACTGTGCTGTCCAGGCAAAGTATAGGGCTCTTGAGATCTCCAGCTGGTGAGGGGCAGGTCTAGCTCTATTTAGCTCATGATCATGTGGGCAGCTTTCCTGACTGCTGAAGGTGTGTTTGGGTTACAGCGGGAAGCATCACCTCTGCCCCAGTGCTGCCCCATGACAGAAGCATGGCTGGGCTAACTATCCCACACCCATGTTCTTGGCCTAGCTCATCCATACCCCTGCCACAAGGGCCAGATTCATTGTTCTACCTGGGCAATGTGCAGGACCCACTCTCCAGAGAGTTGCCACAGCTGAGGGATGGCACCAGCTCTCCAGAATACTGCAGCCATTGAGGGGTGAGTCCTTTTCTGGATAGCCTCTAAACATCTAGGTAGTCTCCAGTGGCTATGCTGACCAAGCACTTCCCTATATTCTCTAAGTGGTAATATGAGCCATGGACATTGATACCCATGCCTTGTGCTGTGTAGCCATGGACTCAGACAGCAGTTTGGGCTAGGACCTCACCAAGGCCACAGGTGGGAAGGCTGGTCACTCACAACAAGCTATGCCTAATCATATTGAGTCTGTTCTACTTTTTTTTCTTTCCCATCTGCCTACCATATACTTGCACATTATTAGACAGTGGTGGCCCCAGCCACAGGCTGGCTATGTGGCTGGTGGCCTGCTAGGTGACATCCTCTGTCCTCATTGTGGTATGGTGTCAAACAAGTGTCTATAGCCCACCTGTGCTGTGTGCCAGAGGGTGGGCCTGTAGGTAGCATAGAGGTCTTCAGGTATCTGTCTGTCTTCTTCCTCCCCCACTAGGCTGCCAGGATTTGTTTTGCTTTGATTTTCATGACACCTAGGCATAAGACAGGTTTGGCCACCAAGCCAGGCATCAAGCTAGGAGGAAGGAAGGACTGCCATCTGCTCTGCTCCTGACTGATATAAGAACACCACCAACAAAGTATCTCTTTGTTGCCAGGAAGGGCAACATTTGTCTTTTGTAATCTAATTTTGAAAAAAAAATTATATTTGAAAGTAACTGCCATTATGTAACAAATCCCTCCCTAAAAATGAAGTAACCAAAGTTTCTATATAGGATCCATTAAGAAAATAATTAATTTGATTACACAGAGACATGTTAATTGTAATATTTTCTGGAATTATATATATATTGTATACATTATAATTTTATTTGTTTAAAATTATCTTTCTCTAACATTTATAGTGCATAAAGCATAAATTATGTGAAAATTGAATTACATGTGTGTTTCCATTTGCTTAAACAAAATATAATCCATATACAAACTTGTTTGGGGTGGCACTATTTTTGCAACAGGTGTATTTAGGGTGAATGTAATCTTGGAGGTACTTCATCCAAGATTAGTCAGTATGAGTAAATAACTTATCAAGACTGACTCTGCAAAAGGTGTACTCCAGGAATTGTATCTGCTGAGAGCTGATACAAGAGGATCACGAGTTCCAAGCTAGCCTGGACAATATAGTGATGTTCAGGCCAAATTGAGACACACTGAAGGAATCCAGATTTCTTAACTTAGAAAATACTTGGGTTTAAATTAACATATGATTCATGTGTAGCTGGATTGTCAACTTATGTATCCAAAATAGGAGAACTAAACAATGGAAAAGGGATTATATTTAAAGCCATGTTATCAAATTGATTCTGAAAAATGTGTGGCGGTGAATACTTGACATTGAAATCAAGAACCTAGCATCCCCAAATCATACACACACATACATATATACATGGATACACACACACACACACACACACACACACATATGTATGTATAAATATACATCATGTACATGAACATATATTATAACTGCATAACATTACATGCTATTTTTATATTTATATTATGTGTATGTGTATTGGATCCTGCTGTGAAAGTCAGAGTCTGGCATTAGCAGAGAGGCCCTGAGCTCAGTGCTAAAATGACAGACTCACTTCCTTACTTCCTCACTTCCTCAGGTAGGTTTCTTCCTCTCCTCCTCAACTGAAGAAACCTCAGATGCTCTAAGGGGTGTCACATAGCCCTCAGGGACATTACAGGCCCAACCATTCCCCAGTAAGAAACCTGGGGATTTCAGTGTGCACCTGAGGATTCCTGGAAATTCTTCCTCTATGCTAATGAGGTGTCTTGGTACCTTAGCTTTCAACCAATGACCTTCTTCTGTACTTCTATCTGTAACTGGAGTTCTTTCCTCACCTCCAGCTGCCGATAGGATAATTAGGTACTGTGTTCCCCTTTTTATGATAAGATTGTGCATCTGTGTGAAAATGAAGTATCCCTGGCACGCCTGGCCCCATCATATCAAACACATTCACCCCCAAAATCCTTGCCACTGCCCAAGGTTTGTAAGTCCTTATTTTACGTGAAATAAAGGAGGCCAACACCATCTTTTTAACCAAAGATATTCTGAGACTCATCATTTATCCTTTTTTTTCTTTGTTTTGTTTTGTTTTTTGTTTGTTTTTTGAGACAGGGTTCCTCTGTGTAGACTTGACTGTCCTGGACTCACTTTGTAGACCAGGCTGGCCTTGAACTTACAGCGATTCACCTGCCTCTGCCTCCCAAGTGCTGGGATTAAAGGCGTGTGTCACCACTGCCCAGCTACACCATTTATTCTGAAGAAGGAAAAGCATTCCCACTCCCTGAAGGAGTTGCTGCTGGACCCCAAGCCATAGTTGCCTCAGTTGCTCCTCCTGGTTGACTGCTTCAAGCCGCTGACCACCATGGAGCAGCAGGCAGATCTGGGTTGTGGCCATAAACCGACCAGACAAGGTCGCTTGCATGTGCCCTCTGCCAAGCGGCTTAACCAAAGGGTTGCAACACTGTGGTATCACCCACGGTCTTTGGAACACATGAGCTTCTGCCATTCACTGGCGTGTCAGCAGTGGATGGTTGTTCTCAAAGCAGCTGTTCTGTCTGCCTGAACCAAATCAGGCCACTCCCTCTGGGTTTTGGAGCTCCAAGCCTTCATTACTGGCTGTTCTCAAAGCAGCCACGGACTCACCCAAGTCAGGAGGGCGAGTCATTGCCACCTGGCTCTGGTTTTAGAGCCCTAAGCTCTGCACCCTTTTCCACCTGACATAGGACATAGCCCTTAGCTTCTGGCAGAGTAGCATGTACTTCCAAGCTTCCGCAGAAATTACCCAACAAGGCCCAGTATCCTGCTGGCTACAGAATGACATATTTGTATTTTCCCTGAATATATGTCCGTACAACATGTGTGTCTGGTGCCTGCAGAAGCCAATAGAAGATACGAGATCCCTTGGAATTTGAGATACAGATTGTGTGAGCTACCATGTATGTCCTGGTTGTTACACCTGGGTCCTCTGTAGAAGCAGCCAGTGTTCGTAACATCTGAACTTTCTCTCCAACCCTATTTGTTACTATAAAATAATGTTGTTTTCCTTAATTTCCTCTTTTTAATCTTAATTTTTTTCTTACACAATAAAATTCTGTTATGATTTGTTCTATGAGTATGATCAGGTTAATTTTAATAATTGCAATTTCATTTCCTTAAAGAGAATTCCCAATTCACTATTTTTTGTGGTCTTATTCTCCAGCAATTTGCTTGAAGGATTTTTATGATGCTCACCTATGGCCCCAGAATTAATACAATTGTTTATTTTTATAATGTAGAAAAATAATGAACATTTATGTCATCCTGTAATTTGATTTTTGAAACAAAAATAAAATTGACCATTATTATTTATACAAATTTGGACTTTTCCAAATTATGTTCTCTTTTACTAAATGTTCCCAAAGGACTTCTACGCATATGGTAGGACTTTGTATGTGTCTAAGATGCTGCTGCATTCCCCATTCATCGCAAACTTCAAAAGTGACTGTTCAGAACTCCACGGAGCACATAGCTTTAAGGAGAAGGCTTGGAATTCTTCTCCTTATTTCTCCTGTTCTGATGTGTCTTATTTTCTCACTGATTTTCAGAGTTTCCTCTTTGTTGCTGATTCTGGCTTTTTGAACTTTATGTGCTTGTTATAATTTTCTTTGTAAATGTTTGGCTTGCATTTGGTCAAACTCCTTTGTTCTTCCTGTTTATCGTTTTCACTGTACATGAAAGATTTTCTATCATTAAATTTTTGATTCCCAGAGTCCAGCTTTTCTTGGAAAGTGTCTTTTGTACATTTGTCACACTAGTTTATACTGCTGAATGTGCTTCTATTTTGGTCTTTATTTTTCATATATATTTCTGAACATTTAAATTGGGAAGTGTTCAGCTTTATGATGTAGTTTTCAGTATATACAATAATATATATATATATGGCTAAGACGATTCTTATTTTTTATTCAGAAAATGAATAGAATTCTGATGAAAGCTATATTGTAACATTAGTTATTTTTTGACAAAACATGAATACTTTTCTTAATCATAGCCAACTATGCTATATGATACCTAAATACTCATTAAATATGTCTTAAAATCATGTGTTTAGTGACTCTTTGTGTATGTAGGACAGCGCACAGGTGTATGAGTCCTTGTATTGAACTCAGGTGAGAAGCAAGTGTCGTTACTTACTGAGAAATCTCACTGATTCCTGAATGCTCATTGAATAGAGAAAAATGCTTCGCATTTTGATGCAATATGTATTTAAACCTGAAGTTTCATTTGACCATATCCATAACTCTTATTTTCCTTTTTCATCAATTTCTCACTTTTCTAACATATTAAATACATGGTATATATTGTTTTTCTCATTTGTTATATTATTGTTTCTACTAATTTCAACATCTGTATGATTCTTGATTCTGATATTACTGATTAATGGCTCTTTTTAGTATCAGTGACATTGTCTCACATTGGTTATTTTTTCATGCATAATATTTTTTCTTTTGAAACAATAAAAATTTATGTTTAATACCCTTTAATCCTTGAGTTTTATCAATTGTAAAGTATCTATTTTACAAATATTGCTTGTTACAGTTTTATCTTATAGAGCATCCATTCATGTGTCACGTGTTTGCTTATCTTCTACATAACTTAGCTCCAGTTTCCTTTGTATTTAACATAATATAGAGTCATTTTATAATTTGTATTTGTTAACCAGTAGTTGAAAACCAGAGAGTGCAATTCTGTTACTCACCTTTTTTCTGTGGTTTTTGATCATTTTTCTATGTGCCAACTAACTAAAATGTTTTTAAAATATTAAATATTAAGGAAATTATAAATAATTTCTTGGTGTTTGTCAGGCTTCTAAGGATAGATTCATGAGTACATTTCTAGTGAGCAGCCATGTCAACAAGCAAGAGTCTGTTAATGGAAGCTGAGCCAGCCTTCTTTCCACTGCAGGTCCTGTGCATTTACAGATGTCCAATCATCTGTTTCATCCTGATGTCCTCCTGCTATAGAAAAGACTTGCCTCTTAGATTCATTCCTTAACTGTTTGCTTACCTAAGTCATATACTCTACTTAGCATTAGTCCAGAGAACTTAGATATGCCTATGCCCAGTAAGGCATATACTTTGTAGCATGTATATAATAAAATAATTTTATTATTTTGATCTTAAATTCTTATATTATTTAGTGATATAATATTTATATTAATATTTTAGATATTATTATGTTAGATACTTATAATTTTATAATTTATTTTATGTATGAGAGTGTTTAGCCTATATGCATATCTGTGCAGCATATGTGTTAGTGGAGGCCACTGAAGCCAGAAGAGGGTATTATTGTCCCTGGGCCTAGAGTTAGAGATGGTGCAGATTTTCCTGTGTTCTGGAATTGAACCCAAGTACTCTGAAAATGCAGCCAGGGCTCTTAAGGATCGAGTCACATTTCTAGCTCCTAATTATACTTATATTTTTATAAACAAGTTTCTATTTTTAAATTACTCTTGGTAATAGCTCTTCTTTTGAAAATATTTTGGGTAGTTTGATGACATTTCTAAATGTTAATACAAATAAAGTTAAATAACTATAACATGATTTTTATGATACAGCAATAAATTGAATTACAACATAAGCAGTTTATCAAGTACGTAAATAAAGGTATTACCATTTCCTTGGATTGAGTATCTGAAATTGGGCTTGTGGGGGTAAGCACCAATTATTTTGAAAATAGGATAATTGCTTTAAATTATTTTGTGATTTGAAGTAGACGATTCAGTCGGTGCTAAAAGCTAAATCTTTCAGGAGTTTTCGGAATAGTCAGGCTCATAGAACACTGAAGATGTGATAAGAATTGAAATTAGGTTTCTTAGCGATGGTGGACACAGTAATTCTGTGGGTCAGATATATACAGTCTATCATGAAGAACCAAGAAAGGAGAGAAAGAGAGAACTGCTAACACCCACTAATCCAAAAGAAAACATGATATTCTTCTAATAATCGCTAAGACCAATATTAGAATTTCTATGGCATATGATAAGCAGAATTTATATAATTTCTATAAATATTATCCTAAAATGGAAGAATCTCAAAAATATAGTGATAATAATGATTTCTAAAGTGTTTATACAAAAACAAGGAACAAACAAATAAGATGTTTGCATTTACAATTTGAGGATATATTGATGTATTGAGCAATTACTTTCCAACTTACTGTTTTAAACAAACACTTTTCTAAACTGAATTACAAATGGTAATAAAAAGTTCCACATGAAAGTTGAAAGGTGATTAGCTGAATTAAGTACAGATAAATTTACACAACAGGAAGAGAAAGAAAAGTACATTAAGAAAGGAAAAACAACATAAATTCAAATTTTACGTATTAGTAGAAGGTCTATATATTGCTTAATGAGCCTCATAGCTACTATTATTCCCAGATAATAAAAGAAGTTTTACAGGCACATTAACTATTTCAAACTACAGACTACCTTATTTGCAATTAGTGGATATTTCACAGAATACATTAGAGGCTATTAAATGTTTTGGACAATTCATAAAATTTTTCTACAAAGCTTTATAAAAGAGAAAATAACCATCCATGGTTTATGAATAATAATTATCTCAGGGATAATGGATCAACTATAAAAGATGTGATTTTAATACATAAATAGACTACACATCTATGACACTTGCAGTTAACAAATATCTTACCTCATAATGGATTGAGTTTGGAATTCTGTTTGTTTCACTTAGAACATTAAAACAGCATTTGTACTTCAGGGAGATAAATATTACATATTTTAGTTGAACAGAGTGTTTTCAAGGGGAAAATAAATATAAGATAGTGTTTTAAAACAATTTTCAGACACCAATGGGAATGCTTAATCAACTATTTAAGAAATTATTTAAGTCAAAGATATTTTATTATCTATAATATAATATAATGTCTAAAGAGAAAGAATCACATTACAAACAATAATAAATTTACCCCATTTTAAATTTTTCTGTTGTTCCAATAGTGTTATTTTTTCCATAGTATTTCTAAGGTAGAAATGATACAATCTAAGTGTTGTATGATGTGTTGCCAAATAAAATAACCTAATTTTAACCAAATAATTTTACTGTATCTCCAGTACTTTTCAAGCCATATGCAATTTACTTTAAAAGGACATTTAAACTACTCTTTTTATAAGATCTTGTCAAGAATGCAGAATCATTTTATTTATTCTAATTTCTCCAATATTTATTTTTAAAATTTATGAAACTCTTGGAATTTACTTAAGCAGATTTACTACTACTTCATATTTACTAAGGCTATGAATCTAATTTGAATTTGATAGGTTCTCTTCTATCTCAAAAATATTTTTGAGCTGTGCAAATATTTCTTGAATAATACAAACACAGTATGTCTGGTGTTCAGTGAAATGAGAATATTAGTTAAGTTCTGTCACCCAGTGGTGTGCAATGAGTATAGGGAGACCTTTATTACACTTGATGGGAAACACACACACACACACACACACACACACACACACACACACACACACA
>OU015752.1:11160856-11188294 GCA_907169655.1 Acomys percivali
ACACACACACACACACACACACACACACACACACACACACACACACACACAAGAATAGAATGTTTTAGCATTCTTATATACTGCTAAAGCCTTCAGACCCATGACTTCCACCTTTGTTTGTTCCTCAACTGGATAAGGAATTTTGAACTTTTCATTAGTGCCTGTATCCCCCAAACTTAGTAGAACAATTTATCTTTATTATCATGGATAAGTATAATTTATACGAAGCAGTCCAAGTGAGGATGAGCACAGGTCTCTGTCACCCCTGAATTAGAAATTACAAGATTTCTAAATCTCAAAAATGTCTAATGTTACTTAGCTTTATCCTAAAAAGAGCATCATGAAAACATTTTACAGTTCATTCATTCAACATTCTTGTAAGGAAAAGTAGTACTTTTCTGCACATTTGTATAACTATATTTCCTGGGGAAAGTGTGAAAGAAGGGTTGTCAATCATTCATAAACACTCAGAATAGTAGTAATGTAATAAAAATAATATAAAAGTGATAAAATAAGAATCTAAACCTATACCTACATCCTTATCAGTATATTCGTGTAATACTCATGCTTCCACTTGTAACTGCTAACAACATATTCCTCATAGGTCTGTTCTCAAGATTAAAACAACACTTATGCATCAAATATCTTACTTAATATGAATAGCAAATATAAAATGTTAAACCATAATTATTCATTTCTATTACAAAAGCAGCTCGTTAAATTTTGCCTAATCTAAATGTTATAATTGCTAGGGTGTGACTCTGTACCTGACAAACTAAATGTCATTTTTTCTGTAAGAATTTTAGTGAATAATAATTAAAAAACATTGGCTTACTTTTTAAAAATAAAAACACAACATATCAGAATAGAATTATTATTAAATCTTCAAAACTTAGTAGTGATATTTGATAAATTTTGCAATTTCTTTTTATAATTCTCAACTGTCAGTTTAGTTGACACTAGTTGTTATTTCCAGTGTGAAAAAGTTTTCTTCTGACAATATCTTCAATTACTTTGAGATAAAGGTAGTTGACTTCTATTCTAATATACCTCTTATTCTTTTGAAACATTTGACTCTGAATACTTATTTGTTATGTATGGCTTACTTGAAATTAATTACACATTAGATTTTTCTTTCTTCTCCCTTACTGGTTTTTTTTAAGCCCAAGTGTCCTTCAACCCGCCAATTCCTTAAATTTTCCATTGGCTTTATGGCTATATACTTTCTCCCAAAATGAAATCATATATTAAATTCTATACACTGAGTTATTTGGTTTCTGGGGGCAGGTTATATAAGTCATTTAACTCATTTAACCTATATTATACAGTTACAAGTGTTCTCGGTAAATTGTACTAGGAAGAAAGTATATATTGTTCTATTTCTCATTTCCTTTGCAAGGAGTAATCTATGATTTCTAGGCCACATGAATGTGCCGCATCATTATGTAATACCCTTTTCTTCAAAATTTATTCATTTTATATAGTCCAAATGATTGCAAACAGATAGGTGAAGGTATTGAATGACTTGGTTTTTAGAAACTTAATTTTTTCTAAAGGGTAGAGAAAATAAATGAAGGACAATGGCATGAAGGCCAGGGATGGTGTTTTGTCAGTACAAATTGAGATGTATCTACTTTTTAAAAAATTTTTATTTTATTAATTTATTCATATTACATCTCAATGGTTATCCCCTCCCTTGTATCCTCCCATTTCTCCCTCCCTTCCATTTCCCCCTTACTCCCCTCGAGATGTATCTACTTTTTGGCTTAAACATTTGTATAACAATGCTGACTTCTTACATTTTGAATATCTGCACATAGGAATTTTTGACTAATAGTAATCATGTAATAAGGATTCATTTTTATTGCTCTAAAACAATGACTTTTTGTAAACATCGTCAGTTACTGCAAATAAAAGTAAATACCAAACGGTCATTGTGAAAACCAGCTCACAGGTTATTGTGTGCTTGCTACAAGACTGTTCACTTTATTGCATTAATTCTTTCAACACTCAGTAATTTGCTGTCAGGTGTAATAGCATACTTTTTGAATTCTATCATTACCATGTTGTTATAATTATTTATTTCTTTGACCAATACTATACAAATTTGAGTTAGTTGTAAGTTCTGAGATAAATAGAAAGAGAGGCTCAGAGCTACCATATTCTTTGGGTCTTCTTTTACACATATAAAGCCTCAATAAACTGCAGCAGATAAATATTCTACAACCAATAAATATGCCGAGAAAAACTGTTACTGTGCCAATTTCTTAGTTTTAATTAAGGTGTGTTATTAAAATTTTTTTTGTGTGTGTAGTTTTCTGCACATGCTCTTGTTTTATTTATTGAAACAAGGTCTCAGTCAGCCGATGCTGGCATCAATCTCAAATTTGTGATGCTGATGGAAAGACTTTGAGCTTCGAGTACCAGGGCAGGTGTGTACCACCATGCCTGGCATAGTTCCGTTTATTTTATTACATTTTGTATTCCTGAAGATGTTTGTTTGATATTTAATGCTTGCATCACACATCACATAAGCACTAAGAGTTAAAAACAAAGCTTGTATCACCTTATAAATAAGATTTTCATAATCAACAAGCTTTGTTATTGATATTGTAATAAAATTACATAAAATCCTTTACCTCTCCTCTCTCTAAACTGTCTCTTCTACTATTCCTTGCTTTTCATATCTATGACCTTTATTTTTGTTATTTGATGTTATTTATATAGGGGGTATAAATTGAATTCAGTCCTACACAAGAACTATAGACTTGTTTTTAAAACTGATAAACATTTAGAATGAACAAATCAGAATTATTCTCTTCTCTCTTAGCCTATTATAGGTACCATATTTTTCTGGGCTACAATTTTTGAAAGAGCTCACATTATATTTATATTCTCACATGTGTTTAACTAACTTGCACTCACTTCTACTCTTAAAGAATGCTAGAGAGAATTGTAAACTTTGCAAGATTGTCCTGTGGTTCAATTTCAGTGTTTTTCTCCACTTTGATTTCCTATACTCATATCAATGAGTTGCTGTAGAGAAGGAAGGCCTGATTGAGAATTTCATTCCTAGGGAAGAATAGTAGGAAAGGATGCTTTGATTATTTATTTGTTTTATTCTGAGAATACAACTTTTTCCGAGACTTCTCTTATTTCTGAAAACTACTCGATGATTCAAACATGTCTGAATTCTTGAAGTGCCTAGAGTTTGATGGCAGTCACTGGTGTTGACACTGGCCTACAATTCTAGCATAAATTGGAAGGTCAAGATGTTCTTTGGCTCTCTTATATATTAGACATCTTTATTTAGACCTAAGCATGACTCTAAGTTTTTTTGTATTCTAAGCATTTAGACTTATTGTCAAACATGATTCATAGACTGACATTTTATGGCTTCCTTTCATGCATTACATTTGGCATTAAATAATTTATTAATTTCATCATTAAACAAGTAATGCATATGACTTAGCAGACTTTATACTATTTTAGGAGAAAAAATTGACTGTACTCAAGTCCTGCAAGCTTAAGTGTTCAAGTTCATATACTCAGAATTCCTTTTCTCTTTAATAGTGCCAATATTCTCAGGACATAAAGCAAGCAGAAAGCTTCTTATATACTAAGCTAATGACTATTTTCATGTCAAAAGTCTAATTCAAAACCACATCAGTGACATTAATACTTCTGCTTAGGCACATAGTACATGAGTTAGGTTGTAAGTATAGATTGAACATATTAGTTATGAAAGTATGAAAACTTGTTGATATTGGCCCTTAAATATAAAATGAAACTGGTAGTAATAAATTATTGCTCTTTTGGGAACAAAAATAACTTCAGATCTCAGCATGTAACATACAGAGCATGTTTCAGCTTGATTTGAACAGTATTCTTGAATTCTTCAAATGCTTTTCTCTAGGTTTTAACTTTCCTATTATTAGCAAGAAGATTTCATCTGTCAATATTTGATTAGTGACTCTAACAGCTTAAGACAGATTTACTCAGTTTGATAGATAATCTGGAACTGCAAGGTTATTGATTGAAGCTACAGTTAAGGCCTAAAATGTCAGAAAAGAAAAAGCTGAAGATGGTTCTGTTGACTGTTGCTGTCTTGGGTGCCAATTGCAGCCTGAATTGCTATAAGTAGATTATTCTAGCTTGATTGGAATAAAATTTGAATTGATTTTAATTTGATGATGTTCTGGATACTTTTTAAAAGTAAAGAAAAATAACTTGATGTTTTCTTTTTTTCATGTGTTTATTGAAATGTTACCAAGCCAGTCTATTTGAAGGAGCACTAGAAATAATGTCACAGTGTTTTAAAAATTCCTGTTCTAGATAACAGTAATTGAAATAAAAAATAATTAAAACGTACAAATGAACAAGCTGTAGAAAAATCTAGATTAAATATGATGATTTCCTGACTAATTTTTAGGCAATCAACCAATTTACCCAAATCTTTTATGGATTATTAGAATAAAAGGGATAAAGCTTATCACGGACACAAAGAAAGGTAGTAGGAGAGTTCAGGCACCTCAAAAAGGACTAGAATTTCAAACTACATGTTTAAATACAGCCAAAGTAATTTACAAGTATTTAAAATATTCTTTCCAGCTCCAAACACAATTCTTAGCCTATTTCATAGATGTCAGTAAAATGAAAAACAAACTTTACAAAGAATAATTTCATATCATTTTTCACAAAATTAAAATTATACATTAACTGCGTAGAGTGTGATAAAAAATTTTACATATACATGCTTCTGTCAAAGTACAGATGAATGATGATTTGAAGATGTGGATGATTCCAAGTCTTCTTTCAGAGTCTATAGGTATGCCTCTCCAGTCTCAGCACCAGGCAGTCTGTCTTTTTTCATCTTCATTTGCGTTTCTTGACTTTAACAAAAATGGTGGTATACAACAAGTATGAGTCTTTACTGTAGTATTTATGCTTGTTATATATTCTATAATTTTGAGATATACCAATGTTTTTGATAATGTAGGATATCCTTTATTTCTATATAGGTAAGATACCATTGTTTATAGACAGATAGCCACCGCATTTGGTATTGAGCCAATGAACATATTATATACAAAAGTAGTATTCATATTGGGATAATTATAATTGAAACTGAGGAGATTCATGTATGTATGCTGATGTAAAAGATTATAGGAAACATTAAAAGTGAACCTGCATTATTAATTTATATTTCAGTGAATAGATTAAATAATTATTATTTATATTGGATGCATGCTTCTATGCCTCTCAGTTGAGTCTGGATGCACTAAAATGCTTTCATTTTTAAAAGCACTTCCTAAAAATGTTTTGCTGTGAAATTAATTCAGAGTTTAAATAAAGTTACTGGCAGTTAATTGAGGCAACATTACAGATATCTGCATAAAAATGCTGAACTTGAAGTTAAATATAATGTACAATGTCCAATATGAAAAACCACTCAGAACAATTTGAGTCTCACAATCTTCTCTAACTTCCCAGCTGATCTGATGCCCATTTTTAGCCTCCAAGCGCCAACATACATGGAGGCAAACACTCATAGAATAAAAAGATGATATTTCTTATTGATAATGTTTTATTGAGCAAAAATACTAATAGTATAGTAGAATTGGCTATAGAGAGTGAGAAAGTTGTATGTATATTTGTAGATAAAGGTATGAATATGGTGATGCTGATAGAGTCTTAGAGACAGATGCAGATGGATACACTCAAATGCACGGGCAGTATCCATAGATAAAAAAGCAGGCAGGCAGTTGGAAATTACAGTTTGGAGTTTTGAAGAAAAAAAGCAAGCTATTTAAATAGTAAAAATTGACTGAAGCCTAGGACACAATTTGAACTTTAAAAACATGGGGAAGCCTGGTGGCACTCAGAGAAAGGATAGCAGGCTACCAAGAAGAGACTTGATACCCTATGAGCATATACAGGGGGAGGTAATTCCCCTCAGTCACAGTCATAGGGGAGAGGAGTAAGGGGAAAATGGGAGGGAGGGAAGAATGGGAGGATACAAGGAATGGGATAACAATTGAGATGTAACAAGAATAAATTAATAAAATATATTTAAAACCATATATTTGAGTAGTTAGGATTCTGAGAGCGGAAAAGGAGCAAGAAAGCACTGCAAATTGATTGCAGACATAAAGACCTGCTGTGAGAGTTCTAGGATTGACTATATTGTAATAAACTAATAATGTGTGACTTAAGAATTTCTTTTGTGGCATTCATTCAAGTAGAAGAAAGACTTTTTTTTAGGTATTTTGACATTAAGTATATATTAGGGACAGTATTTTTCCCATATGTGCCTAAAATGATTGCAAACAAAGTCTTCCTCCTTTTATATGTACTTTTCCTACATAATGGAAATAGCATTGTTTGTATGTAGCATAAAGTACTTGGCAAGGTGAAAGAGATCCAGGTCATAGTTTGACCCTTGAAGCTTCACCTGCTAAGTCAGTGAAACTCCCTCAAACGCCCATGTTTTTGTAACAAAATGAGAGCTTTGCATAACAATCTCTATGTCTGCTCACAAGACTACATCAAATGGTGACCTTTACCAGATCCCTGTAGCATCAGTGTTAGCAACTTTATGACACATTTGTGCACTAGCTTGGGACAAAATAAACGATTTGTTTATGTAGTTCTCTTACCATCTGATGATTTGATATCTGAGGCAGTCATGTGAGAATGTTTGCTCATAAGGTATTCACAGAGATGTTCCACTCTTAGAATTGGAGCAGTGCAGCTGCATAATACAGAGTGTGTTATTTCAGTGCCGAAGCTGAGGGGAACTGCCCAGGGCTTTCAAGACAGTGTCTTTCTCAGGCAATAACTCTTTGCCTGTAATAATATTCAAGACTCCACACATATCTTAAATATATATTTATATATAGAATACATAGCTCTTGTGAAGATAATAACACAAATCAATAATCCTTCTCTACCATGTGAGTTTTTTCAGACCTAGATGAAAGGATCATCTGGAATATAAGAACATTTAGAAAAAAATCTGTTTAGTTTGGTTTGCTAAAGATGTTCATATATAGCATACATGTGTACACTTCCAAATAGAAAATTTAAAGTACAATACCATAGTCCAGAATGTTTAAATTCTAATAATAAAAATTCCTCAATCTCAAATTTTACTCTCCCCAAGATGGGAAAGATGTTATTAAAGATATCAATAAAAATACTAGTAAAAAAACAAAAAACAGAAAGGAACGATTTTACGTCAAGAAGTAAATGTATTTAAGAAAATATCGAGTCACTGACTTAGTTCACCCTACCTACAAAAAGGAAACACTGTGTTAAGAATCTTTAGATGACCCAGTATTTCTCCATTCTCTCTGCTGTCCTTCATATGTACTCTACCCAAATAAACCAGAACTGTTTTGCAAAAACAAAACAAAATTCAACTCCTGAAAATATCAAAAATATAAGTTTAAAGTATCTGAAAAAAGTTGTTTTACACTTCAAGAAGATTTATTAATAAATATAAAACCTTGACAAAATTCACAGAAAGTTCTTATAGAAAATAAGGAAAAACAAAAAATAAGCCCATGGAGCATTGGTTCATAAGAATGAACCACTGAGTTGAATCTTCAGAACACACACACACACACACACACACACACACACACACACACACACACTCACACACTCACACACACACTCACATTCACACACACCATACACACACTACACTCACACTTACACGCACACACCATACACACTCACATACACACAGACACACACACACACACACACTATTACACATCTGAAATAAAGAGATAATGAAATGGGAGGTAGAAAAAAAGATAGCTGCCTAGAAGCTCACTGACTAGCCATGTCAAATGCTCAATTTGACATCATCCAAAAAGAAATATGGAAAGGATATGAAAAATGACATTGGCAATTATCCTATGACACTCCTCCAGTATTTCAAAAAGCATTACATTTTTAAATGCACACAATAGATATTATTAAATATAGAAAATATATTATAATAATAACTGATCAGTATATTTAAAGACTTCATTTTAAATGTATTCTCAGTTTTTCAACTTTCAGAACTTAAATATACTAATAACTTCTCAATACATGACATTTTCTACTTTAATATTTAACATGTATATACTTTACAAGGAAATATATGAACTTAATATGTAAAAATAAAATGCAAGTTTTATTATGTGAAAAAAGACTATCAAAAGTTATACTTAGTGTTCACTGCTTTGTATCAATTTCTTTCTTTGAATTCAAGCAATCATATAAAAAGTGTTTAGTGATTAACTCTTGCTGTCTGAAACCCTAAGATTAAATATGTGGAAGTCATATTTTAACTAAAACATTCTGTTCTACTATTTGAAGCATTGAATGAATTTAACCCTGGTCTTGTAAAACTCAAAATATTATGATAGTATTATTTTACACAGTAAACTAAAATTCAAAGAACTATTTTATGACAAAATTTATAATAGAATTATACTTGTTTTAAAACAAATCCTGTTACTACTGTTTTTCTTTACTTTGTTACTATGGCAACAAAGAATCTTATGTAAATACTACCCCTTCTACATAAACATATTCATTCCTGAATGTATGTTTTTTATACTTAGACACTATGAAACTTCATCTCAGTAGATAGAACTAGAAATTTTTATTTCATGTTTTTATTACAGATTATTTGTTTTCCTTATTTTTGAGTATTTCATATACTGAAATATAAGCATATATACACCCACCATTTCCCCGTTCACCTCCTCCAGACCACTCAACACCCACCTTCCTAGTGTCATGACGCTTGTTTTGATAACCAACTAAGTGTAGTTAGTACCACTCGTATGTGTATGCCTTTTCTCTCACTTGCATGTCTTTTACGTTAATGAGCAGAATGAAAAATAAAAGCTATAGGAATAAAAAGAGAATGAAGGTCGGGGAAGGTCAGGTTCAAACAGTGTTAGTTTGTTATCCCCATACACTAATTAATTTCTTTCTATACACAGAAGGTAAAATTATTTCACTTATTAAAGCCAACTCAAATGCATACATTTATGAATGAGAAATATCTGAACTGATAATATTGAAACTTGTCCTGCAAGAATGAAAATTAATTCATGGGAGAGGAAGTAATCCATGTATGAAGTATTCACCTCCATGGCCCAAACATCTTCCGCTAAATTCCATCCCCAATAAATTCCTACTATGACTACTTTTTAAAATATATTTTATTAATTTATTCATATTACATCTCAATTGTTATCCCATCCCTTGTATGCTCCCATTCCTCCCTCCCTCCCATTTTCCCCTTACTCCCCTCCACTATGACTGTGACTGAGGGGGACCTCCTCCCCCTGTATATGCTAATAGAGTATCAAGTCTCTTCTTGGTAACCTGCTATCCTTCCTCTGAGTGCCACCAGGCTTCCCCATCCAGGAGACGCGATCAAATATGGGGCACCAGAGTTTGTGTGAAAGTCAGACCCCACTCTCCCCTCAACTGTGGAGAATGTTCTGTCCATTGGCTAGATCTGGGTAGGGGTTCAATGTTTACTGCATGTATTGTCCTTGGCTGGTGCCATAGTTTGAGCAGGACTCCTGGGCCCAGTTCTGCCCATCATAATGTTTTTCATGTAGGTTTCTAGGACTCTCTGGATCTTTCTATTTTCCCTTTCTCCCATGCTTCTTTCACCTACTATGACTTCTTAAGGAGAGACATTCACACCATAGCATATCCCACATACAATCACAAAGCAAACATACCACTTCTACACAGCCCATCGGGAGATTCTTCAAGTGTGAAGGCCTCATTCTGAGTTGGCGTAATCTCAAGGCAGGTATTTTGTTGTTGTTTGTCTATATTCTCAGGATATATGAATACTTGGTGGGTACACACTACTATATGCAGCTTCTTCCAAACACATTGTTCCCAATTGCTCATAAATGTTAGCTTAAGTCCTTTTTATTACATGGGGTTGGGGTGGGTGTGGGTAAGGGCATTTAAACTGAAATAGTATTGGAAATAAATGAGAGGCTGAAACAATACTCTGAACCGCAATCAGCCATAATGGGTAAGCAAGCCTTTTTCTCCTATGGCAGTCCAGGACACCAAAGAGACCTTCACTGCTGGCTTTGGGGACGTCAGAAGACTTTGATCAGTGACTTGGAGCCCCCCAAAAAACATCTGAAGCAGGCACAACTAAAGGAGAACTTCTTGATAACTGTCTTGGAAGTTAACTCCCCCTTTTCTCGCTTAACCTTGCACATTTGCACCAATTGGAGAAACTGAATGTATTTTCTAGGAATGAGAGGATACCCAAGGTTGTCGTTTTGAAAGAAAATTCTCCATGACATCTGCTCTAGGGGACTGAAAGCTCATGATTGGAATCTCGTGTGTTGCCTCAGCGTGTGCAGGAAATAAAAGGGTAAGGAGGTTTATATGAAAGAAAAATTCAAGGAACCAAATTGTTCTGAAGTAGCCAGCCATGTAAGAATGAAAATTCACTCATGGGAGAGAAAGCAATCCATGTAGGAAAATGTTACTTTCAGGAGTTGAACTCCTCACAGTAGGCCACAACTTCAATTTATGTTGTGCTGGGGAAAGAGGTTCCTATGCTTGACTTTTAGGAGAGAAATTCAGACAATAGCATATCCATAACTAACCACAAACCTGATAGGCTTTGTTTCTAGACAGCCTGGCTAGAGAATCCCTGTGCACAGGCTTCATTCCGAGTCTGCCTAAAACCTTCCATTTTTTTCTCCAACAAAGCCATGTCTCCTCTTTTTTTGACTTCTAGTACCTTCCTCTCTCTCTCTCTCTCTCTCTCTCTCTCTCTCTCTCTCTCTCTCTCTCTCTCTCTTTCCTTCTCTCTCGCTCTCTCTCTCTCAGCTTTGATTGCTGGTTACTAAAATCCAGTTTAAAGGATCATGGGAACGTCCAAAGTGATAGAAACCCTGCTTTGAATGAAGTGAATTTTTAATGAACTGAATGAAGCAAATGCAATTGTTTTAAAATGTAAATACGTTTTGAGACATGGTTTCTCTGTGTAGCCGTGGCTGTCCTGGACTTGTTTTGTAGACCAGGCTGGGATTGAACTTTCAGAAATCAACCTGCCTCTGTTTACCTGAGTGCTGCGGCACCATGCCCAGATTAATTAAATCTTAAAAGAAGAAAAAAATTAATCCAGCTAAATCTGCATTGGCAAGTAAATAGCAATTGCATCATTTAAAAAGGATGATGTCAAGTGTTTATGTTACATGACTATGGATATGGATATTGTGTTACTTTCATGTAGAGACATAAAAGTACATCAGTTCACCTCATTGGTGTCACTGACAGACCAAAGAAATCATCCTATTCAGTTCACACTTGATGAGCCCTGAGCTTACTGGGATACTTCCAGGAGCATGAGTGAGGCATGACAACAACATGAGTGACTCAAAGGCGCTGGATTACCAAAAGTCTGGCAGCATGGATGATCAATGACTCACAAAGGCAATGTCTCAGGAATTCTTCCATACTCAGCTTATAAGCTCATATGTACTCTAGCAGCCACAAATCCAGACGCATTTTTGGCAGAAATATATGTAGTTAACCAGATGAAATAAGGATAAATACTGACTTGACTCACGAATGACTTTATTGTTAAGGTCCCTTCCATACAGGAGGAAGTGTGATAGGTCTACACATTTGAGGGCTCTTGCTTGATCACCGTTGCCCTGTTTTGAAGCTATCAGGGATCATTTCATGACTAAAGGGCAAAGTTTGCCATAATACAGTTCTCTTATTTGTATTTCAATCTATCACAGCCACAGAACAGCCTTGTATACTGTCAGTATTCAAGGAAAAATAGTTTATGAAGACCTTATTGTGAGAGCAGGAACAGGTGCCTATGGCACCAAGAACCACAATGCCAGGTGTTGTCCTAGTTATTAGAGAAACCTTTCACTCTCCCTAGGGTAGATGATTTGTGGGCTAACCTTGACCCTTAGAGCACTCTCAATAAAATGTAGAGATGCTGACCTAGTTGGTAGTACCTGCCCAGATACTTCCAAAGTAAGAAATAGAGCATGGTAGATCAAAACCCATTAGATCTCTTCTCACATAGCTTCTAATCTTTGCTCTAAACACCTATCACTGGAAAAGTGGTACTGCAACCAAAGTTAATAATAATGAAGACACTTTGTGCCCATGTTGTACATTTCCAATTCACAAAGAAGTCCATTTGTATTTCATAAAAATGACAAAACTGTGGCTAAATTTAGAATATTAAACCTAGATTGTTTGCTGTTCATGATTTTTTTTTCTTTTCTCTTTCTCCTTTTAACTTCAGTCAGTCTATGCCTGCCTGCTCCATGCTAATTTGGTGCTAATTTTAATGATGAGTCACTGGGGACTGATATAAGATGCTATTTTAAGCTCAAATTCTACACTCCATTTTCTCCACAAGCTTTCAAGTGATATTGATAGTTAATAGCTATTTGAAGATGGGTAAACACACCAGGGATTAATAAGGAAGCTGATTGGCTGCACCATTCAGGCCTAAAAGAAGAAACAAATACAAATAATGAGAAGAAGAAAGAAAGAGAAAGAGAAGGAAGATGAAGACAATCATTGATATTAAATGTCTTTTGAGTTTAATTTATGCATTTAAACTCTTTCCAGGTCTTTTATATTTCTCTGTGAATCATTATTCTCTTTATCGAGTCACCTCAATCCTTATGAGGGTTCAACATTAGCAGTAAAGATAAATGCTTTCAGAAAAAAATATTATACAAAGAAGTGACACATAAATAGATTGAAAGAGAGAGGGTGGGGGAATGGGAAGATACAAGTGAGGGGATAAGAATTGGGATGTAATCTGAATAAATAATTAAAAAATAAATAAATAAAATGTAAAATTAGAAATGGCACATAGAAAGTAGATCTTCTAATAAGCAGATAAAAGATCTTTTTAATTGACAAAGGACTTCTACCTTGAGACTCTCCCCTTTGTTTTACCCATTAGTTGATCTCTCCTGTAAAGCCAAATCGGACGCATTCATGGTTTTCCCTTCCTGAGAGAAAGCAGACATATGAGGAATGGAGTTCCAGAAAACTGACTTCCAGGAAGTATTTCATAACCCCCTGCAAAATACCTTCCATCTTGGTTTATCACTCACTTCAAACTAAATAAACACACAGAACTAGAATAAAATAGATCCAATTAACCCTTCGATGTGACCACCATTATACAGAGTAATTTCTTCATGAAGGTCACTTTGTTCTACCCTGCTCTTTTCCAGAATGTATAGAATACCAGTGGTGTCCTTCATCCGTGTCTTTCAATTTGTTGACTTCAAGTGTGTATTTTCTGTAGTTATTTTTTGAAATAAATTGGTTGCTACACAGCAGTTCTCAGTGGTTATAAATCAATTCCTTAAAGCAATTAATTAAAAAATTTAAGGCAGTTAATCCAGCCGAAGGCCTCCAAACTCATGGATCACCAGCTGGGTTTATGAAAGCCATCTGGCACACAGTGATTTTTCTATTTTTCCCTATTTCCAATTTCTAAGATAGATTGTTCAATCAAAGTCCTCCCATGAATGATTCAATGGAGAGAATTTCCCCAAAATCTATCTGATGGCAGGTAAGTATAGATATGTATACAAGTTGAGAGTAAATTTCATTTGGTGAATTATGTTACATATTACTGCAGAAAAATGCATTTGAAGAAACTTTTCCTTGCCTGTCCTTGTTCACTTTTTTAAATTTGAGGGAGAAAAACCACATCTAAATTAAGAAATTCTTAAAACTATTATATCCATTATATGATTCAAGAAATAATATTTCTTAACATTTATTTGATCTTAAAGTGAAAGTCATATATTCTACAGAGTATCTATGTGAGCCACTCATACCAAGATGATGATATAAACACAGGGGCCAGAGTAAAACCATAACAACTATTAACCCTTGGCTAAACATGAGGTGTGATTATATAATTATAATATGTAGTGGGCTAATTTTCATTTGACATGCAATCACTATGAACTAAGACCATTCAACAACACTTAAGAAATAGAAAAAATCTCAACTTTTGCATGTTCAAAGGAAATTTTCAAATTTCCACAACCTCCTTTTCTTTATATCTGAGTAACCCGATTTAAAATGATGATGATGGTGGTGGTGGTGGTGGTGGTGGTGGTGGTGGTGATAATCTTAGCAAAGCAATGATCTTCAGGGCTCAATACTCTCATTATAAGAAAAGCTCCAAGATGCACTTACCCACATCCACTTGCAATTGTTTCTCTTCAGGCAGAATATGAGTTTTCATTGTGGGTACCCGTTTATCTTACTACATGTTTTCTCAGGTGCAATTGAGCGAGCCACACCTGTGCAGTGATGACGGTTATGTTTTCTATACCCCGCTTACAATGTAAGCAAACCAAATCATTAAAAGAAAAAAGAAGGAGAGAGAAAAGCAGTTACATTAGTGCATTACTTATTATTTAAATGCGTAAAGGAGTTATTTTATTGTGGATATGTCTTACACAAGGTTTAATAATTTTGAAAATTTTCTCCCAATTTAGCATCTCTTTCACTACATTTTCTGAGTTTATATGTCTGTCAAGTGTCATACAGATGTTTATGTTTTCTCATGACAATTCAGTGCTGCTGTTTTCCACAACTTTGTAAATAGAAAAACAAAAAACAAAAAAGCACAGAGAGCATAGGAATTCTTCCCAATACTACAGAACTAGTGGTAGATATGGAATTTGAATCTCTGGGGATACAATTCTGAACTCTCTTCTGTCAGTCAGAGTCCTGACACTCCTCTTAGGTGTTTCTTGTTTATTCACATAAGTCTAGATGCCCCTTTCTAGTCATTCAGTATAATGACAACTTTATCCACACATTTCTGTTTATGTGATAGTGGTATGGTAAAGTGCTGTGTGTGCTCCCATATATATGGCTACACATTTATGTTTATGTATAGACACATATGTGCATCTGGAAGCCAGAATTTGACACCACATATCGTCTTTAATAACACTCCATATTCTGCCTAAGGGAGTTTATGGCACAAACCTTGAGATCTTTGATTGGGAAAGTTGGTGGAGCCATCCCCTTGCAGTCTTCCTCCCAGTTCCCAAGTCCTGGGATGACAGGAGGATCGCCATACTCACCTGGCTTTACTATATGTGCTGGTGAGCAGAGCGCTGGTCCTCATGCTTGTGGGTCAATTACTCTCCCCACTGGGCTGTCTCTCTAAGCTATGGCACCATGTATCTGTATCAGGATGCAGTATAGCCATGACTTTGCACACTGGAGGGCAGAGACTAGTGACCTTCATATCAGGTCTCACTAATTTGACAAATCTCCTTCCGATGAAAGCAAAAGAATCCATGAATTTCTTAAAAGTGGATCAGATACCTGGGAGTCATGTCTACATGTGTAGTAGAAATGAAATTGTGTAACCCAACATTTCAAATTCCTTATTCATCTCACTTAGATGTTAAGAACATACTTTGCATGACAGATGCTGGGGATAGTTATTCGTTTTTCTTCTAAATAGGCAAAATAAATTTTTATTTTCATTTTTCAAAAAAGATACATACATATATATATATATATACACATATATACAACACACACATATATATGTATATATATATATATATATATGCATGAAACAGTTAAATAATGCTTCATTTGAGTTCTGCTAATTTCTGTGTGCATTCATTGTTATGTATTATAAACAGGTTTAATGTTGGTGTCTTAGGGTTTCTACTGCTTTAATAAGTTATCATGAGCAAATGTAACTTGAGGAGATTAGCGTTTACTTCAGCTTCCATGCCCCAATCACTATCTGTGATGAAAGGAATTCAGGACAGGAACTCACGGCAGGAACCTGGAGGCAGAACTAAACAGAAACCATGCTTCCTGCTGTGTTCCCTACAGCTTCTGCAACCTGCCTTCAAAAACAAGGCAAGCACCTGTCCAAGGGCCACTCCACCTCTAGTGAGTTAAAGCCTTTCCTATCAATCACAGCCAAGAAAACACACTACAGATTTGTCTACAATTCAATCTCATACACATTTTCTCAATTAAAATTTCCCCAGATATATCTGACTGCGGTTAGCAAGCAATATGTTTTTACCAAAGGAAAACATTTCAGCAAACCTCAAGAAAGGCTGTGGAAATGAACATGCTCCATTACTCTTTCTGGTGAAGTTATTGAACTGAGAGTTTCTGCTTATATCATTATGTAAAACTCTCTCTCTCTCTCTCTCTCTCTCTCTCTCTCTCTCTCTCTCTCTCTCTCTCTCTCAGTCACGGTCCTCTTTGACCAATGCTTTGTTCCCATGAATTGTGAATATGGTATGTTTTCATGTATTTTGGGAGCTCCATATGCCTTTTAATTTTGAATGTTGACTTCTTGTTATAAGTTTCAGAAATTTCCTACAATCATCGAATTCAGTTATCTGTCGATTCTTTTCATTTTATCTCAGTTCATTCTTCTACCTCACGGATTTATTTTAGTTTGAATTCTTAAATTTCTATGAGACATAACTATTGGAAATAAATTTTTGAGGTAACATAAATCTGTGTTCCCTGGTTCTGTTCATGCAAATTTGGCTCCAGAATAAATTATATGTAAAAAAGGAAGAAAGGAAGAAAGAAAGAAAGAAAGAAAGAAAGAAAGAAAGAAAGAAAGAAAGAAAGAAGGAAGGAAGGAAAAGACAGACAGACCACTAGGAAGTAAAGGGTAAGGATGGCCTCAAACATGTTAACTATTTTACTCTTAGGAGCTGACCT
This sequence comes from Acomys percivali, assembly GCA_907169655.1. Lineage (NCBI taxonomy): Eukaryota > Metazoa > Chordata > Mammalia > Rodentia > Muridae > Acomys > Acomys percivali. The sequence continues at coordinate 11,177,666 of OU015752.1, forward strand.
AAAGTGGTAATTTGATGGCTAAAGACTAGGGGAGAGATTTCCTGATCTTGATCTTCTCAGCTTTCAGCATCCCTATCATTAATTTGGAAATGTGGATATAGTTTGTAGAATTAATTTTAACCTCAGTAATTTTTCTAAGTTTTTTTTATTCTCCTGGTTTGATCCTTTTATGCAAGAAAGCTCTATACTTAATTCATCAGAGAATGACATTGCCATGTAATATTCTTTATTTTACACTTGATTAAGATAATGGGCAAATCATTTATGTTTAAAACTTCTGAATATCTTAATCTCAAATGACTTTATTTATCTATTTTTGGAATATTCCCATGATTATGGTTGTCTAAAGGCATAAAAATGACATTTCATCAAAGCCCATATTAATAGAACATTCATGGAAAATGCAAGTCTCTCATTTGTGTGAGGTGATATATACCTATAGCCATAGCAGTTGGGTGTGGAACCACAAATATCAGGATTTTTATAGTAATCTTCAACTATATTGCAACTTGAAGGCCATCCTTCAGTACAGGAGACTTATTTATTTTAATGTACATATTTCTCCACTCAATTTGCTATGATGTATAAAACATAATCTTAGTTCATAAAATACTTCATGACAGAGTGGCAGATAGAGTTTGTAATGATTTCCTTTAGGATTTTAAAATTAATAGCAATATTTTCTCATTCAGTTGCACTTTATAGCTTTTATTTCCATTCACAAAAGAGTGTTAATTATGTATTTACCTTTTGCCACTAAATTCAACATGAAGAAGTTCAAATTATTCTTAAGTCTTAGAAGGCAGTTTTGAAAGTCCAATAGTAACTCCCTCTGATCAGTGTTTGACCTTTAAAGAAATAGTACTTTTCTTTGGCTTTGAATTAGTTTGAGATGGGTCTCTGCATCCTAATACAATTACTCAGTCACAGAAGAGATATCAAAGGAATAAAGGATGCATCAAGAATTATTTATGAGCAATTCTAAAGCTCTTAGCTACACAGTCACAGAGTTTAGAGAAATACATGTGATATTTATTAGTAAAATTTTCATGCCAATGTGACAGAAATCTTGGAGTTAAATCCCACTGCAAACATCAGTCCTCAGCTGTCATAGGAAGATGCTGAGCACCTCATCCAGCAGGAGTCATCAATTTTAACAACATCAGGATCAACCTGCCATCAGAAGATACGAATAACAAACCAGAGCAGGAAAGACAATCTTTTTTCTATGGAAAAATACCAAGAAAGTGAGCCTGGCATCTGGCAAACATTAACGCAGAAATGCTTTATTGTGAAATAGGAACCTAACAGAATACAAAAACAGAAAACAAAGGAAACAGAAATAATCCATTATCCTAGTCATTTCTTTCCCATTTTAAATAATTGCTGTTTTAAGTCACTTCGTTTTTTACTACTTGATAACTTAAGAAGCAAATAGATCCATAGTTTCTCAGAAAGATAGTGAGTAGGAACTCAAATAAACTGTGTTGGTTCACTTTCAGGAGTGTTAAGAACTTTAATAGCTATTTTATTTCTGTGTAAGTGTATCACTGAGGGCTATTGTATATAGATGGGACTTGGTAATATAAGTGGGTTAGTAATCTTTTTTTTTTTTGCAATTTTACCTGTGATTAAAATGAAATATATGTGCATTTGTCACTTTTAGATTTTGGGCTACTTTACAAAATTACATTTGAAGGTAGTATTGGAAATGTACTTTCCTTTTACATCAATAGCTCCTGAATAATATTTCTCTATGAATTTTTATAGATAAAATCAGCTTTGTCTATAAACAAGATTATGTAGTGATATGTCGTTGTTTGAATGTGAATGGTAATTATAGGCTCATAGACTTGACTACTTGGTCAACACTTGGAACATTTTAGGAAGAGATAGGAGATGTGGCCTTCTGGAATGAGATATGTCACATGCAGGCTTTGAGGTCCCAAAAAACCTCTTGCCATCTCAGTCAACTCTCCTTGTCTTCTGCTTGTGGATCTAGATGTGAGCTCTTAGTTGTCCAAGAGCTCCTATCACCATGATTTTGCTCTGTATTCACATCTGAATTGCTCTCTATTCACCATCTGAAACCATAAATCCAATTAAATACTTTATTTTATATGTTGCTTTGGTCAAGGCATTTTATCACAGCAAAAGGAAAGTAGATAATATAAACTATAAGAAGGTACCAGCAAAAAAAAAAATTTAAAAAAGAAGGTACTAGCAGAAATATAGAATGACCACTACAAAGAATCCTTTTTAATGTTCATTGTGTTTTTGCCTAAGAGAATTAGTGATGCCAGTGGAGAAGGTCACATAACAATATCAGAGCCATAAGACACTATGGAGACTGTTTTCTTCCATACCAAGGAACTCTATAATTTAATATTTATGGATTTATATTTAATTGTATTACATGTATTGCATGTATTTCTCTTTATGACTACTCATTGACATTAACAAAAGATGGAACCATTATATGCATGATTGAAAGTCAGACTTGAAGCAAAAGTCCACCGTGCCATAGTGATGCTTATTTATAATCTCACCAACACTAGTGCATAGCCGGGCAGAACCCTGGGGTTGGGAGGCCAGCCAACCTTGCCTAATTAGTGGTTTCTTCCCAGTAGAAACCCCAGCAAACACAAAAGGCAGATAAAAGAAACGACACCCAAGATTTCCCTCTATAAGCAGATCTACACATATGTGTACATCAGAAAACCGTTACAGAGAAATGTAGAGAGAGGGGAAAGGAGAGAAAGAAAAGAATATTTGTGTACTTTAAGTTTTATTGGAATTGGATATAATATAAGAAATAAGGATTGAACAATACGCCAAAGATATTTAAATCCTTTCACAGTAGTTACTACATAAGGAAGAGAATAAGAACAACAGAAGAAATTAAAGCTTTGGGAAATAAAATGGAACTCACGTACCAATCACCCTTCAAGCATGCTTTTCTATCAGCTGCTGGATGAATTTTCTAACCCCAGACTCAAGACGTTAACTCTTTAGCATCACCAACCACTAAACAGAGATTGAGAAGAAGACTAAAGTGCAAGACCCAGTCATTGAATAAAAGCTGCAAGACCCAGTCATTGAAAAGGCTTTAAGGAAAATCTCTCTTGAATATATTCTCCTTTGACTAAACTTTCAAAATTCCTCCATACAAGTGCACTATATCTATAAATTTGGAGATTCTACCTATGACAAGAATTTAATTTCCTCAACAGTCCCAAGAAAATAAGTGTTCTTTTTATTTGAGGAAAAGATATATAAATAGTATTTGCTCCTTGGAGAAATATCAAAAGAAATTCTTAAAATCAACCTACATAAAATATATTTTCCTAAAAAATAACATATAGTTCCTTCCCTGGGCTCCATATCTTGTTCTACAACTTTAGAGGAAGATCTCTGCCTTATTGGAGGCCAGGCTTGTACTAGGAACCCCAGAAGACTAGAGGCCACCATAAGAACAAAATCAAAAACATCTAGGGCAATTCAGAACGACCAGAGCCCAAATATCCTACTACAGCAAACCCGAAATATTCCAACATGGAAAAACACAAGAAAATAACCTTAATTTCAATCTTATGAAGATGATACAGGCACTTAAAGAAGAAATGAATAAATCTCTTAAAGAAATCCAGGAAAATATATAAGCCCTTTCTCTCCCAACCCCTTTCCCCCGCAAAAAGGTGAAGAAAATGAATAAACATATTCAAGACCCAAAATGTATATGGAATCAAAAAATTAAACACAAACTGAGGTAATCATGGATATAGAAAAATCCAGGTAAGCTAAGAGGAAATAAATATGTAAGGCTCACAAACAGAATACGAGAGGGAAGAAACCCTATCAAGCATAGACTATAAAATGGTAAAAACATATCAAATCTAAAAAGTATTTGACACAAAACATCCAGGAAATATAAGACACTATGAGACGATCAAATATAAGATTAATAGGAAAAGAAAATGAAGAAGAGTGAACATTCAAAGTCCTAGAAAAATAATTTCCACAAAATCACAGAAGAAAAATATCCAAACTTAAAAGAAGGAGATGCCTATAAAGGTACAAGAAGTTAACAGATCACTAAATAGAATGGACCATAAAAGAAACCTTCACACCCAGCCACATAAAAATCAAAACACTAAATATACATAAACAGGAAAAACATTAACAGTTTTAAGGAAATACCAAGTAACATATAAAGGCAGATCTATTAGAATTACACGTGTCTTCTCAACAGAGACTCTAAACGCCATAAGGGCCTAGACAGATGTCTTGCACACTCTGAGAGACCACAGAAGCCACTAAAGACTACTATACCCAGAAAAACTTTCAATTACCATAGTAAAGAAAATAAGCTATTGCATGAGAAAGCAAAATTTAAGCAATATCTATCCAGGAACCTTGAAGCATTCACTGAAACAGTTTTTTTTTTTTTTTTTTTTGAATGTCTCAATGGGGATTCAAGACTTGTTTGGGAATATATATATATTCTCAGGGTCTATACAAGGATGTTTATCAGTTGCCAAAGACTATGCTCTGCAAGAGGCCGTTTCTCTTCTTGTGGACAAACATCACTTGTTCTCTCACAAGTCTGTTTCCAGCAGAAAAATAGCACAATCCTCATATGAGTCTGTTTCACATCCCACACTTGGGATCAAAACAAAAACATATTTACATCCACTTCATGACACAATGAAAGCAGGGCTAAGAGGAAATTTCATAGCACTGTGTGAAAAGAAATTACGGAGATCTCCTACTAGAAACTTAACAACATACCTGAAAGCTAGAGAGGAAAAGGAGGTAATCATACCCAAGAGAATAGCGGAAAATAAACAAACTTGGTAATGAAATCAATAAAATGCATACAAACAGAACAATGCAAAAAATTCAACAAAACAGAGAGTAGGTTCTTTGGGGTAAACAAGAAGATTGACAAGTTCTTATGCATACTATGTAAAATGCAGAGAAACAATATTAACTTAATAAAATCAGAAAAAACAATGGAGACACAACCCCTTCATCATAAAAGTGTTGGAGACATTAGAGATACAGGGTATGCGTGTAAAGATAATAAAGGCAATGAACAGCAAGCCCATAGCCAACATGAAATTAAAGGAGTGAAACTAAAAACAAATACACTAAAACCAGGAACAAGGCGAAGCTGTCTACTGTCTCCATATATACTCAATAAAGTACTTTAAGTACTAGCTCAAGCAATAAATAACTAAATGAGACCAAGAGGATATAAATTGGAAAGGAAAAAATAATAGTATCTCTATGTGCAGATGATATAATAGTATATATAAGTGACACTGAGAGTTCTACCAAGGAATTCCTGCAGCTGATAAACGCCTCCAATGAGGTGGCTGGATACAAGATTAACTCAAAAAAAATTAGCTCTTCTATCTACAAATGATATACAGGCTGAGAAAGCTTTCTCCTGGCATCTTACTACTTACCATTAGCATAGAATTTACTGTATTATGTAAGTATTTTTTCCTCTATATTACTAAATTATTTCTGAATTATAGATGCCATGTTTCATTTATAAACCTATTCCCAGTGATTATGAATATCTTGTCCATTAAACATTATTTTACAAAATAATGCTACAGTATCTATTGAGCTGAGAAGAAAAACATAAATAATTATAGATCAACCAATCATAAAACTCTGTTAATTTTATACAGGAGTAATTGAAAAAAATACTGATTTTATAGTTTTATCTGACTGCAGCTGGAGAGAGATTTAGCAGAATTAAATAAGTTTGAAAAGAAGTTCTTCCTCTGTGTGTATAACTACTGAGCAACAAAACAAGGTGTTTACTTAAGAATATTCCTGACATTTACCAGTTAAATATGAATACAAAATAGATAAAATGGTAAAAGAATGGGATGTAAGTAGGAAGGAAAGTGTGGTTTTGTGGTACAGCTCATTTTGGCTTAAAAATTCTGTACAAAGTCATCATAATTTGAAAAATCATCCAACCTGATGTAGCTGAATGTTATTAAGGGTGTGGATGCATTCAATACAAAGCCATCTTCTAAACCCATATTGCTGTGTACATGTAACTATGAGACATTTCAATCTCTCCTCAGATTTTTTGGTGTTCACCATTGATGGATAAAAAGACCAGTCACTGAACTACATTCATGAACTATAGTACTATGAAACCAGTTGATGTATTTGGTTGGAGATCAGTGTGATAGAGAACTCTATATCTAGTTGACTAGATCATGACAACTTGCTAGCCACCATGGTGACTTAGTAATACAGCGTGCAAGCACATACCCAAGTTCTCAAAACTAAATACCCCAGTGAAACAACAAATATATGTATGTCTCCATGCTTGGGGCAGCAATTTTACTGATACTGTTTTCAAATTTCCATGTTTTTTAAACTAATATTACTCCAACATCAAATTTGTTTGCTTCCTAAACTGAACAGAGACAGTAGAAGGTAGACTGAGCCTCACATTCAAAATTAGCGGTTAACCATAGACCTAAGTTGAAGACCTAAAATACTAAAAATTCTTCAAGAAAATCCTTTTAATAATATTTGAAATTAGGAGGAAAATTCTTATAACACATAGGAATGATGAAATTGAATAATACATAATTCTAAACAAAATTAAACAGGGAAAAAGGAAAGGAATGGGGTAGGGAAAAATAATACAAGAAATGTTTAAAAAGACCACTGGAAAATATGATTTTATGTTTACTTATGTATATATATGTATGTATATATGTATGTATGTATGTATATATACAGAAATTGTGTTTAGTAAGACAACAGATAGATAGGACAGAGAAACAGAGAGAGAGACAGATAGGAAGCAAATGTAATTTTGCTAGTCCATGGAAGAGATGTCGACTAATGAATAAAAAATCATAGTGCCAGGTATGAGAAACTTCCCTTCTAGTTCTTAGTCAGAGGATTCCAGGAATATTCACAAAGCAGCCAGGCTACAGACATTGCCTTTGGTTGCCTCCCAGAAATTGAAAGATGCTGAAGATACTACACATTTAGAATATTTTAGTTGGGTGTTTTGACTGGAAACTGACCTGGAAGCCTTCTCACTGAATACTGGCTCTCATAGTATTTGAAGATACTATAGCAGTCAAGAAAAGGAAATTTAATAGTTCCATACATCTGTGAGGCCTATGAACCAACAATGATGAATTGGCAAAATATTGTTAGTAGTCCTATAGTGGGACTTAATGGATTTAAGGCTAACTCAGTAGGGGAGTATTGTTCTGTAGTAATATAAACCTATTGACTACCTATGGCCAGATGGTGAGGTCAGGGATTCCTTTGGAGGACCTACTAATGTCACTTTCTTGAACCAGTATTATTTCTAGCTTTATCTTAAATATTTATTCTTATATCCACAGATAAGTGTAGTTTTCACCTGACATTAAAGAAGCTTCCTTCTGCAGATTATAGAAATTATTACAAAAATCCTCAACTGAACAAAATGCAGAGAATAACAGCTGTGGGCTCCCTAAGACCTACTGGTATATCAATAAGCAATGCTTATACCCAAGGCTCAAGGAATAGGGGAGCAGAGCAAACAAAGGCTGTAGCGCCTAGAAGAACAGAGCATTTGCTTCAAGATCATAGCATCTATAAACAACAAGCAAGCTTTACCTTCGAAATATCTATTTATTTGTTGTTTAAACAAGACCACTCTAATGACAGAATCAATGACCAAGACAACATAGATGGAAGGATTCTCATAAGGTTCCATCCTTGGATGAAAACCTATAGGCAATTAGCAACTATTAAGAGAAGTAGAATCTGTCTTCTCCAGGAATAAGCCACCTGATGTGTTATCTAATCTCGTGTTTGGCACTAAACACATGCACACATGAGAAGTGTGTGTGTGTAACTATAGAAAGTTTATGAATTTGAGAGGAGGTGTGGGTATACCAAGAGCAGAAGGGAGAGAGAGAGGGTGGAAATGACATAAATGAAAATATTCATGTCTGAAATTCTCAAAATAAGTTTTAAAATTAAATTAAAAAGCATAAGCTCTAATATCCTAACTCAAAAAGAAGATAAATGACTCAGTACTAAGTAAATAAAGATGTGAATAAATGCCCTGCTAAAGTAGATAAATGCATTGTTAATAAGCTTATGGAAATATGCTCAACATAATTAGTCATAATTAAATACAAATTAAAGTCAAAGTTTAATGACATCATCCATCTATTAGAGTGCTTAAATTGAAAAGTATGGTTATAGCCAGCAGTGTACACTACCATGTATCAATGTGAGGATAAAATCATCGTACAATAATTTATAGCAGCATTGCATAAAACAATTAAAGAATGACACTACTACCTATTGAGATGTATTTTAAAAGCATAGGTTATTATACTTACTTACTTGTGTGTATGTGTATGTATGTATATATCTATGTATGTACATATGTACATATGTATGTATGTATGGGCACATACAGTGTACAGTCTATATCTAGAGAATAGAAGACAATACAAAAGAACTGATTTTATCCTTCTATCGTGTGGACCCTAGGGATTGAATTCAAGTCTTTGGACATTTTAGTTCTCTCCTTCATTCCCAGGGCCATCTTGCCAACCCAATAACATCCCTTTTTTACTTTTACTCCAAATTAAAGGCACATACACAAATTACACTTTCTTTATAGCATTCTATTTGTAGTCATTGTTCATAAAATAACTATATTAAATTCATTAAATTTCTCTGGGTGAAAACATATGGCAAATCCACAAAATGAAAGATTTTCATCAATAATATAGGTAAGGTACTGAGTTGGAAAATATGGACAAACCTCAAGACCACTTTCTTTGTTCAGGAAGCTAAACAGAAGGATGTGCACTCCACATGTTTGTTCATATGGAAATCAATATTGTTACAACTACCATGACAACAGGCAGATTAAGGACGTTCAGTGTATTCTGGTTATAAGGCTATGCAAATTCCTCTCTAATTTAAGTTTGTGAATTCTACTCCCCAGTAAAACCACAGGGTAGTCACAGGATCGAAAGGTAACACAATTTGATACCTTTTGCCTCCTTGTTATTTACTGCCCTTTCTTCTGTCCTCCCTGCCCCTTTGTTGCTTTTTTCATTGTTTCTTTGTTTTGTTTTTCCTTTCTGGAGTTTGTTTGTTTGTTTGTTTGTTTCTGACAGAGTTTTACTACATAGTCAGGTCAACCTTGAGCTAAAGACCCTCATGCCTAAGGCTAGAACTATGGGGTTACAAGGTAATCCAAATGCAAGGTTTCTCAGGTTGTCTGTTGTAACCAAAGAGCCTGGATACAGTAGGAACAGGGATGAATTGCCAAAGCCTTAGAAGGCCTTGTCTTGTGAATTTTCTAGGCTCATTCTACCCAGGAAATACTGTTTGTTTGTTTGTTTCGGGTTTTCCTTCTTCTTTTTCTTCTTCTTCTTCTTCTTCTTCTTCTTCTTCTTCTTCTTCTTCTTCTTCTTCTTCTTCTTCTTCTTCTTCTTTGTATAAAAGGAGATGTATTGTGTAGAGGGGGAAGGAGAAAGAAAGGGGGCACCCCCAGAGAGAGAGTCAGAGAGCATTGGTGGGGCAACGCCTTTAACCTGAACACACCTGGGAGCACCAGATGATGATGGCAGAGGTAACTAGGCAACCTAGAAGCAGGCTATTGGAATAACATTCCTCCATTTTTGTTTAATTAAAAAAAAAAGAGAGAAACTAGGAAGTGCTGGTGAGATGGGAGTGAGGATGTTGTGTCCTAAAAATGGCTGCTTCCTGCTGACTTGGGGCTGATGGCATCTTTGGGGATCCCAAGCGAGTGGGGATGGGGGTGGGCTGGCAAAGTTCCAGGAGAGCCAGCTGTTCTGCTGCTGCCCAAGGGGTTGTGAGAACATCTGGAAGGTACAGGCTGAGCTGTCCCAGTCTAGAAGACAAAGTTAAGCAGGTTAGGGAGAAAAATTCTTCTTTAGGTGTACATATGAACCTTTTGGACCCATGGTTTTGGTAGCTGGGGAACTAGAGTTCCAAAACCAGGGAAAGTGGGAGGAATCCCTCCCTTTGAAATAGGCAATAGGTAGGAAACTTAAGCTGTTGGTTGGTGGTACTTATCTGGAGTCCATCTGACCTGAGAGGTGGATTACATCTTTCTTCCTAATTATTTACCATGAGGCCTGTGAGCAAGGCAACCCTGTTTGCTTTTTAAATAAGAGATCTACCTAGTAGTTTTTAACTAGCAAATCAATTGACTAATAAACCAACGGGATGGATTACCCTGGAGTAAGGAGCTAATGCATGCTTTCTAGTTGTCTATCATTACCTTAGCCGCCAATGTGATCAGAGACCTGAGAAGGATACATTGTAACCTAAATAAATCTATGTATCAATTAAAATGACAGAGATGACTAGTCAGTCCATAGTCCACGAACTAGATAGTTGTCTCAGGTTCCTGGGTTCCTCTGTCAACACCCGCGAAGACGGCCTGGCCATCAGGTACAGAAGATGACAGGCTTTTTTTATTTATTTTATTTTATTTATTTATTTTTTTATTTTTTTATTTTTATATTTTTATTAATTTATTCTTGTTACATCTCTATGGTTATCCCATCCCTTGTATCCTCC
>OU015752.1:11204718-11222765 GCA_907169655.1 Acomys percivali
ACACACACACACACACACACACACACACACACACACACACACACACAAATCAAAATAATACCCTGCATCTTAGCTGGGCACCACAGATTAAAGCTGAATATCAACAACAACTGAAGCAGCAGAAAAATAACTTTCAAGCACATGGAAACTCAACAACTCTCTACTAAATGGAAAATTGATTAGGACAGAAATAAGGAAGAAATAACAGGCTTTCTAGATTTGAATGAAAATGAATACACAATATACAAAATCTTATGGGGCTGAATAAAGTTAGTTCTAAGAAAAAAGTTGATGAGCGACTATATAAAATATTGGAGAAATCTCATACTAGCAAAGTAATAGCATACCTGAGAAAACTATGGGGTAGATGGAGGAAGAAATCCCACTCAAAATATCTTCACGGGAAGAGATAATCAAACTTAGGACTGAAATTAATAAAATTCAAACAAACAAATAAACACAAATTATAAAGAATCAATAAAACAAAGTTGATTCTTTGAGAAAAATCAATTGTATTGACAAACTGCTTCCCAGATTAACTAAAAGGCAGAAAGAAAAAATAAAAATTAACAAAATTAGAAGCAAAAAGGTAGACATAACAACAGAAACCCAGGAAATCCAGATAATCATAAGAACATACCTAAAAACAAGCCTATAAGCCACAGAATTAGAATATTTAAAATAAATAGACAAATTTTTCAATATAAAACTTAAAAAATTTCACAATATCAAGCTTAAATCACAATCAGAAGAGCAATTTAAACAGATCTATTGCCTCTAGTAAAACAGAAGCAGTCATTAAAAATCTCCCAAGCAAAATGCCCAGCAACAAATGATTTTAGTATAGAATACTAATAGACATTCGAAGAAGAGTTAATACCAATATTTCATAAATTATTCCATAGAAATAGAAACAGAAGAAATATTGCCCAATTTGTTTTACTAGGCCATAGTTACCCTGATACACAAACAACATAAAGACTAAATAAAGAAAAGTATAAAACAATTTTCTTTGTGAGCATAGATGCAAAGTTAATTAATAAAATACTTACAAACTGAATCCAAGTATATATCAAAAAGATCATCTACCATTATGATGTGGAGTTCATCCCAGAGATACAGGGATGTATCAACATATGTAAATAGATAAATAAAATTCATCTTATTAACAACCTGAAAGACAGTAAACACAAGATCTTCTCATTAGCTGCAGAAAAGGCATTTATTAGAAACTAACCCCTTCATGATAAAAACCCTGAAGAAATTAGGGATAAAAGAGCCATACTTCAACATAATAAAGGTAGTTTACAGCAAGCCCATGGGTAACAGCAACTTAAATGCAAAGAATCTCAAGTCAATTCCACTACATTCAAGGGAAAGACAAAGTTTCTATTCTCTCTATATATATTCAATATATCTCTAGAAGTTTTGTCTAGAACAACAGAAGGAGATCAAGTGGATAAAAATTGGAAAGGAGGAAGTCAAAGTATTTCTATTTGTAGATGATATGAGAGTATGTATAAGTAACCCAAAAAATTCCCACCAGGAAATTTCTATAGCTGACAAATACTTTCGGCCGAGTAGCTAGATACAAAATTAACAACAACAACAACAGTGGCCTTCCTATCTACAAACAATAAATGGGCTAGGGAGGAAATGAGAGAAACAGCACCTTTACAACAGCCACAAATAACATAGAGTATCTTCTTTGGGTAACTCAAATGGAAGACCTGAATGTCAATAAATAACTTTGAGTCTTAGAAGAAAGAAACTGAACAAATATCAGAAGATGGAAAGGTTTCCCATGCTCATGGATAAATAAGATTAAGATAATAGAAAAGGCCACTTACTTACCAAAAGCAATTTACAGATTCAACACAATCCTCATCAAAATTCCAGCATAATTCCTTACAGATTTTGAAAGAACAAGCCTCAGTTTCATATGAAAAAATACAAAACAAAAAACAAAAAATGAGGATAGCTGAAAGACTCATGTATGATACAAGAACTGCTGAATGTTTCAACATCCCTTGACTTTTAGATTATTACAATGTTCTTTTAAATAAGACAGCATGATCTTGGCACAAATTAAAGACATGTTAATTAATAGAATTTAATTTAACCCAGACATAAACTCACACATTTGTGTACATCTGGTTTTTGATAAAGAGGACAGAAAAACACACTGGTAAAAAGGATATTCAAAACAATGTTGTTGGGGAAACTAGATAATTCCATGTAGAAATGTACAAATAGATCCACACTTATTACCTTGCCAGAAATTACCTTCAAACTGATAAGACCTAAATATAAATAAAGATAATCTGAATCTGATAGAAGAAAAACTGGGCAATAGCTTTAAATCCATTGACTTAGGAGAAGACATTCAGAAAAGAATATACTTAGCATATGCAATACAATTAATAAATGGAAACTCAAGAAAATGAGGAGCTTCTGCATGGAGAATGACACTCTCATTTGAACAAAGCAGCCCCAAATTTTGTTCATAAACTACACATTCAACAAAGGATTAATATCCAAAATATATCAAGAACACAATAAATTAGATACCAATTTTGTACTAGAAGCTTTGTTTGTTGACGTAAGATGGCTGAGTGGGACTCTGTCTCCCCCATTATTTGGTGATTTTATTTAGATCATCTTCATATATGCATATATTTTTTGAAAGTTTCAAACAACTCAATTTTAAAGTGGGGTACAGATCTAAACAAAGAATTCTTAACAGAGGAAACGTAAATGGTTGAGAAACACTCAGAGAAATATTTGACAGCCGTAGCTATGAAGGAAATGCAAATCAAAACTGCTTTACAATTTCATATTACACTTGTTAGTATGGCTAAGATCAACAACTTAATTGATAGGTAATGCTAACAAGGATGTGGACTAAAAGAAGATGGTGGAGGTGAAAACTCTAACAGCTTCAATGACTATTAGTGTGATGATTCCTCAGAAGATAGGGATTGACCTACTTTAAGATTTAGATATATCTTGTTGGTTGTGAGCCTAGCCTTTAACGGCTTAGCCATCTCTCCAGCCCTTGTCCCCTGGAGGGGGAGGCCTGGTGGCAGGCAGAGGAAGGACAGCAGGTTACCAAGAAGAGACTTCATACCCTATGAGCATATACAGGGGGAGGTAATCCCCCTCAGGGACAGTCATAGGGGAGGAGAATAAGGGGAAAAATGGAAGGAGGGAAGAATGGGAGGATACAAGGGATGGGATAACCATTGAGATGTAACAAGAATAAATTAATAATAAAAAAAGATTTAGATATATCACTTTTTGTCATATACCCAAAGGATATTTCATCCTACCACAGAGAAACTTACTCAACCATATTTATTACTGCTCTATTCAAAATAGACAGAGACTGGAAACAGTATCAATGACCAGAAAAGTCAACTGCTTAAAAAATTTCATGACATTTACAGGCAAGTGGACAAACTAGTGGGAAAAAAAAAACATATCCTGAATGAGGTATCCAAGACTCAGAAAGACTAATATGGTGTGTATTGGCTCTTATGTTGATATTAGCTATGAAGACAATGATAACCAAGCTACAATATATAGACCCACAGAGGGTAGGTAAAGAGTAAGGTACTAGACAGAACAGTTAGTCCTCCTTACTTATACAAAATAGAATATATAGCTATAGATGGATAGGAGTTGTTGTCTAGAATAGGAGGATCATGTAGAAAGAAGCAGGAAGAGGGGGTGGCAGGCAGGGATACTTGGAGAAACACTTATAATTAATGGGCATTTGAGGAATAGTAAGGAAATTTCATATAGGAGGTACCTCCCAAAATGTATACAGACCCTTATCAAAATGTAAAATCTCCAAGTAACAGATGGGGGTTGGGGGACAGCATCCCAACTTTTCATCTCTTATCAAACAAAGCTTTCAATCCTGAGATTTGGTTAAATCTACTTGAATTGCTGGTCAAAGGGGCCCCACAGGAATCTGCAAGCCACCCAAGCTGTTGTCAACACAATAGGCTACTCTCCAGAAACTGACAGAGAAGTCCCTTAGTTGAAAACAACATCTACACAACTCATTAAAAATGAAGTTGTTGAGTGGGTGCCTACATAGTTCTGTCACCTTTACGTTCCAGCATCTATAGTACAGCAATATATATATACTCTGCCTGCTCTCAAAAGAAAAACACCAACAGCAAGTCAGATACAAACCCTTTATATACAATGCTGTCATACTTGCAAGATACATTAAAACAACTTGTTGCACAAAGCTTGTGGAAATATGAAACCAATACTGATTTGCCTTGATGCCCACTCCATGAGAGGAAACACAGACTGAGCACTGCTTGGGTGGCCAAGAACCTGAGATACTCCAGGTACCTAGAGTAAAACTAAATAACGCTGATCTAAAAAATGAAAAAAAAACATAGTGATAAAATGACTCTTAGTGACAGTCTGCTATATTCATAGACCAATGACCTGTTCGGCTATCATCAAATAAACTGCTCTTTCAGCAGATGAGAACAAATACAGAGACCCCCAGCAGCCATTACACAGAGAGTGAGACATTCAATGCTAAATGAGATGTCTCTGTTACATCCTTCCTGTTGGAGCTCTGAGAACCCTGCAGAAGAGGAACCATAAGGAATGTAAGTACCAGTGTAGGATAGAGGGGATGGAGGATTCCAAGAAAATAAAACCCTCTAAGTCAACATGAGTAAAGCTCATCTGAACTCCAAGACTGAAGCAGCAAGCACAGGGCCTGCAAAGGTCTGCACCAAGTCCTCTCCGCACATACGTTCTATCTTCCAGTATAGTGGGCTTGTGGGGTTCTTAAGTATGCTAAGGGGTAGGTCTCTGGTTCTTGCACCTCCTCTTGAGATATTTTTCGTTCTATTGATTTGTATTGCGCTACTTCGTTGTGGTAGTTTTTGTTTTAGCTTTTTATATTTTATTGTGCTATCTTTTTTAAAATGGCAGAAGGAAGGAAGGGGAAAAAGGAAAGAAGAAGAAGGATGGGGGAAGGAAACCTAGCCACTAGGATAGAGGCTAACACTTGAAGAGTCACTTATACCTGCTGGGAGAGGAAGAATCAGTTTTTCCCCCCAATAGAGTGAAATTAGGTATATCAACGACTCCACGATAGGCCTTATTATCAGAGTAGTTGACCAAAATATAATTGAACATCACATTTGTGTGTGTGTATATACTTTCATTTTGTTATAACTTGGTGGGTTTTTCTTGGTTTTGAGATTGCTTGTTTTTTTTTTTAAGACACAACTGAATGTTGGGTGGCTAGGGAGGCAGATAGGATCTGGAGGGCCAGGGGCGGGGGAGAAGAATATTATCAAAACATATTTGAATTTGAAAATTGTTTTAAGTATAATAATAATAATAACAACAACAACAACAACAACAACAACAATAATAATAATAATAATAATAATAATAATAATAAAAGAAATAAATCTAGAAAAATTTAAATTAAATCTAAAACCTGAGGTTTGATGACATAATACTATCCTGGTTTTCTTATGAGAACAGGTCCCATAAAATTTATAGATGTTATTTTTAAAGATTACTTGAATTGTATTCAATCTTCACAGTACTATTTGCTAATTAGGAGAATTAATTCTAAGTGTGGCAGTTCCTCTTCCACTAACTTATTTCGTACAAGTTAGCATAAGCTTGGATTGTGCTTTGTTAATGTTAGGATATTACATGCTGGTTAAGTTAATTTGTTTTTTATAAGTCAACTTCTTTTCATTCTTGTTTCCATTGTAAATTGCTGCATATAACCGCTTGATTTCACACTACTTCCAAGGATCCTGGTAGCTAAATAGAATGCACGTGTTTGTAAAGTAAAACAATGGCTTGGAAAAAAAGATGCTTCATAGGAATTCTATGAAGACATGTTCAAAGGATAAAGTTTACCTTTAGTGAATTAAAACAAAGCCTTGAGTGCTCTGAGCAGTATGCTGGAGAGCCCAGGCAATAGAGGCTGATCAACAGATGTTAATCTTCTGCCTCCACAAGCAAATGCATGAGTGGAAAGAGGATAAATAAGACTTCTATATTTTTTCTGTGCTTTTTGCCCCTGTTAGCTAGCGATGCTGGGGATAATAGTATGTTTTTTCGAAGAGGATATGTGTGTTTGGAAGAACTATTACAAGGAGCTGTGACACTTTGTCTCAGCCTTTCCTGGGGTGGATTCTATTCTGTGCAGTTCTATTGCCTTTTGGGTAACACCGTGCTTCTCTCTGGCCAGAATCTGTATCTAATTGTTGGCTCACTGTGGTGCTTTGCAGGTTACTCTGCCCGCGACTGTGTTTCTTTGCCTCTAGATGGGAGTTTCAGAGCTCTTGAAAGATTTCTTAAACCCTCCTTCTGTTCTATCCCCTTTTACTCTTCTTTTTGGGACGCATTGATGCTATAGCCTGGTGTTACTTTCTGTTGGTTCTCTTCATGTGGCTTTTACAACAGTTAATGTGCAGTGATGGATTTTGAAGGTTTGGGTTTGAAGCATTGCTTTAAACTTAGAAGTATGTCTCAGACAAAAGTAGACTTTAAAATAAGTTTTTTTCAGTTATGAGGTTTATGTAGTATGGAATAAATATGAAGGGCCAAAATCACAGTCTTTATGTGTTTTTAATTTTTTTCTTTTGCAAAATAAAATGAAATGTGAAGAATGTTGTACAATACTACATTTTTCCTGAGATACTAGTTTACATTAAATGATTAAAAATATACAGGCACTGTACAT
Source organism: Acomys percivali (assembly GCA_907169655.1). Taxonomy (NCBI): domain Eukaryota; kingdom Metazoa; phylum Chordata; class Mammalia; order Rodentia; family Muridae; genus Acomys; species Acomys percivali. The sequence goes on from OU015752.1 coordinate 11,211,476, forward strand.
GTGTTTATTAAGAAGAAGTAATTATGCACAAATAAATGTGATTTTATTGACATCAGATTATTACACTTAAAGCAGAGAGAAAGGAGCTTGTGAATAAAATAAATATAAATGGTAAAAGTGATAAATGTTTTAACTGTTGAGAGCAAAATCTGGTGTTAAGTGTGAATGTTCATTATTAAGATGCTATCAATAGCTACAAAACAGTGATCTGTATCCCTTATTATGTTCAATCAGAAGTGTATTATTTTAGAATCAACAATATTGGAATGAACTTATGAGATTTCACAATGTGACAGAAAATAATGCTCATTGAGAAGACAAAAATAAACTAAAAACAACAGCAACACAAAACACACATGACCAAGGAAGGAGCTGTGATAAGCAATGCCTTGATTAACTGCTGCTTCTCTTACAGGAGTAGAAACATCATCATATGGACAGAACGTCATCACTCCCAACAGTGGTGCGTACCTCTTTGAAAGCAAGTAATTCATGATGGGCTCCAATATAGAATAATTCTCTCTCAGAATTTAACGTCCTTGTTTTTTTCTCATTTGTAAATCTTTCCAACAAAGCTCAGAGATTGTTTGTCTATAAATAGAATGCAGTTTAATATTTTTCATAATAGTTTCATTTTTCTTCTTTCACCCATGTATGTTAAATGAGTAAACATATTATTTTAAGCTTGGAAGATCAGCTAATTAACATAGTCTTCAAAATGCATCACCTCCTATATATTTATCTCCTCATTACATGTAGAATTTATGAGAATAAATTTGTGTTTCAATTAATTTGAGTATGGCTTTATTATTCAAACAAAGCTGATGAGATTATGTAGGCTAAGTAATTAGAGTATAGTCTACACAGCTTGTAAAGTTATAGAAATTTACATTTTTCTACATCTTTCTAAACGTAAGTATCACAAGCCACATAATAATTATAATGCAGTAATTAACTATCTTTATCACAAACTCACCATTATTTTTCTGCAGCATCATACATTCTCTGAAAATTGCTACTATATAATTTTTAAACAATGCATTCAGTTTAATCATGCAAAACTGACAAATATGAGAGTAGATGCTAATTGTATTTATTTAATAGTTGTTTAATTTATAGTCAGAGAAGCCTAATAGATAACTACAAGTTAGCTAAATTGCATCCTAGTCTATTGTTTCTTTTTTCCTTTAGATGCTTTTGATTGGCATCTATATGATTCAAAATGTGTAGGCTCTTGTGAAAATGCAACTAACTATGGTTGGATATCCTACTACCCTCTACTTCTCTCTCTCTCTTGTTATGAATTTAGATTTATCTAAAATTTAAATAACTTGTTAACTTGAAAGCTAAGTTACAGTGTAAACACACACACACACACACACATGTATATATTTCTTAATCTAGGATATACTGACAACTCTATATACAAATGCAGTTCAATTGATAGAAACTTATACCATGTTTTATCTTATTCTGTGAGCCTTTAAATTTTCAGTTATATGTTTCTGTTTTATATTTTATAAAGTAAAAAAGTAATAAATATTATATAAATGGCCTGTCCATATATTATAACTAGATAAATAATATGCTTTTTAAAATTTTATTGTTACACGATATTATTGTTTGGGGCTATTAAAAAAGACAACAGAATATTTGTTCATACAGGCTTGGGCATTAGGTAATCCTAGCTGTCAATCTTACTGAACTCATGCCTGGTCTTAATTACTGTAAATAAAACTATTAACTTATCTGTGGTCCAATTTGTCTTTATTTGTTAACAGACAGGTCAAGATTGACTTAGAAATTAGAAGGTTTATCCAAATACTAACATTCATAGCACTCAGGTAAAAAATTCCTTCTGGAGATACCTGAGTTCTTCAGCACGAATTTCCTTCTTTCATCTTTCTTTTTCTTTTTGTTTGTTTGTGTTTTTATTTAGCTTTTGTTGTTGTTGTTGTTGTTGTTTATTCTGTTTTTTGAGGCAGTCCTTTTCTCTGTATCCTTGGCTGTCCTGGAACTCACTCTGTAGACCAGGCTGGCCTTGAACATGAGTTCTTCCTGCTTCTGCTGAGTTCTGGGATTAAAGCCCTTCCCCACCACGCCCTGGGTTCGGCACTTATTTCTAAGTCGTTATGGCTCCTGTCCATCTTTCACCTAGTTGGAATTGGAGGGGAGTCTCTCGTCTGCTGTTTATTTTTCTATCTACTGTATAAAAATGTGCCTTTCATTTCAAGTCCTATCTTATCTTTACCATTTTTGTATAAGGGCTTCCAGAACAATTGTCTGCATATGCTGGTATAAAGTCATCCTAGAATACTGAGATTGTAGCTCTATCTTTTGTTTCCTGCTCCACAAATTGTCTGTCTATCATTAGCAACACCAACCTTGTCACCAGCAACAGATTTCATTTTCTTTAGATTCTGTGATGCTACATTCAGATATAGTCTTTCTTCATCTAAAAAAAAAATTCCATTTCTATGTCTTTAACCCCATTTTCTTTGTCAACTTGGGTCTGCCTTTAAAAATATCTCAAAGGTCTCCATATCTCTTCATTTCTTTCTCAATTTTCTGTGTAGAATTTCTTCATTCTTTTGAAGGGCATCAAAGTTTGATGTTTACTATATATCTAAGACTGAAATTTGGCATAATTGAATCAGAGCTCAGAAAGTATGTTTTTATTATATAATTCTTTACAACAGCCTTATTTCCCATCTTACTTCCATTTCATACACCTCTCTAGAAAGTCATGCTTTCATCTAAAATTTTCATGCACAGGTGAAAGACTAAGTTTAATAAATTCATAATCAATTTGAAAAATTCCTCTCTGGTTACATCTGTGTAAAGACAAAAATCTCAATCCAATGGATTGAGCTAGAAATGATCATAATGAGTGAGTTAACCCAGAAGCAGAAAGACTCAAATGGTATATACTCACTTATATCTGCATACTAGCCCAATGGGCATGTCCCACGAAAGCCTTCCCTTACCAGAAAACTGGGACAGAGGGGAAGACATCCTATTGGGACTCTAGATGAGAGACCCATGTGAGAATACCAATGTAGAAGGATCCAGTGGGTCCTAGAAACCTACAAGTAGAACATTATGATAGGCAGATTTGGTCCAAGAGGTCCCACTCAAACTAAGGCACTAGCCAAGGACAATACAGGAAGTAAAATTTAAACCCCTACCCAGATCTATCCAATGGACAGGACAGTCTCCACACTTGAGTGGAGAGAGGGATATGACTTTCTCATGTACTCTGGTGCCTCACATTTGACTATGTCTCTGGAGGGGGAGACCTAGTGGCACTCAGAGGAAGGACAGCAGGTCACTGAGAAGAGACTTGATACCCTATGAGCATATACAGGGGGAGGTAATCCCTCTGAGGAACAGTCATAGGGGAGGGGAATAAGGGGAAAATGGGAGGGAGGGAGGGGAGAATGGGAGGATACAAGGGATGGGATAACCATAGAGATGTAACAAGAATAAATTAATAAAAAATAAAATAATAAAATAAAAAAAGACAAAAATCTCTTAATGTGTTAAAGAAATGTTTTAAATGTTTGAGTATCATCAAATATTAATTTTCCTCATATCCACAATATGTTTCTGTTTTTAGTCCTTCAAATGGACAAGATCTTTACAAATTTTGTCTTTTGTTATGTTGTTCATCTTTCAAGTCTCAAAAAAAAAAAAACATTTGACTAGAGAAAATAGTAACAAACTTTAACATTATATATATTAATTCATATTGTAAAATTTGAATTGTCCTTTATATTATTTGTCAGTTTGCAGTTTGATATTATTCATGTAATTCTAACTACTTTCCCCTCAGATTAAGACTCTCAGTGACAGTGGCAATAGCCTGCAGAAAGGGAGGCTTCCCATAACTGGCTTTGGGTCTTGATGGATACTCCAAGGCTCTAGGGGGAAGTGTTGTCACCAAAAGTAGTTTACATATATATGTTATATCTGTTCCTGGGTGCTCAGGCCCAAATGATTCATCTATATCATATATAGATATAGACATAGGTATAGATATATGGATAGATTCATATACATATATATGATTCATATATGTATGTGTAAGTTAAAGTACATATAAAAAATGTTTCCCCATGAGTTTTCAAGTATCCTTCATGCTATTTATTTCCCCTCTCTCCACTCTTCTCTGTATGGCTCTCCCTTCCCTCTCACAATTAAATGTTCCTTCCCTTTTCCCTTTCAAAGCATATGTCTCCTGTTATTCTCCTCCCAGAGCTCTTTGTTGCATCCCTGCCCTTCACAACAGTCACTCTTACTGTCCTTTTTGCTGTTATTACTCCAGATTATATGTTCACATGTAAAAATTTGGAGATAACAATCACAAAGAAAGATCTGTAGGCATAGGGCAAAGAAGATTTTTAGGGGTGTCCAGACTCAGTTGATTACTCTACAGTTTAACCCCTGTACATAAAGCTCAGGGACGTTGGTGGGAGAGAAGGCAGAATGATTGCTAGAAGCAGTGACTTGGGACATCAAGCATGAGACACTGTCTTCAGTATATGACAGGGAAGCTGCGCTTGCGCAATCTCAACACTGCTCACTTGCACCAGGCTTGCACAGCAATGAAATTTCACACAGTCACATCTCCAAATGAAGAGCTGAAATAAATCATTGGCTCCTGCAAGATCAGTCTCCGCACGGTGGGTTCTAAACACACATGAGCAGTATTACATGGACTCAGAAGCTCTCTCTCTCTCTCTCTCTCTCTCTCTCTCTCTCTCTGTGTGTGTGTGTGTGTATGTGTGTGTGTGTGTGTATGCATCAGATAATAGTTAAAGAGGAAGGTGTAATGGATTATATAGGAATTGGGGATGATAATATGAGATGCCTTGGAGAGTGGTAGAAAGAGTGTGGAAATCGGGTAAATAAAAGTACTCATACAAAGAATTTTCAAAAAATAAAAATAAAAATGCAGAAAGGAAAAAAAACAACAAAAACACACAAATAAACAGTAAGTGCCTATACTTTTTCCCCCAAATCAAGGACATGAGCGTCTATTCAGTCCCCAATGTTAGAAACACAAAAGGCCTATGAATACTGTAGTTACAGGATTAAATGAGATATGTTTACACCACTCATAAGCATGATGTGACATAAAACTCCATGAGGCTGTGCTAATGAATGGGGAGGAGTTCTTTACTGGGACATTGATTATTTTAAAATTAGTGTGCAACCATTTCTTTTTTTCTTTTCTTTTTAAATTTTTTTTATTCTTTTTAAAATTAAGGGGGCAAACATTTCTTAACGGTGAAAATACATGTTCAATCCCATCTGTCAGAGTTCAGAAATCAGTTTTGCTGATTTTACTGGCCTTGGTTGCTTTTCTTCCCCAGTAAGATGGCATTATCTGGTGAGCTACAACGAGGATAGTATGTAGTGAGGTTCTTAGAACATGTCTGTGATGAGCATTCAGTGTACACTGATGCAAGTTATAGTAAATGTTTGTTTTCTTATTTTCCTTAGAGTTTATTAAGCTATATTTCTCTTAAACTTTTTTCTGAAAAGTTTCTCTGTGTTCTTTACATTGTTATGATGTTTTTCTTTGTTGTTGTTATTTTTGCTTTAGTTCTATAGCAAAAAGTTTTTCTAGTCACGCTAGTAATTTAAGTTTCTTTTCCCCCTATTTTTCTTTTTTCTTACTGCATTGATTTCTCATTTTTGTCTTTGCTAACTTTTTTTTTTTCAGTGAGAATCCAAAGAGAAATTATTACTTTACTTTTTTTTTTCCTCATTGTTTAGTGCAGCAAAATGCCTCTGGGCCTTCCTTCAGTATTTTAAAATCTCTATTACTTAATTTACTTTTACTGTTTCAGGACCTTAATCATATCAAGTGATATTAAACCCCACCTTTCTAATCTGCACATATCTCTCAAAATTACAACTGAAGCCTCTAACCTAGCACTAAAATCTGGCTTTGAACTGTCTGCATTCTTAGCCCAGCACACCTTGCATGGAGTCCTGAATGAGGTATCTCCCCTGACAGGTACCTGTTTCCCTCTCCCACTTTTTATACTTCCTAATTTCTTTTATTTTTAATTTTTATACATATTTTTATTATAACTTATTTACATTACATCTCATTGTAATCCTCCCTCCCCCACTCTTATCTTCCAATTCACACCATGCCTGTCTCTCCTGCCTATTCCCCTGCCCTAGACCTCTGACAGGAGGGGTCCTCCTCCCTCACCTTCTGATCACAGCCTATCAGGCCTCATCTGCATAGCCTGCTTCCCCTTCCTTTGTGTTTCCCCAGGGCCTCTGCACCAAGGGGCAGTGATCAAATCACCAGCACCAGAGTTCATGTCAGAGGCAGGCCACTACTCTCCCCTCCACTTCTCCATGTGGAGAATGAGCTGTCCATCATGTACATCTGAACAGGGGGTCCTGGTTCCGTGCTTGCAATGTCCTTGGTTGGTGCATTAGTGTGTGCAAGACCCTTCCCCACCCGGTCTAGATCAGCCAGACCTGATAGCCCCCAGGTGGAGATTCTGACATCTCCCTCCAGGTCTTCCTTCCATCCCTCCATCTTTAAATGTCACCTAAATTAACATCTACTAAGTATTTTCTTTCAAATCATGTTTGTTCCTACCTACTACATGTAAAACTCAGAATGTTAGAATTAATATTGTCTTAGAATTAACATCCTTCCTGAAATTACTGGCTCTCACACAGTTTTTACAGCAATAATTAACATCTATTTCCTGTAAAAACACTGTATTTGGGAAGAAATGTGATTCCAATCAACCTAAACAACTTTAATATATGCTCTTAGCAAAATTAGAGAATATATACAGCTTTTTAAAAAAAAGCATAAAGTGAAAATTCTGATTTAAAGATTGAATTATCAAGTTTTTAAAATACTGTATCTGTTTTAAGAGTATCTAGGGCAGGATATTGTTTTAGCTTTATATTACAAGATTCAATAGATTCTATTTTTTGTGCTATGAAGACAAGGGGTAGTGAATATTTGCTCAGGAGAAGATGGACCACTATTAACATCTTTGATTATATATTTAAGTGTGACTACTGAGTGGACAGAAATATATTAACCTGTATGTATATCCTCATTTGTTTTTAGTGATATCACACTTGTGACAAGCTTTTATTAAAATATATTACCAAATATATAGTTGATTTATATACTTTTAAATTCAGTCTTAAAATACTGTTTTTCTTGAGTTTTTCTTTCTCTTTTCTCATGTGGTTGGTGAAGCTTATAAGCAGGCTGTTGGATTCTAACACAAATGACAGTTCTCAAAACCTGGGAATATTACAAAGTTATCTTCAGGTTAACAGATGGAAATAAGGTCAATTATTATCAGATTACTTTAAAACAAAAATGTGGATCTGGATTATATAGGTAAGAATGCTGTCACTGGTGCACTGGAGAGATGGCCCAAGTGCCAATCAGTTTCTGATCCTCGAGAAGATCAGAGTTCAATTCTGAACACCTGCTTAGGAAACCCACAGCTGGCTGTAACTCCAACCCCACAGAATTCAATACATTCTCTGGGCCTGCACTCAGACCCACATTCATATGTATATAATTACATACAAACAGACACTTAAACATGTAATGCAAATTAAATAATTAAGAGACCCTTATTTATGATCGGAGAGCAGCAGAAAGTTTCAATAATTTGATGGAAGGGTTTCTGACTCTTTAGCTGAGAGTAACTTGATTGTACTATGTAAGCCATAATTTTGTGATAATTTCTTACATTATTGGAAAATTTAAATAAAGATTTTCACTTACATTCATATTTGTTGTCAGGCCTATTCCATTATTTTAGCTTTTACAAAATTAGAGGTAAACCCAGGACTTTGCATACAGTAGGTCAGCATTCTACCACTAAGCTATAGTTCCAACCTAAAGATCTATTTTAAATTAACAACTACTTCAGAACTGACCAACTATAATAATTTAATTTTTCAGAACATTAAAAGGGAAAAGTACAAAGAAATTGCTGTCAACTTTTTCTGAAATTATCTATTTGTGGCCATTTAATGTAAGGTATCTCTCCATTTTACAAAATACACTACAGATTTACATGGCAGCGGGAAACACTTATAGAAATACACTAAAATGTACCACAAATGTGTGTGTGTGTGTGTGTGTGTGTGTTTTACTCATTCAATTGTTTCCTTGATCACTTTCTTAATATTCAACAAGATCATGCTTTGTTTTGTCAGAAAAATTTTGAGCATATTAAAAGTTGGCAGGCATTATGATAGTTTGTTTAAAATTATGATAAAAATAATGAGAGCCTTACTTTGTTAAGTATTAAGTATGAGCTGGGTATTTCTTCATATTTTTCTTGTACATTGTGTAATATTATTTCCCATACACTTGTGTAATGCATATTATTTATAGCTAAAGAAACAGTGATGTGAGATGAAACGGAATGAAATTAAGTAAAATGGAGTGAATAAGTAACTCGTCAGGAGTTGCACAAATGAAACAAATATCAGAATTTACATGATAACTATCTTTATTCAGAGTGTGTTTACTGTCATAGTGTACATATCCTCATGTGTTCATCTGTGTTGGTCAATAAAAGAGAGCAAGTGGCGTGTCACTTTGAAGTTCTAGCAGATTTTTCAGCCCCGGCCAGCCAGAATCGACTGCCCCCATGGTACAGGGTCTTAACCTTAGTAGTTTTCTTAGTTACCATGCTATTGCAGGGAAGAGATACTATGACTGAAAGAATTTTTAAATTAAAGATGTTTTTATTATTTCAAAGGCACATTTATAATTAGACAGGTTAGGTCCTGGCAACACCCAGACTATTTGAAGAAGATGATGAGCATCAAAGACCATCCATAGGGAGTTGGCTTCAATGTGGCAAACAACCCACTGGGTAAAATGTCCTCATTTGTGCCACAGACAGAATTCTGTCTAAAAATGGGCAAGCTTGGATGAAGACAGAGTTGACAGCTAAATTCTGCCAAGACAGGGTGAACAAGCCTTCAATAGTTCCTGCCTCAAAAGTATGTCTGTCAGATATATTGGGCCAGAAGGCTGAAGATGATGCTCCAGTACGATAGAGAATTTTGGGTGACTGCTTGGGTAGCAAACTGTCTATGCCGTCTTTTCATTTGGGAAGCTGCAAACTTCCACTCCCCTATATACTCAGGTAATTAATTTTATTCCTTCTCAAGGCTCTGATAGGGTTGGAGACTAAATAGTTTAGTTTTACAATTAAGCTTAGTTGTTGGGGGTTAGGATGATTTTAGGTCTAGATAGGGGTTTTAAGTTGATAATGATAGGATATGAAAGATATTGGCTTATGTTCAGAATTTTAAATGCACCAAGATAAGAAAGATGTTTTATTCAAGGCTGCCAAATACAAATAGCAAAAACACTATAAAATTAACGTATATATAATTCCTATTGTTTCATGATTTTTATTGCTGTAGGTAGTTTATTGTATATGTGTGTAATAATATAAATGTATATGCAAAATATTTAATTAAAATTGTAAAAAAAAATACTTCTGAGATCCAATATCCAATATCAGTAAAATAAAGAACAACACTCTAGGAGAAAACGTTAGATTCCTAGCTATAAGGCAACCAGAATTATTCTCTGGGACACACACTTGAAAACTTTTAAGAAATAAATGATAATATCACACATTCTGTGTAACATGATGAATAAAATATGGACACTAGCCCAAGGAGCATGTCCCATGAAGTCTTCACTTACCAGGAAAGTGGGACAGAGGGGAGGACATCCTATTGGGACTGAGAGAAGCATGGGAGAACGGGGAAATAGAAGGATCCAGAGGGTCCTAGAAACCTATAAGAAGAACATGATGATGGGCAGATCTGGACCCAGGGGTCCTGATCAAACTATGGCACTAGCCGAGGACAATACATGCAGTAAACATTGAACCCCTACTCAGATCTAGCCAATGGACAGGATATTCTCCACAGATGAGTGGAGAGTGGGGTCTGACTTTCACCTAAACTCTGGTGCCCCATATTTGACCACATCCCCTGGATGGAGAGGCCTGGTGGCACTCAAAGGAAGGATAGCAGGCTACCAAGAAGAGACTTGATGCCCTATGAGCATATGCAGGGGAGGAGGTCCCCCTCAGTCACAGTCATAGAGGAGGGGAATAGGGGGAAAGCAGGAGGGAGGGAGGAATGGGAGGATACACGAGATGGGATAACAATTGAGACATAATATGAATAAATTAATAAAATATTAAAAAAGAAAAAAAAAGTATTAGCAGGTAGATAAAAAGCAAAGAAAACCAAAACATTTAATTTGAAGTCACTTACAGTTTTAGAAGGTTATTGATGCCAGAAGCTTAGAGGGTATCATGATAGAGAAGCTAGAAAAATTGAGAGGTGGTGATTGGTAGCTTTCAAGTTTCAGAGAGAGAGAGTGAGAGAGACAGACAGGCAGACAGACAAAGAGACAGACAGAGAGACAGAGAACACTTGGCATGAACTCATGAAAGTTCGTTGTCTACTAAATGTCTCCTCCATCAATTCCCAACCTCCTTATTCATTCTTAAAAAGTTCCACTTACTTGGAACCAAGCACTCAAAAATACCACAGTAGTGCAGGTCTTCTGTTACTCATAGCTGACACTTCAGCCATCATAAACAGAAACTACATACAGTTAATTCAAAGTATTACACAAATGGCTCTAGGAAAGTCTCTGACAGATATTTTTATTATTACTATTATGTATACAATGTTCTGTCTGCCTGCATGTATACCTGAAGGCCAGAAGAGGACATTAGATCACATTATAGATGGTTGTGAGCTACTATGCGCTTGCTGGGAATTGAAATCAGGACCTCTGGAAGAGCAGTCAGTGCTCTTAACCTCTCAGCCACCTCTCCAGCAAGTCTCTGACAGATTTTTAAACTTCCCTCTAAAACCTCACAAGCTATGCCTCCTCAGTCTGCATTTCTCTTGATATTAGACCCCAAGTTCCTCCAGACAGCATATTAGTCTCTCTCTGAGTGCTGAATGATTTACTCCAGCTCAAAGTTCCCAAATTCTCCATCCTCTCCCATTAAGCAGCCCAAGGCATGAAAGTCACATGGTCAGGTCCATCACAGCAAGGTCCATTCTCAGTCGCCAATTTTGTTTTGGTTTTCTTTGTTCCTACTGTGATAAACAGCACAGCCAACAGCAACTCAAGGAGGATGGGTTTTGTTATGTTCCTTACTAGCTGGCTTCCTGGCTTGTTTAATTAACTTCTATTACATTCCATTCATAC
>OU015752.1:11230182-11251273 GCA_907169655.1 Acomys percivali
ACACACACACACACACACACACACACACACACACACACACACACACATACTTTCTCGCTCAAATCAGGGAACCAAGACACTCCAAAGTTCAGATGTCAACATGGTAAAACAATGAATTTTATTGGGTTATTTACAAGAATAGGGGTGATGGTTTATTGACAGGATCATAAATAACTGGACAACTGCATAACCAAAGGCCATCTCAGGATGGGTGGCAAGAACATACTAAACAGCCATCAAGCTGATGAGTGTATGTCCAGGTAACTCAGTTTCTCTGAGTGCCTCTAGGCAGCTCTGTTGGCCTTTGCTTCTTTCAGCCTGCTTGAATGCTTTCCCACTCTCTGTGTTTTCCAGGCAGTTGTGCCTGTCTGAGAGTCTTTGTAGCTGGGCACATCAGAGAGTGATCCTCAGTACTCTCTCCTGTTTGTATGCTCTTAGGAAGGGAAGGGCATAGTGAGTCTGGCCAGTTTCAAAGACTTCCAAAACCTATTTTGTGTTATTTCTGTCTTAATGACCTTTGCTGCAGGGTAGAAGGTTTTCATCTCAGAGCAAATTGTAACACAACAGTCCCATTGCTACCTCTGACACAAGGTGTGTTTGTTATTGACTTTGTGAGTTACTTGCTTGATATTTTTACAGTGCAGTCTTGTAGCATCTTGCTGGCTATTAATTAAGCTTCTTTTGCTCTTATGACACCAAAAATATAGGTGCAGCTCTTTTTTAGTTGACTCTTTGTCTATGGAATCATCCCAGGAATAGGTGGAGGCTTTTCTTTTAAATAGGTTATTCCTAATTATCTTTTACAATTAGCTGAATTAGAATCAATAAATGAAAGAATAATAATTCCTTAAAGGAGATTTCTCAAGAGCTATGCAGCCCACAGCCAGCCCATGCCCACTGATCTAGACCCTCTTCATATCTGCTCAGTTTGATTCTGTAAGTCAGAGCAATAGCCTCTACTTTACTTTCCTCTCTGATTCATATTTCTCCATTTTCACCCTTAATCCTTCTCTGTATATCAGCCCCTGCTCTCCCCACATTTGTGGGCAAATTGTAATCATAGGTCCCTTTCTCTTACTCACTAGGAAGAGAGGAAATGTCGATCGGAATAAGGCAAATGCCACCAGAAATTTCAGCTTATTGGGTATCGTTTCTATTTAATTGATAGAAGTCATCCACGCATCAGACACTGCATTCCAGAAAAGGGGGACATTGCCAACACCACACTAGTTTAAAAGTAGTGAAACTGTGATGTCTGAAGGTCGAGGCAAACACCTGAATACTACCTGGAACTCTGTGAAACTCAAATGCTAGTATACAAATATTCTTCCATGTTCTCTGCCTTGAAATTGATTTTCTCGGTTATCACACTTTAAAACTACAGGAAATGTCACTTTCAGAACATTCCCTTCTGTGGGGCACAACCATAATGGGAAAAGGATTCTGGACTATAGAAACAGGAAATGTCCTTTACGAGCACCTAGGACACATAACTTGGAAACCAGCATGCTCAGAGGCATAATGCATCAATGTGTTCAAGATCTAATCATGCTTCTTAGGTTGCATAATCAAGAGAAAAAATATTTGGGTCAAGCAACCAGGGCAGTGATCTCTCATTGAAGATGTAGCTTAAGAATTGAAAAAAGTGCCAGGCGTGGTGGCGCACGCCTTTAATCCCAGCACTCGGGAGGCAGAGGCAGGCAGATCGCTGTGAGTTCAAGGCCAACCTGGTCTACAAAGTGAGTCCAGGACGGCCAAGACTAACACAGAGAGACCCTGTCTCAAAAAACCAAAAAAAAAAAAAAAAAAAAAAAAAAAAAAAAAAAAAAATTGGAAAATGCTCTATGTGGCTATCAATTCCTGGATAAAAGCATCTTCAGCATTATTAGGTTTATGGAATCCAATGAGAAGGAGATCATTAGATTAATGTTTTATTCTCATATAAGATGCCACAGTGCTAAATGCTTTGGAGTAAATATGCTCAGATGAATTGAGAATCAGCAAGATTAAATAATGTGGCACTTATTATTCTATAGTGAAGTCTGTCTCATCCCATAGTCCATGCTAACCCATGGCTTAGGTGGTTCACAGAGTGAGAACTCAATAAGTTCAAAGGTTTTCAGAATAACCTGTGAAGGGGAATACATGTTGACCTTGAAGTTTTTGGGAGTTTGCTGATGAAACATTGAAGCATTTGTGCTATTGTCAGGCCTCTTTTCTATAGCTACACCAAAAAGTTGCCAAATAAAAAAAATACAGTAGAACATCTTAGGCCAGACAGGTGGGTTTCACCTGTTCACCAGCAGCACCAACTAGACTCATTCACATCCATTTAGTTATTTAAATCGAGATACTTTGGGTTGGGGTTGTAGATTATCTTCCCTAGAACCTTGAACATTCTTGTTAAATTCTGTTTAAAATAAATAGGTCCAAGCATCATATTTTAAAATATATTTTATTAATTTATTCATATTACATCTAAAATCTCATCCCTTGTATCCTACCATTCCTCCCTCCCTTCCATTTTCCCCTTACTCCCCTCCCCTATGACTGTGACTGAGGGGGACCTCCTCCCCCTGTATAAAGTATCATATTTTTACAGATTTGCATTTATTCTTATTTGTCCTATATACACCTGGAAATTTGAGCATGAAAATATTAGTGTCTGTATCCTTATCTTTATCTGATGTTTTGGTAGCTAAGTAAAAAAAAAAAAAAAAACATAAGTCAGAGTGCTTGGGACAATATTGATATATATGTAGAATCTTCACCTTTGCTTGGCTTCTTAAGATGTGTCTCCAGTCTATAGCAGTTATTTACCAAGAATGATTGGTTGCCATCTTCTCAGGACTTACTTCCATGTGTAGCATTTTCCTTATTACAGGCTTGATTTCTTGTGTAAAATAATGAATCATATGGTACATAAGTAGTTCTGTTGTAACCAATGCAAGAATGTGAAGAATGAGGCACTTACTTTGCTTTTAGAACAAGTTGAGAGGTACTTCAGGCCATCTGCCTTGGTCTACTGAGAAGTAATACTTACTACACATGAGGAATTGACACAGTTGAAGCTAGGGATGCTGTCCTATTCTTCGTGAGTAAAGGGTTGGCGCCACAGATTAGTCATCATTGTCACTGTAGGCAATGTTTTATAATCATGGAGGTAGTTGCTATTTAGGGTTTATACTTTTGTATGAAGGCATTGTTAAGCTAAATGCTACCCACAAGGTAATGGAGCTCCCCAGGTAAATGTACTTTTGGATATCACCTTACAAAATTAACAATATGAGCTATTATCAGCTATGAGATTTCTATAATTCCCTAGGTCTGAACTTCCTGTGAAGTCCTATTTATAATTTTGTCAACTCTGCTGGTTTGTTGCCTTTATTTTATCCAACACACAGATAGAAAATAGAGCCATATCAGGAGAGGCAAATTAAGATGACTGCAGAAAAGGAACTTATGTCCCCAGTTATAGTACTTAATTTTCCATGGGCTCTCAGATGAAAGTTCTCATGGAAGACAACCTTGCTATTGATTTTACAGCGTCTCTTCTCTAACACTGTTCAGGTGTTCACAGAAGAACAAGTATATCTTCCATGAGAACTCACTGAGGCCATGAGCACCGTAAAAAACCAAAAACATGAGCAGAGGTAAATATGCTTATAGAAGAAAATCACTTTTAAGTCATGGCATGTTGCATAATTCTTCCACGTGGCTTGCTTCTAACTTAAGAATAATTTTGACTGTAAACCAGTGTAGAGATCATCTTTTCACCTAAAAATATACATATAAATAGAGTATATATGCCTGCAAAACAGTAAAGATTAAGAGAAAATTCATAAAGAACCCACATTCTTTGAAGGATAGACTCTGTTTGAAATTCTCACACAGATATTCCAACCCACTCATCCCCAGTGAGAGAAAAGAATCCCAAAGCACGCAGAAGAACTGACAGTGCTGTCAAATATCAATGAACAATTCATCGTCAGTTATAAACATTTTATCTTTCAAGAAAAAACTCTGAAAACCATGCAAAGTTTCACTGAATGACCCCAAGGCTACCAGAAAGGCTTAAGGAGATCTTCATGTGTTCTTTTGAAATATTGCTTTTCATGTTTAATGCTTCATTTTCCCAGACTCAACCTCTGAGTCTATTACTTCACTTTAATAATCTTCTTTATTATTTCAGTGCAGAGAAGAAATAAAGACAGGCTTTGAACATGACTTATAAAATGCATGTCACCATGGCAACATTTTAATTTTGAAAACAGGCATCTTTATATGAACCTGGATAAGTCTAATGAGAAATTGCTGCAAATGACAGGATAACTTTTTTTTTTGTAAATTTCATTCTATGCTCTATGTCTGCCTTATCCTATTTAAATTATGAAGTATATTAATTTCTCCACTTTCTCTAATGGTACTCAATATAGATATATCTACTGTCTTGGAACTCTTAAATAAAAATTTGAAATAGTTTTTTGAAAAATACCAATCAAGGAAATGAGAACAGATTAAATTCAAATCAGTGAAAATAGATGAAAGCTTCAGTCATTATTTTTTCTCAATAAAACACTTTAAATTACTAAGATCTAGATTGTATTGTGAAAATAAAATGTCCAAAATATTCATAGCAAAGGAATGTTATTGTCTTTGGATTAAAAACTGGCAGAAGCCTCTCCTCACTAAGTCAGACAATGAATGAGATCTCAAAAAAACAGCTGAGCCAATCCAAGGTGCCAGGAATGGAGACAACAAAGAATATAAGCAAGTCCAATACTAAAATCCTCCAGACAGTGTCTGAGTTGGGAATATGAATTCATTGCATATTAAGCTAGCCACTATTACAGATGTGTTATTTGTTGGATGCCATATCTATTTTAGGTGATACAATAAGGAGAGAGAGAGATAGAGAGAGAGAGAGAGAGAGAGAGGGGGGCGGGGGAGAATGCTCAGACATCTATAAATAGATAATTTATCATATTATGACAGACTGTAGGCTTAAAAATACAATACAGATATAATAATAATAACAATAATAATTTTTATTTATTTTATTTTATTTTTATTATTATTATACTCACATTACATCCTGATTATAATCCTCTCCCTCTTATCTTCCTGTTCCCACCCTCTCTCCCTCTTCTGCCCTTTTTCCCTGCCCTAGGCCTCTGGCAGGTGGCATCCTCATCCCTTACCATCTGACCATAGCCTATCAGGTCTCATCTGGATAGCCTGCATTCCCTTCTGTGTTCCCACAGGACCTCTCCTCCAAGGGTCAGTGTTTAAATCATGGGTACCAGAATTAATGTCAGAGGCAGTCCCCTGGCCACCCACTCCCTTCCTCATTTGGAGAATTGGCTATGTCTGAACAGTGGTCTAAGTTCTCTGCTTGTGATGGTCTGTGCATTAGTTTGTGCAGGCCCCCCTGGGTCCAGATCCGCCATCCTTGATAGTCTCCATTGTAACTCCTGACTCCTCCCTCATCTTTCCAACCCCCCAATTCTTCCATACAACTCACAGTGCATTGCCCAGAGTCCTGCTCAAGTATTATTATTATTATTATTATTATTATTATTATTATTATTACCACCTCTCATGTTTAATTGTAACATTTGGATTCTTGGATTCTTGGATTAGCCTGAAAGTTCTACTGTTTCTGAATAACAATACAAAAGAAAAAGGTTTTAAGATCCTGACATTTTTTTCTTGCTACCAGAGCAAAAATGTGACTAATAACATTACAGTACATGTTCTATTATTTTGAATACAGCAAATTTGTATGAAACATTTCAGTGTTGTGACCATCTCAAGACAGCAACTGAAATACTGACTCCAGGGCCAAGTATCCATTGCTTTCACTCAGGGCCCCAGACCTGAAGCACTACCATCAGATGTAATGAAAACAGGACAGTAGGCTGAGAAAAGAGTTGAGGAAGAAGCTACATTGATTTGTTGAAAGACAAACTAACATTGAATAGAAATCTTAAGCAGCGTATGTTTTCATCAAAAGAAGCATAAATATACAGAATTTTAAAAATGACTCTGCAGTTTAGAATATTTTTATCAGAGCCAACATATCTTTAAATAATGTGAACCTAGTGTTTTCACAACACTGATTCAAAGAAAAGCTATCTCAGCGTCACTCATTGAATATTTTTATTATTATTATTATTGTTGTTGTTGTTGTGTTGTTGTTGTTTCTTCTTTCACATTTATTAGTGCATCAAATAAATCCTCAACATCTAACTCCCAACCTCTGGAAGGGCATCCAGTGCTCTTAGTCACTGAGCCATGTCTCCACATCCTAGAATAAATACATTTTATTAAGTGGTTTTGATATAATTGGCCTTTCTATTACATTTACTGGATCTAACATGTATTCATTCATGTTTTCTTGTTCTTCCCTCATCGGCTCCCAGTTCTAGCATGTGTGACTGGCCGGCTGGTAGTGTCACAGGTAAGGTCCTATCTGGTGAACTCACTGGAGTGAAATAGAAGGAATAAAATATAGCAACTTCAACAAAACAAACTGCACTTTTACTGTTTCCATTGAACACTCTATTAAATAAATGGGTGTAACATTTTGCTATGGAATAGCACTTTTAATTATAGTGCATGCTTTAAAATTGCAGCAGAATATAATATAATTTTAGCAGTTTGTCTCTCCTAAGGCATCAACACCATTTATCACTCCTGCTGCCATCTGGCGTGTCTGAACCATCATGATCAGCAGTTTATGAGGAAATTAAAACATTCAATGGGTCTCTTTTCAATAATGTTTTGAGGTCAGGGACAATATTGCCAGCGGCGGTGAAGATGCATTTTTATAGCACACTTGAGAGGCATCCATTCAACATATTTTATAGCTTTCTAGGGTAAGACTAGCCAAGCTTTTCCTTATTTGTACTGATGTGACATGGGGGTCATTCTGTATAATAACTATCTAAGAATCACTCAGAGTATTTTCCTCTCTAATATTGTGCTTATGCAGCTATATTCAGCTAAACGCTGAGCTGCAATATAAAAACTCTGTCTCTGTCTCTCTTTCTCCCTTCCTCCCTCCCTCCCCCCCCACACACAATCTTTTTCTATTACTCTACCTTCTCTTGTGCCTCCTTGTAGGTGTGTGTTTCTGTGTTTGTCTATTTGTGTGCTTTGCTTTTGTAGAAAAAAAATTTTTTAAAAGCCTAGAATATACATACTTCTGTACTGGTGAATATACTTCTAGGCAGTTTCTCAGAGGCAAACTTCAGTCTTCACTTACTATAATAAAATTTTGCCTTTTCAACAATTTTAGCAAAGTATTTAGTGATGTCATCAGACATGCTGTCTAGATTGGATTGCCCATTTGAAAACCTGGGACGTGGAGACTAAGGAACACTTCTGGGTCCGTGATTTTACTGAGCTGCTTTGGATGGTGATTTAGGAAAGAGTAAATTATAATTCCAAAAATAATAAAGGCAATAATGACATATTTTCCAATACCTTCTATACTTTCCTTACATTACAAATGTGAAATAAACACAGAAATGTCATCTTTGGCTATTTAGCATCTGCATTGGTCTTCTGGGCTATAGTCATTCTTTTATGACCCATACATATGCACCCTACACATGCACACAGTAAAACATACATGAAACAAGTTCACACATGGATACAGAGAGAACATATATTAAGCAGATAGTGAGATGTAAAAATATGTATGGAGTTTCCACCAAAGGGGTTCATAAATATGTAAAAATACATTCCCTGGAGACTGAACTATCTCTTTTTGAGAAAAAGATAATCTCTCACAGTCCTGACTTGGTTAGTGATATACTCAAAACATGAGAATAGTGAGGGAGCAAGTAAGTCTAAAGAGAGTGGACATAAAAAAGAGATTGTACACATTGTACAGATTCTACTTCAAAAGTTTAATAATTGAACATATTTATTGAAGTTTTACAACTTTATATTTTTATTTTGATGTATTTTAATTAAATATTTGTGTATATCATTTAAAGTTTAGGGTTTTTCTCCTTTGATTACTCAGTTTTTGTTTTCCACTTTATAGATTTCATCTAAAGTCCAATTGTCTGAATACTGCTTATGAATTGATATATCTCCTTGTTTAATTCTGTGAGCTTATAATTCTATCCCAAATCTTCGAGTTAAATGAATGTGAATCTCCTCTAGAACAGAAATTACAACTATATATTACTTTTAGTCTGGTCCATTGACATATTTGTCTGTTCTCCAGTGATATCAATAGTCCATGTTGAATATGTTAGCCATCCAGTAACTTTGGAGATGAGAGAGCATCTTTTCAGACATTATTTGAATTTGTTTTTTTTTTTGTCCAAGCTATTTTAATTATGTTAGTTATTTTGCAAAACTATGCAAACCTCAGAGAAGGATTATATGTGTTTCAAAAAATATATCTGGGATTCATAATGATTTTGTAAATGAAAAATTAGATAAACACTGATATCTTTACTGTTCTGATTTTCTAATTAAGGAGTTTATAATTTTGTTTCTCTCATTAGTAAAATATTTGTCATTCATATATTAAAATATTTAATATATTAAGCTAATACATACTTACAGACATGCTTAATTTTCCCAGTGTTTGAAGAAATGGTGTGTGACAATAAATAATTTTAATTTATGTCTTCATTAATATCATAGAGAGTTTTTATTGCTATTTATGTTGGAATTTTTTCAGTATTCCAGTTAAGGTTGTATTTTTCATCTAATGTAAGTTCCTTTGGATGTTTTACATAGAAAATCATCTTTTATATAAATAAGCAAAATGTTTCATTCTTTTCAAATGTATGATTTTATTTATTTGCTTATTAACTTGGCAACTGCAGAGTTCATCAAAGTCACCTGGGCAGGCATCCATTCCTCTTCCTCCTTTGGAGGTATTAGTATTTCTTGTTTATTTGGTTGGCTATACATTTTCTGTCCGTCTGTGACAACACACAAATATTAGTGTATGTGTGACAGTTTTACTAGGACCAGACTTACACAATTTGTATACAAGGCAGCATAGGTCCATTGTGCATGAGCCACACCTTCTAGATAAAGTGCCATTACCAGCTCTTATTAAAAACAAAAAACATCTCTTCCCAGCGATTGCAAGCCATCACAGCAAGCCACAGCATGACACAAGGAGAGAGATTAGTGGATCTCACGGAGTCAGAACAATGGCTACATCTTTGCTACAACTTATGCTTCTATGGCTCAAGAAACGTCACAGAAAAGGCAGAGAAAGACTGTCAGACCCAAAGTACCAAGAAATCTGCAGTGAAACTGTCTTTCCTAGAAATGGCTACATGCGCAAGACACAAACAATCACAGTCTCAATAGAAATATGAACTAGAAGGGGAAATTTTCAAGATGAGCCCATCCGTAGACAAAAATATTAGGGAACCAGTGTTTGCTGGGAGAAAGAGAATTAGCCTCTCCCTGGGATGAACCCTCCTATTGGTTGTCTTGAACAGAGTGCTCAGACCTGAAACTATAAACACAAGACAACACAAATGAAATTAGCAGCCTCCTTTTCTATATTTGTGAATGCATACACAATCATATGTGCATGTGTTTATATGCATGACAATACCTATCACTTGAGAGTGGATTTTGAGACAGACTGGGGGATTGAAAGAAAGAGGGAAACTGATAGATTTCTACTAAAAAATTTAAAAGATCTTAAAATAAATAACATTAAGATAAATTATAATTGATGAAAATACCAGTAGGTAGTTTGAAGGAAAATGTCATTTCTCTAAATTTTTAGTGATATGACAGTTCTTATCATTATGAACTTTTCCTCTGGCAGATGTTTATTTAATGGAACATTTTTTTATTTTATTTTTACAACATGGCAATATAGTTAATGCATTATTGATCTTTTAGTTTGCCTAAAACTATGCCTTCCTTCTAAATCTCACAATTATGCTCAACTATTCTTGACAGAAATGTTATCATCAACCTGCCTTTTATCAACAAAATTATTTGAATTGATACTAGCATTTTACATTAAACAGCTCTTGAGTAGGAACCATAAGGACTTTGGATATTTCTTTTTTGCTGTGATAAGATATCTGGAAAAAAACAACTTAGGGAGGCAATTTTGGTTCACAGTTCCGGGTCTACAGGTCATTACTGGAGGAATGACTTGGCAACAAGCAGAAGCAGGAGAGCTAATGGCTGTGTTGTGTTTGTCCTCAAGATGTAGAGAATGAAGTGAAAGTGGGACTCGGTTATGAAGTTTTAGTGCCCACCACCAGCAGTGATCCACTCCAATGCTGGCCTTATTTTCTAAACTGCTACATCCTAGGGATTTGGTATTCAAACTCATCATCCCACAAGGAACAGTTTTCATCCAAACCAAAAAGTAGTCATCTAAGGAGAACCTAAAATTGGTAGTGCATTATTTTGACATAATCAGTATTTGTAAAACATATCGTTCGGGTCTAGTATAATTCCATCCCTCTGGTAGATTGGACAACCCATCATCATAGGAGACCAAAAGTTGGCAAGACTGCCACTTTGTGTTTACTGATGCATGTATTTGAAGGACAGAACTGATATCTGAAATAAATAGATCATAAAGAGGTTTAATGTTCTTATATCTAAATACTTATAGCCACCAAAAGACCAAGTCAGGGAAGCTGGAGATGTCCGTGTAGCTCAGGGTCCATATGTTCCTAGATCTGAGGTCAGAAGTAGGGTAGCCTTATGTGGAAAACTGAGTTGATGAGGGAAATGGATGATTGCCTTAAGACAATTTTATAATTATCTGTGGTTATTTTTGATAAAATGACTATTTCAAAGTTTTTTTTAATATTTTATAATTTAAGTTATGTTTCATTTATAGCAGTTAGATAAGCCTGGAAACTCAGGAGATTCACAGTTTTTCAAATTAGTAAATGGTAAACTGATGTTAAGGGGTAATATCAAGCAAAGATATTTAATGTTAAATGCTTACTATCTATTGAACATTTTAGAAATAGAAATTACCTATTTTAATAGTGAGTAAAATGCCTCTGCCTCTTGCAGCTGGATACGTATTTTCTTAAAAGTCAAGATAGAGAGAAGCATGGGAGAATGGGGAAAAAGAAGGATCCAGAGGGTCCTAGGAACTTATAAGAAGAACATTATGATGGGCAGATCTGGGCCCAGGTGTCCGGCACAAACGATGGCACCAGCCAAGGGCAATATATGCAGTAAACTTCAAACCCCTACCCAGATCTAGCCAATGGATAGGACTCTCTTCACAGTTGAGTGGAGAGTGGGGTCTGACTTTCGCACGAACTCTGGTTCCTCATATTGGACCATGTGCCCTGGATGGGGAGACCTGGTGACACTCAGAGGAAGGACAGCAGGTTACCAAGAAGAGACTTGATAACCTATGAGCATATACAGGGGCAGGAGGTCCCCCTCAGTCACAGTCATAGGGGAGGGGAGTAAGGGGAAAATGGGAGGGAGGGAGGGATGGGAGGATACAAGGGCTGAGCTAACAATTGAGATGTAATATGAATAAATTAATAAAATATATTTTTAAAAAGTCAAGATAGAAAAAAGGACACTTGCTTACCAGGTTAATAAAATTTTGGAAATTAACTTCTAAAAACAGTAATCACATTATAGTAGCTAAGTTTTCCAAGAATGACCTTGTTCAAGAAGAGTCTTTTATTATCATGATTGCACAGCAGCAATATTTTGTAAATTTTAATCGCTTGGTAAAAAGCCTCTTACTATAGATGTTTTCATATGTGGTATTTCATATTATGAACCGTAACTATGTTTCAAATTTCTTATCTGCTTATATAGAATATTTGAAATGTTTCCTATAGATTTTTGTAGCTTTATGTTCTAGTAATAGGTTAGATATTAGGGACATAAAAGCTATAAATATAAAATTACCTATATTTATAAATAAAATATAGTTTCCATCTTTAAAAGACATCCCAATTTTCTCCTCTGGGAAGAGTAAATTCAGTGACCATCTTGCATTCTTCTTCTCTCCTGTTTAAGATTACATTTCTATCAATGTAGTTTGAATATTATACAATTCTCATTTGAAAGTTATTTGAAATACTAAACAAAATATGGTATTTTGAATAATTGGAGCTAGCTGAGAAAATTATAGATTTTTCCTAAAATATTTAAATTCTTATAATCCTTTAACTATATAGGCATGGGGGTTATATTTATATTCCATTCAAATATGGGATAATAGGCATAATTTCTGATATTTAAGTGAAAAGCATGCTATTCCACATGCTATTTAGAACATGTCAAAAGCCTACAATGGAAGTAAGATGTAAAATGGTTCAGTGTTAAGTTATAAGCTTTTATATTCTTCCTCCAATTTTTCTTTCAACTTTCTCTTTTCTTTCCCTCTTAACTCTTCTCCCACAAGTCCCTTCTCATTTTCTCATTGTATCACAAAATAAAGACCACAGATATTAAAAACAGGCCTTGCTAACCAATGACTGGTCCAGCTTGCCACCCGTGCCACAAGAGGCAGCCTACCTCTCCCACCACCTGGATGGCCAGAAATCAGATGCCATATGGCCCAGGGACCTAGGGTAGAACCAAATACAACTGTCAATAAATAGTCAATAAAATGATATTAATGGTATTCTGTTATATTCATCGATTGATGCCTAACTCAATTGTCATCAAAGAGTCTTCATCCAGAAACTAATGGAAACACTTGCAGAGATCCACAGCCATATATTAAGTGGAATTCAAGAACACTGCTGAATAGAGGGAGGAAGGATAGAGGGAGCGAAAAGACCCAGGATACTACAAAAAAAACTACAGAATCAACAAACCTGGACTCACAGGTTCTGAGTGATAATGGAATCTACCATTAAGAAGTCTACATAGGCCTAAACTATGGTTATTTAGCCTGGTGGATTTATTTTGGGGGGTCTCCTGACAGAGGGAGCAAGGGCTACTTCTGATGCTTTTGCCTGCTATTGGAATCCTTCTTCTTCTAACTGGGTTACCTTGTGCAGACATAATATGAAGGAGGGGTGGAAAATCTTATTGATATGTCATGTTTGATTGATATCTTTGGGATGTCTGCCCTCTCTGATGGGAAATGGAGGAGGATTGGATATGAGGGGGCGGGGAGCACGCTGGGGGAGGATAGAAGAAGTGAGAGAGAATAAATTAATAAATCAAACATACTAATAAATAAATAAGGGTTAAACATACAGTATTTGTCTTTCTAGAGAAAAAATAAGGACATTGAGATATTGGTTGTTCAGTACCTACTTCTTCGCTTACGTTCAGCATTTATTTATCTACAAATATTATTTTATAAAGTTTTCATCTGTAGCCACTCTTTTGTTCTTTCACAAAATTACCACATTAGAAACTGTCCTTTCTATCTGAATTAATTTGGTGACATTTTGTTAATTATGTAGGAGAAAAAACTTTTATGCATTTCTCTTTGAAAGGTTATGATAATTTATTGGCAAAGGAAAAGATAATGTTTATCTTATGAAGACACATTTCACATGTAAGAAATATTTTCTCATTATTATAGAAATACATTTCCTTTGTCTCAGATTATAAAGCGTTTTTATTTTGATTTTATTTTGAATTGTTAGACTTAGGTCTTAAACTTAGTTTTAAGAAAAACATAAAATACTCATATAATTATATTATGTACATAAACTTTTCAATTCTTTGTTATTCTCACCTACATCTTTATTTTGCTTTTTCCATTTTCACATTAGTGTAGTATGTATATATGTGTAAATATTTTGGATGTGTATGGGCATAGATATGTGTGTGCACATACACATGTGTGCACATGTATGGGGAAGTTTGAAGTTGGTGTCAGAAAGCATCCTCAGTCACTCTCACAATTATTCTTCAAGGTAGAGTGTTTCAATCAACCTCCCTTATTAGCCTGGCAAGTAGTCTCTAATCGATTTGCTATGGGAGTCCTTTGTCTCTGCCTTCCGTGTTGGGAGTCCAAATGAGGAGCAAACCAACCCCACATTTCCATGACTTCTATTGATAGGAAACTTGTTTCTTATACTTGCCTCACAAGTATTTGTTCTCTGTGCCATGTCCTCAGGCCTGTAATTACTTAATCCACCTCTACCCCCATTGTAGTGAGTTGACCAAAAAGCTTCCCTTGGCCTAGGCAAGCTCTCTATTGAGATTTTATTCAAATCCTTACCTATATTTTTATATTGAAGAAAAACAGCATCATTAAGGAGCTATGACTTTACATGAAAACAATTTTTTCTGCTAACTTAATGATAATGAGATACATTTTATACACCTATATATAGTAACTATATAAATATATAGTTATAATATAAATAGCTATTTAAGGGTCAATGAAAAGGCTCAGTGCTAAAAGTTAAAAGTGGTAAAAGGGCCCATCGTCAGGACCCACATTTTGGAAGAAAGAACCAAATCTTATGAGTTTCCCTGTGATCTCTAGACACAAGCTGTAGCATGCCTAAGCATGCTCACATACACAGAACAAAGGTAATAAAAACTATGCAGCAGAAACAAGTATTTATTTGAAGAATGTGGTTGAAAAAGTGCACCATAAAAATTAAAGATTTATCTATTGAAAGACAGAGTAACAAATAGAAAAATGAAGCAGTAAAATAAAAGAATATTGTCATTGAAAAATAAAATTAATGTTTATTGATATTATTAAGCATTAAGAAATGTATTTAAACATAAGGGCCTTCTCTCTTTTAATATTGAAAGCGATGCTTATTCATAACTATTGCCTAACTCATGTCTCACTAATTTTAAAACCTATTTCTTAATAATATGTATTCTTATTCAGTATTCTAATTTTGGTGAGAGTTTAGTAACTGATTAAAGACTTACTTATTTTTAAAATGTCAAACATGCATTAAAATTTTGTCAGATACACTTCATAACACACAGGTTAATCTCCTAGCCAGCCAGGACACTAGAGGTCATGTGTCCAAATATGCTTATAGCAGACCTCACTGAAATTATGTGAGTAAAACATATTAACTGATTTCAAATCTGAAACTCCACTTTAGTGACTCTGTTCAATAATAGCATGTGTTTCTCTATTTCTTCCTTTTGATATCTCTCCATTCATGCTGTCATTGAATGCCCATGTACTATTGAAGAAGTGTGTTATTCCTAAGTATACTTCAAAGCTATTTCTCAGGGACATTTGATCTGTGAGGGGATGAGCTGAGACCCACTGTACCCCAAAACTTCAATAGAAAACATCTACATTAGAATACCTTGTTTACATTAAACTATAACAAAATACATGTAGCACTGCACAGAACAACATTTCTTGAAGCCAGGCCACTTGGTCCGTCTGCCCTGAATTAAATTTATGATCTGATCAGTGAGTAGGCAACAAAGGAAGTGTGATTTCATCTGTGTTGGCAAAAACTTGTATTTTCTGTGTCTTGAATGGCTATGAATAGAGAGAGTATTGGAGCATGTCACATCCTTAGTTTGTCAGCTCCAAGATGTTTTCTTTTCTTTTTTAAAAAAATTTATTTAGTTTAGTAAGTTATTCATATTTCATCTCAATTGTTATTCCCTCACTTGTATTTTCCCATTTCCCCTCCCTCCCTCTTTCATCCAATTCCTATCCCCTAGATCTGTGACAGAAGGGGACCTCCTCTCCCCACTATATGAGCACAGCCTATCAGGTCCCATCCTGGTAGCCTGAGTTTTTAAAACTTTAAGAGAGAAGGGAAGTGTTTAAAAATGCCAAGTTAATAAAATATATTTTTCATAAATTTATAACACAGAATATGTTTATTTTCATAGCAAAATGACCAAGTCCTAGCAAAGTAGACACATGAGGTATCTACAGAAGATCTACAGATATGATGCTGTTTTCCCACTAGTAACAGTTCTGGAAAACAGGTCCATTGGTTGATTAGCTAAGATATACAGCCTGGTTTTCTATTTCTAAATCTCATTGCTAGGCAAAAACATGGCTCCAGAACCCTCCACTCTAGACTCCTTAAAAGTAATCTGCAGTGTGTATTCTACTTCATGTTTAATATTTACCATTTTAAGTTGATTTTTCTGTATCTCTCTTCTTTTTCTATGTTTATATCTGCTGTTACAATGCTAGATGATATATGTATATTTTTTAATATTCAGGAGAAAATATTTCTTTATGTAATTGTGTGCCATTAACAAAGAAGATTCTTTTCTCAGTTTGTTGCTTTAGGTGATACCTAACATTGTGCAAAATATGTCAGTGAAAAGCAGATTTAATATCTCTGTTAGCATTCCTTTTAAATTCCTACTAAACTTTAACGGAAAGACAGTATAGCCACATAAGTACTGATGCCTCATCTGTCTACTATATACAATTAGGGAAATGACTTACCATCTTCTGTTTGAACCATGTTCTATATAGTTTATTACCTGCATACTGAAAATAAGTTTCATCAGTTAATATGCAGGTGACCTGGGTTTGATTTCTAGTATCCATGCAGGGTGTCTCATAGGTGCTCTTCTCCAGGTTTAGATAAATCAATGCCTCTGTTTCCTGTGAGTGCCCATCGGCATCTGACCACACATACACACAGGCACAAATATATGCACATAATTAAAAATAATTTAAAAAACCAGATTATTACATTTCTACTTCTTGCTCCCAAATTCCATTCTGGTAGTATGTTGAAACAATAATGAATACAAATTGTAATATGACACTTGTTCCATTAAATGCAATGAGAAAGACTCAGCTCTGAGTTCAAAAGTAAAAAGAAAATCTTACCTATCATGGAAACAAAGTCAACACCTGGAAATTTTCAGGGGGTACAACTTTTAATGTTTTCATGTAGACAGAAACATGATAAAAGGAAACACTCTGTAAACCTCACTTTTCAGACCTTAATTTTGAAAGAACTGGTAACTCTGGTCTGCCAATGTTCTTAACCGTTAGTCATACACCATAAAGCACAGGATATTCTTCACAGTTTTGTGTAGAGCAGAGACTGACTCTGACATGAACTCTGGTGCCCCATATTTGACCACTTCCCCATGGTGTGGAGGCCTGGTGGCACTCAGAGGAAGGATAAACCTATGGGAGGGGAATAGGGTGAAAATGAAAGGGAGGGAGGAATAGAAGGGTACAAGTGCTGGGACAACAGTTGAGATGTAATCTGAATAAATTAATAAAAATAAAAATAAAAAAGTCCAAATTTAAAAAAAAGCATAGGTAGGACAGACATATAATAGGCTGGTATTAAGATTTTAGATGTTAAAATGTCTCCCAAAGTCATACGGGTTGAAGACTCAATTCCTAGCTTAGCAGTTCTCAGAGGTGAGGCCACTGACAGGTGATTTGATCCTTCGAGTTCTGACCTCTCCAATGGGTTGATCCTTGTAAGGATTCATAATTGAATGAGGATTTAAAGGTAATTGAACTTTTAAGAGGGGTAATAGAAGCAATTGGTCATCCAGTGCTTGTGCATTTGAAGGTTCATTTTGTTCTTGGTATGTTTCTCTTAAGTCTCCTTCTGTCTCTCTTTCTTTTCATTCTATTTAAAATGATAAGAGTAGCTTTGCTCCATCTAATACTCCCGGCCAGGAGGTTCAGCTTCATCATAGGCCCAGAAACAACAGAGCCAAGTCAGCATTGGTTTAATTATGGACTCTGTGAGCGAATGCAAGTCCTTCCTCATTTAAATCAATTTTCTCAAGTGTTTTCTCACAGCAATAGAGAGCTGACTTAGTGTGGATCCCTGTATGAGGACTTGGGACATGCTCTCTACCTCCACTTTGGGAATAGACATAGACAAGTTTTGAACAGTATAAAGACTCTAATAAGGTAATTCCAGCAGTCAAGTCAAGCAGATAAGAATGTTCCATCCAGGAATCGGAATAAAGCTTTCAACACAGGAAAAAATATGAGCCCTAAGTTTTTGTGTTTAAATCCATGTAGGCTTCATGTTCGCCTTCATTTCCTATCTGAGTGGAAAACATTTTCAGGCAAGAGGTTCTTGTCTTTTTTCCCCTCACTTCACACTTCAGAAATTTGCGGCAGACTTCTAAAGTAGTTGGAGCTGAATCCTACGTCCTTTAGGCATGTTTGACTTTCTGCTGGATGAAGCTACTTGATAAGATGTTTTGATTGCTACATTCATCCAGGATCTCTGTGGACAGAGAGCAGATAAATATAGCCAGAGGGGCAATGAACAACTTATATATACATGCATATATACATATATCCACCATTTTCTTAATATATCTGACTTCTCTGAATACAAATTACATCACAGATGATTATATTGTTAAATATGGACATTAGACAGTGTTTGTGCAAAGTATCTGCAATATTTATAATGAAGAATTATTTGTCCTTTATTTTTGAGATACAATAATTACAATATATCTCCCTTCTCTTTTCTCTATTCAAACCCTTCCACATACTTCTAGCTGCTCTCCTCCAATTCATGGCAACTTTTTTCACTAATTGTTAAATAATAGTCATGTGTGTTTATTTATATGCGCACATATACATAAATACATCCTATATAGTCCATATAATCTCACTTGCATGGATACTTTCAGGGCCATCAGTTTGGCACTAGGTAACCAATTGGTGTGCTCTTCTTCCTTGGGGAGGAATGGAGAAGATATATGCTATTCTTGTAATTTCCTGCAATGTGCATCTCTGCTGTGATTTCTGGGGATTGTTCAAACATTAAGAACCATAATGTTATTCCTTAGAAAAAGAAAGCAGTAAGACTGAGAGAGCCCATGGCATCCATGCCTAATTCCTGTTCTGATAGATAAGCATGTTTCACTTAAATGACCATTACTTGGAGATTAATATTTAAGGTGAGTAGCCATCCTGACAACTTCCTATCAAATCCACCTTGGAATTTTCTAGAATACATGAAGAAAATGCTGCAGTAAGTTTTGCACATGCTATTTATCCTACAAGGATAATGTGGGGTATATATAACATAACCTGATGGTAGAAATATAGGTCCTCACCCCCGCTTTATTATTAAGATAGAGTTTCATGTACCCTATGCTGGTCTTGAAATCAATATATAACTAAAAGTTTCCTTATTTTTCCTTCTCTAATATATTATATTACAACTACATTTTCTACTCTCTGCCCTCACCCAGTGTTTCTCCTTATCTCCCCTCTCCCCAGATCCACCCTCCCTCCATCTCCCCTCAGAAAAGAGCATGCATCCAAAGGACATCATCAAAACACAGCATAACAAGCTACCATAAAACCGTGCACATACCATCATTTCAAAACTGGACGAGGCAACTCAGTAGAAGGGAAATGGCCCCACATGCAGGCTAAAGAGTCAGAGACAGACAGCTCCTGCCCTGTGATAGGAGTCCCACAAAACACCAGCTACTCAGCCATAGCATTTATGCAGGGGGTCTAGGTCAGACGGCTATAGGTTCCTTGGTCAGTACAAACCCCATGAGTCTCTGTTAGTAGAGTCTATGGGCCATGCCCTTGTAGTGTCCTTGTCAGAACCTTCCTTGCCCTAGGAATCAGGACTCCTGGAGCTCCACCTAATGTTTGGCTATGGTACTATGCAACTGCTCTCATCAAATGCTGCATAAAATCCTTCAGGTGGTTATGTTAAGCTCAGGGCCCATAACACACTGAAGGCAGGCAAACTGTGGATAGAAGGTTTTATGGCTGGGTCGGTGCCCCAATCCCTCTACATGAGGCCTTACTTGGTTACAAGTAGGAACCTAGTGCAATGGAAACTCCATGGAATCTACAAGAGTACCCCAAGCAAAGACTTCTAGCAATGGGAAACACAGAGCTGGAACTGACCTTAACCTTTTCAAAGATTAAATTTTATTTTTAATTTTTTTATATGCATGCGTGTTTTGTTTGCATATTATGTCTGTGTCCCTGGGTACTCTGGGGAACAACTAGTCTCTTAGCCATGCAACCATCTCTTTAGCACTTGACCTTGAACTCTTAATTCTACTGCCTCTAACTCTCAAATCCTAGTAGATGTATGTTACCATACTCACTTTAAGCAGAACCCAGAGCTTTGTGAATGCCTCAGGAAAACTCTATAAACTAGACTACATAGTCAACACAGAAGTTTATTTTTTATTCCTAAACTAAGCTAATACTTTTAAAAAATTAATTAATTGTATTCATTGAATTTTAATATTAATATAGTATATATAAAACTAATTTTGTGAGAATAATTCATCCATGAGTCTTAGAGTTTATATGTATGCAAAAATCACATAATCTGCCTGGAGCTGGAGTAAGAAAAGTATATGAGTTTAAATTTTATACAAGTTGTTTTCAATTTCAAATATAAAAATGCTATTATAATATTACAATAAATTATGCATACTGAATTATATTAGATCAAATCAGCATTTGGTTGTTTAATGATATATCAAAATTTCTCATCATTATTTATTTTTATTTTTTTAATTTACTTTACTGCCTGATCACAGCCCCCTCCCTCCTCTCCTCAAAGTTTCTCCTTCACAGTCCCTTCCCCATTCCACTGCTCCCTTATCCTCAGAGAGGGGGAGTCCTCCTGTGGGTACCAACTCACCCGTTATATCAAGTCACATGGGACTAGGCATATCCATTCACAGTAAAGCCAGACAAGGCATCCCAACTGTGTGAAAGGGGTCCAAAAGCAGGCAAGAGTGTCATAGACAGCACTGGCTTATTACTAGGGAACCCACATAAAGAACAAGTTGCTCATCTGCTACATAGGTGTAGGAGGCCTAGGTCCAGAACATGTATGCTATTTGTTTGATGATTTAGTCTTTGTGTTCTCATTCTTTCACTGGAGGCCTCACCTGTCTACAGGAGGTGCCAAGTTCAGGCTCCTTAACTCCTCGCTGCTAGGAATCTCAGTCACTGGAGGCCTCACCTGTCTACAGGAGGTGCCAAGTTCAGGCTCCTTAACTCCTCGCTGCTAGGAATCTCAGCTGAAGTCATCTTCACAGAGTCCTGGAAGCCTCCCACCTTCCAGAGATGCCTCACAACTGATTTCCATTCTCTCTCCCGGGACTTCCCCATCCCCCTTCCTGACCTTCACCCCTCATTTCTTCC
>OU015752.1:11252681-11271611 GCA_907169655.1 Acomys percivali
ACACACACACACACACACACACACACACACACACACACACACACACAGATACCACATACATGCATGCATGGACAAGTGATTATACAGTGGTATATGGAGAAATACTTTCATCAGAATAGCTACATCTGAACTTTATATGGCTGTATATCCTTTTTCTTTTTATTTAAATTTGCATTAACCCTTCTCACTATAAATTCCTTTCTGAGTTCAAAATGTAGAAACAGGTCAATAGAACAATGTTTTCCTTGAAGTTTCTGTGTAATACTTTTACAAGCTATCAACTCATTTTCTAAAACATGTTCACATTTCAAAATTTCCAAAAACCTTCTTGAGGACGATATATCTTTAAGTAAGTCTGCATTGAGTAGTGCAGTCACATACACTTCTTGCAGGAACACTGCCCTCCTAATCAACTGTAAGAGCAAAGAGTACCCAGTAAAGCCAGAGTGGGATTTCTGCAGCACCAAACCAGAACTAAAGCAGATTAATGCATTCAAACTAATGGTGGGGAAGACCCCAGTGACCAGTGTGGAAGTCGATCTACATGAAAGCATTTAAGGTTTCATTCCTTGTTAGTTTGATCTATCTACATTAAAAAGGATGTGCTAGAAAGCAGATTAAAATAAAAAGGTCCATTTGTCTCCTTTTGGACCAGAAAGTAATAGCCGTGCAATTTTATCTCTTTATATAAAAGAAAGTGAGGAGAAATTGATCTATGACACATCAGCTCAGAGAATCTTAGAAATTTGTCTAAAATTGAATTGTTCCAGACTCATGCATATTGATTATACAGATGGGTACTTTGCCATCCTAGAAAGCCCTTTAGGAATTAAGTCTCAAGCAAGGTAACCACACAAAAGTGTCCCATAGCGGATCCTACTGTAATGAGTAACTTTTTTCACAATAAAGCCATATTATGGTCAGAAAGAGTTCTTCCTTGAAGAATCAATTTCTGGTGCTAAAATAGTGATTACACTTCTATAGTTATTTTTCTTTCTTAATTTCTTTTATTAACAGGTAGCCGGATCTGTAAAGGTTAAAGGAAATGTTCTAGCCCATTGACCTGTTTCAAGGATCTGTTCTGGAATTCCCCCCCCCCATTTATTGCCACTATTTTATCCTAAAGTACTGTAGTATACGCTACATTATTTCCATCATTTCAAACTTTCTTTCCTGCTACTTTAGCCTCAGTCCCTGCCAACAACATCTCATTCTAGTCAATCTCAGTAGACTTTTTCACTGACTTCAAATTCACCCCAATCCTGGCCTCATACATATACTGCTCAGTATAACTTGATTTGTGGTTCGCTTTTCAGTGATAAGTATTTCGGAGCCACCTTGATTTTTCCATAGTAATTAAGTAACAAAGTACTACTGTACTTTAATTTTCTGCATAAGAAGCTGTAATAACCAGTGAACACGAGACCAGGCTATTTAGTTTGTCAAAAGCATACAGTAAAAATGTGATTTTAAAAAAGCAGAATGGACCTTAACTTCTGATGGGAATCAGTCTCACAGTAGTGCATGTCTCTGTCTTCATTATAAACATTAAGGCGTCAATGTTCTAGTTCAGGGATGCAAACCTTTTTAGGATTTTCTGGTAATATTTTCTCTTGGGGGAGGCTGTACCTTTATTATCTTGGTGAATGACAAAAACCCTCCAAAAGCATGTGCCATGTATTAAAGACCTTCTTACATCCTATATTTGAAACAATTATTACTTTGCAGTTTATTGTGCTCATGTTTCTTCTTCACATTGAACACTAATGTGCTAATGTCCTAGGAATTTTGCATACTCTCCTTCTATCCTTGACCTCTATGACAAAAAGGGTTTAGGAGTCACTTAACAATGATGTCTCAGCGATGGAGTTAGTACTTACGGTTTATTTCTATTTAGAATATCAATCCATTGGGAATGAGAATATTTACTCACTTGGAAACCGTTGTATATAGTTAATAAAGTAAAATTTTATTTTTCTGAGAGAAACCCTCATTATGCAATTATTATACATTTTAAACATCATCTTAAATATTGATCATAAACATATCTTTATATACTCTGCAATCCAATTTCTTATATATGTTTGAGAACTTTGGAACCATCTTATCATCTTATTTGGTTATCTGATAAAATGATTCTACTTAAGTACAATAATTTATTTTATTATTTTGGATGGCAAATATATGAGCCCAGAATTACGGCTTAAAGTTATATTGAAATATTCTTAGATACATCATGCCATGTAGACCATTAAAAATTTAATGCTCTTCAAACTGGCTTCTGATTGATTTTCTGAGTTATATATTTACTACAAGCTTTGCAATTTATACATATATAAAATTGAACCTATCTATTCTTTAAATATATATGCAAACTTATCATTTGATTTAGCAATCTCTCAAAGACTTTTAAAAATGAATTTTCTTGTGAAATAGTTAGGCATGATGATTTTCCTGAGACATATATTAGGTGTTAATTGTTCAGGATACTTATCCTTTGAAGAGCAATTGACTATACTAAATTTTATGTATCAAGTGAAATGCCAAACATCCAGTTTTACATATTAATATTTGAAACTTGAGCTCACAAGTAAATAGTCAGCCTCCTATGCAAAAATGAGTGGGTAGAAGTCTGTAGATCTTTTTATACTCTCTGAAGCCTATTGGTTAGCTTATGATCTTTGACCATGAGATTGAATGAAAGAATTTATGATCATGGTTAATAACATATTCACCTTGATTTTTCTCCTCTATTACCACTACATGTAGTGGTACTATTATTTTCTCTGTTCTTTGTTAAAATTTGAATTAAGATTTAAAGAGTCAAATGGTCTAGGATAATATTAAATGGCAGAAAGATAACAAATGTGAAAGAGTATGCATCATGAAGGTAGCAATTAATATAGAACCCAGAACTCTAGTATTTGACATTTAAGCATCTCTCACAAGACTTCATCATGAACAATTTATAGCCTTAACTACACGTGAAATGTCACAGATAATTGGCCATGTACCTTTGACATTTAATCTCAGGTTTGGTGAATCAATTTTATAATTTGGAAAATTCAAAGCCAAGATCAGGGACTAGAACTACAGGACTAGCCATTTTATTTTATGGAATGTGTAGTTTTACTTATTTCTTCAAGCATAAGAGTAAAGTATAGTTATATTAACAGTGATAACATGAGAGACCCTACCGACAATAATAATAACAATCATCATCTTCATCATCATCATCCATATTTTAGTCCCGGGGCTTGAGAAAAACTGCATATGTTTAAGAACTTTATTTATGTATCCATAATATGATTTTTTCATTACAGTTGTTTTGGGTTTACAATAGTATACTGCTAATCTATTAATCCTTGACATGTGTGAGTCCAATCATCTTAATTTAGAAAGATAATACAAGTACTAATAACATTCCATAACATTGTCTAGAAGCAGATTCAATTGGAAACACTAAAATGGAAAGTTCTACAACCAAGGAATTAGTATCTTTCTTGCAAGGTGACTAGGGTTTAAACACACTTTCCATGCTGTCCTGAAAGGAGAGAATGGATTTTGAAGAGTTATTCTCTGATCTCTTAAGTATGGTATGACTTACATGCTCCTACATTTAAATACACAGATAATAAACACGTACAATAGTAAACAACAAAATGATTTAATATTACCTAACATTTATTTATGAGAAATAAAATGATGGAAGTGGCTATATTTAGGAAGAGTAAAAGAACATATTTAGTACACTTAGATTTTCTGGTGATTGCTTCTCTAAGTCTTAGGGAGCGACTTTTAAGAAACTTTTCATATATACATATGTATGTATGCAGTTATGTGTGTATGTATATATATGTATATTACATGTACATATGTACAATATTTAATTATTTTTCTATGAGAATGGATGAATAATTTTCTGACAATTTATCTCTTTAGAATTTATGTCATCAGGTATTTATCATCATATACAGTATTTCTTGATTCTTATATTTCATATTGCAATGCACCTCTGATCAGTGATTGATGTTCAGAGGTTTTTCTTATGTTTTATTCTCTAAGCATTCTATGGCTTGTCAATGTTATGTTGCAGCCTGGGTATAACTTTCTGATCTATTGTGTGTATAGATACAAAATCTTTTAGATTTCTCTGAGTATACAGATTATCCTCCTTCCCTTTTATTTCTATTTCACGTTCATTTGTCACTTATGTACTTTGAAAGTTTGCAAAGAATTATTCATTGAGGAAGATTAGATGAGACATTAAGAACTATTTTGTTCTCTATTCATGTACTGATAAGAATATATTTGACAATGTGTTTAGAGGCACAGTTTAATAGAAGGAAGAGTCAATGACAGCACATCTGTGAGTTTTCCTTGGATATTCATATTCTCCCGATATGCCTAAGATATCCACATTGAGGGTTAGTGATGGTTTTACAGTTCAGTGTGTGTACACCAGAGACAGGAAAATAAGTGCATATGGTGGAGATCAGGTAATCATTCTGAGTTCTCCAAGTCATACCTGTTGTATAGGATACTGATACTCAGCAGAGAAAATCAGGTTCCTTTGAAGTGAGCATGCGTTATGGATGATATGAGCTCTTCCATTGGCTTTTGTGTAATTTACCAACCTTGTATCTAGGTGTCATAGTTCAGTATTAAATAAATAATCCCCATAAAGCTTTTGTATTGTATTGTTCATTTGAAATGTAAAACGTTCACTGATACTTCTAAAATGTGACATTTTCAAAGACATCAATTGGGTGTGATCAGTTGGGGCACTTACATACATAATCTAAATTGTAGGTAAAGACACAAGGGGTCTTTAAGCAAATTTCTTATATTTTATGTATTGTATTAGTTCCATTATGAACCATTAATATTCTGATGAGTAGTAAAATGTTTGGTGGCCCATAGTAATCTAAAAATATGTCAATGACAAATTGTGACTAAATACATTTGACATTCTCAGGTCCAGAAACATTACAAATTGACACAGAAATGAGATTCTTTAATGCTTGAGATTTCTGACTTTTATAATTATGGGGTAGTATGTATCCTTATATAATTTATTTTTAATTAAGTTAAATAATATAACAGAATGTACAACTTACTATGTAGGATGCTGTAAGCCTCTAGCAAATGTCTGTTACTTTGTCATCTTTTCCAGTGTTATTTACAGAAAAAAATATATACATGTGTCAAGACTTTGGAATTAAATTTAGGCCTATAGATGTAGCTTTAGGTTTAAACTACAACAATTTTGAGCACCAAGCTGTAATTTTAGTCAAATATGAGGCAGACAATTAACAAGACAAGGGTAAATGAATCTGTGTTATCAAGGAACACCACACAAGACAGTTTTACTCTTGATGTATATGCGAGAATGCCATACCAATAGTTGGCAGCTAGGGAGCAATTTAATTCCTCAGAGATTAAACAGCTTGATAAACAGAAGCCTATGACCCATGGCCAGCTGGGGCCCCCAAACACAGAAGCCTTGACTCAAAGAATGAAGTATTTCAATGTTTCCATTCTCACACTACAGTAAAGTGGTATCTAGCCTTCTCAGAAGGTATGCACATATCCTGGAAGCCCTGAGGTTTACTAAGTAACATATTGCAAGACACTGTAGAATGATCAGGGACACAGCACCCTCTGTGAGCATCACTCTGTTCTTCAAAATATTGTCCTCAGAGAATTCTGCTTGTTATCCAGGCAGAAGAGTGGATTAGGTCAGGATTACCCAGACTCTGTCCTCTAATATTACACATAGGGTTACACAGGAAGCTGCACACCACATTAAGTAGTGACAGTGTATTGGTCCTTGAAGTCTGAGTAAATTATTTTTTTTTAAAGTATGGTTTCCATCATGTCCTATTATTTTCCTTTAAATGATAAACCTGCAACAACTAATTTACACTTCTGAAAAGAATGTAAAAAACAATAATTACCTAGCAGTGCTATTTTGAAGGCATCATTAAAAAATTTAAAAATCAGAAAATTTAATACAGAAGCTCTATAATTAATTTGGCCTTCAATATGTATTTTATTTACTTCTGCATTCTATGAAAAACGAAACAACAATGAAAAAAAAAACCCAGCATGTCTTGCTGTGCCTCTTGAATATGATAGTAGGAGAACTTCTACAAACCCTGAGACGTCCCCAGAATTCCAAAATGATAAGCACATACAAAGCATTATTCTGAGGATTAAAAATATGGATACATCAAGAACTAGGCTACATTACTAGTTACAAGATAAGAAGGAATAGATTTTTATAGAAATTTAAATTATTAAAGAAAATGAATTATGTGTATAACAAGCTGTCTCTGAAGTTCACCAACTATACAGCCAATTTTATTCTAATAAGGAAAATGTGGAAATTTTCTATTATTTAAAGCTGATTTTGGCAATTTAATACTGCTTTTTGAGTAAAAATTTATAAAATTACTTCTGAGGAGGTACTCTTTTGTTCTCTTCAGTAAGTCACTAAAACTATTATTGTGAAGAGTAGCAAATATGCTTACAATGGTGTTTCATATATTTCAAAATAGCTAACAGCTAATTTCAAATGTTTTCAACAAAGCAGATCTGTTTGAAGTGATAAATATATTAACTATTTTGATTACGTTATTTTGCGTTAAGTTAAAAATAATTTTTACTCTACAAATACACACAACTATAAATCATCAGTTTACAATCATTTAAAGTAATTAAATGTAACTAACTTGTTGTAGACCTATTCACGAATTTCTGATTCCTGCTTTATCATTAAAAAGTACTAAACAGGTAATAAAAGTATAAAGCAAAAGAGTAGAGGGAAATGAAAACTGAATTTTTATCAAAATGAGGAGGATAATAAGGACAGATTAAGTACAAATCAGAATAGTAACATCATAGATTAAAAAATAGTTTTCAGGGAAGACACTATTTTATTGTTTACTAACATGACATTTACCTGCAATTACAAAATTAGACCAAATATTGGCATGATGGTAACGGTCTGTAATTCTAGCATGTCTCACTCCAGAGGCCAAATAAGGAGGCCTTTGCTGGTATTACCAGGGTCTATAACCAGTTCCATCTGTCAACCAGGGATGCATAGAGAAGCTGACATTTCAAATAAAATAAAATACTGAAAGTAGGATACCAGGTCAAAAAAAAAAAAACATTTAAAATGACCATAATGCATTAAAATTTCCTACTGTGTATCCTAAGAATAGCTTAGTCTACACATAACAGGGCCAGGACTTAATTAAAAATTCTCCCCTCTCCTTTGGCACATTACTAAGCCAACTCACCAGCATGTCTTACCAGGAGACAGCATCTGGTTTCCCTTACTGAAACCCACCATGCACACCGGGAGCCTACAGTAAAGATACACTATAGTATCTTAAAACAAAACAAACCAACCAAACACACAAACAACAACAAAACTCTATGACATATGCAATAATGTTTGGATCAGAAGTCTTTCAAATTTTGGCCTGTGTTCTTGGATTCTGGAATATTTTCAAGGAATACTAGGTAAAAAATATAAGATAATTTAAGTATATATTTTTGTAATAAAATTTTAATCATGACCAGGAAATCACCAGAGTGACCTAAAGTAGTTTCCTCTGATTTAAGTTGAAAACACTATGATTCCATAAGCATCTTGTGTAAGTGCAATTACCTATACATACACTGTCAAAATTACAATTTCTGCACAAAGAATTTAATAAGACTAAGTCCATTCTCAGTCAATAATAGTTATAATTTTGTTACTGTAAAGACCGCCAAAAACTCCCAAGTTACTTAAAAATAACAATGTAAAAGAATTGACAATTTCTAACAAGGCTTTGAGAACCATTTTTTTGTATTTGCTAGAAAACAGTCATATGAAGGGTACGTGCTAATTTTTTTTTTGGCCAACTGCTCTTCAAATGATAAGTGGATCCTTTTAATTACATTCTTCATGGTAATTCATTTAAAATACGTATGCAAATTTGTCATCTTGGAGCCCCTCTTCAGACAGTGTCTAGATGCTCTAGGCTGTCAGCAATTTATTCCAGTTAACAAAATATTCTGAAAATGTCTAAGATAATAGAGGATCTTGAAAATATTCCAAGCAGCTAGAAAATGTAAACAACCATTTGCAAAGCGATGAAATCACATTGCATACATTTGCATTTTTGAAATGAAGTATTCACTGTAAACACACAAAAATAGAACAGTAAATAAATAATACAGATTGTCTGTTATTTGAATATTTAGCTATTTCACATAATTAATTCAGGAAGCCATCATCATTTGGAGGTGGTTTTATTCAATAAAGTATTTCATATAATTTTCTTATCAGGCGTTGAAGTATTTTTTTTCTAAAGAAAGCTTTTACCTTTCTAAAAGAAAACTTTTACCTATTAATCAGTTAAATAATTACAGCATAGGTTTATTGCTCTCTTCTATTTGAACACAAAGTTTTACATGCTATACTTTGTTTATTCGAACCTCAAATTATGTTAATAATCCATGTGCATTGTGGTGATCTGAACTGTCATCAGGGCCCAGTACAACGGGATGAGGATAAGGTCACTGGCCACTGGAACAAACATGGCATTATGGCAGTATGGTATGCCAGGCAGTGCCACAAAGAACAAGTCTACTTATTCTGTTCTGTGTGAGTATTTATTGTAAAGATTTTGTAGTTTGAATGTCTTTTTATTTTCTATACCTAAGGTCCCTTTAATTCCCACAGCCCTAAATTCTGCAAAAAACAAAATAATTAATAACAACAACTACATGTATGTGTTTCAAATTTAGCTCAATTTCATTCTGTCTCTAAATTAGAAAATTTGCTACTATTTAAAATATAACTTCCCCCAGAGAGAAAACACGTTTTCTCTGAAGAATTCCATTTGCCCAAGATAACAACTCTCAGAGGTAAGAAAGAGAATTTGACTTTGCATGCCCAAAGTGAGAGGTCAAAGTTTTCTTCAGGAACATGGGGATTTAATTAGCGTTCTACTAGCCATCGACGAAATACAGTTATATAATGTGTAATGCCATAAATTGTTAAAAATGAGATGGAATTATCTAACATTTCTTATTTTATTTTATTTTACATTTCTTGCTTTTAAGTAGGAAATTGAGGATTACAAAAATGGATGCTAGCTAGCAACTCTTTTCTTTGTATTCCTCACTTTTATTTTTAAGAAATCCATTTTTAACTGGGACAATGCATAGAATGATATTGCTATTCCTTGGGGTTTTCAAAATGGCATGAAACTAACAAAGAAATATCCCTTAAGATTTTTCTGCATCTAAAAGACAACATGACTCTATTAAGTTTGCATGCTTATCTAACTTGTAGAATGCATAAGGGTTTTAATCATTATTTTTAAGTACCATATTTCTCTAATTAGTTATTGCATTATTGTAACTTTAGACCTAAAATATACTCCTGTACTATCAAAAGCCATTTTTTTTAAATACAGGGATATCACAATGGCTTTCCTTTGATACTAATTTTGCCATATAAAAGTGCTAAAATATAAATTATTAAAAGAATAAAAGGGTTTGCTTATATCTGATCTTTTTTTTTTTTTTAAAGCCAGTTCATGGAGACTGAAGCAACAATAGCCGAGCCTAAGTGGGTCTGTCCTGGGTCCTCTGCTTATATATTATGGCTATTGTCTTGGTGCTTTGGGGGATGACTGACAGTGGGTGTGTTGGCATATTTGACTATTTTGCCTACTCTTGGGACTCTTTCCTTCTATTGGGTTGCTTCATCCAGGCTTGATGAAAGGTACTGTGTCTGGTCTTAGTGCATAATTATATCTTGTTGCACCTGTTTGGTTGATGCAGGGGACAAGGGGGAGTGGATCTGGGGGACAGGAAAGGTGCGGGCAATAGACGTACTGGAGGTAAGAAAAACTGTGGTGGGGATATACCGTATGAGAGAAGAAAAATAATTAAACATTGTGCCATCTTTCCTCTCAGTAATTGTGCTGAATATCTCTTTTCTCATTTCCCAAGGCAAATTCTTATAAAATTTTGACTGAATTATTGAATGTCAGTGTGAGATGACACAGTCATTAAGAGTCAAAAGATTTGTGTCCCGACCGCTTCATTCTGAATCAGAATAGAGCCATTCAGATACTATGGGAGCATCATTTTTTTTCCATCTGTGCCTTGTTGTCTTCTTTGCAGTAGGAAGGATCCTGGGGACTTGGCCATGGGATATCAAAACAGTTAACAAAATGCAGAGTCTAGTACATATCCAGCCAACAGAAGTTTCCTCTTCTGACATGTTTATAAACAGTCATCTTTTGTCATTTTCATAATAATAATTCTTATAATAGACATGAGGTGATGGTATTAGCAGGAGACTCCGTGAAGAGAATGGGTGAGGTTTATTCATAAAACTGGTGTTTACATCATACAGAGAAAGGCATCTTCCATCACTTTCACCAGGTTCTCACTTATCCAAGTATTATACTAAACTTTACCTTTTTATTATGTAAAAAATCTCTTGTAGACAACAGAAATTAAATGTAAAGTCGGGTATGGTGGCACAGGCATACAATATCAGCATTCACGTGTCCAAAACTAGAGATTATTATATGTACTAATAGGTTACTATAGTAACTAATATTGCTATATGTAACATATAGAGACATTTTATCATTAGAAATAATTGTTTTTTCAAAGAAATTAAATTTAGGAGCTGGAGAAAAATATCAAAAGATCAAAACTGAGAATACAAAACATACGAAGTAAAAGTGCCTAGCACTTTGGTTTAAGGAAACAATGCCTAGGAATATAATAACACATCAGGCCAGAAAATAAATGAATTATAGACTATGCTTTAAAATCTGGGTATTTTAAACATACAATATAGCTCTGACAGGACCAATGATATTTTTTACTATGTTTTGCCAAATTGCTTCAGCCACTAAAAGCAAGTGTTATATTCACATCTCATTGACTGTTGTGAACACAGTATGTCTCCTCTACTGGGGAACTTTGTAAAACTGGACCATGTATTCTCAATCTGTAACTTGGGCAGTAAAATATTTTCCTTGCAAAATTCATCCCGTCAGGAGCTTCTACATTTCATGTAGATTTATTTCTTATGAAGATCAACTAACACTGTTTAAGCACAGTATGGTATATATTGTGTTAAAAGTGTATATATAAATCATGTAACACAGAGGAAGAACAGCACACAATGCAATAATTTTTCTTCCTGGGATGTAAGTTTCTTGATAAAATTGCTGTGTTTCATTTCCAGCGGTGGATTCTCTCAGAACTCAGGGAGCGTCAGCAACCCCCAGCTCCCCAGAGGTAGAGACTCATCTTATTTAGCAATGTAAGTGTGACAGCGTCTAGGATATTTCTCAATTAATTTTCCTTTCTGAGAATGTATTCTACACATTGGGGACCATGGTGTACTCAAAGGTTTCTGTATACTATTACTGAAAATCGATTTATGACAGAGAGAATCAGGATCAAAAGATCCCAAAACAGCCTCCTGAAAGAGCCGTTCTTTTTTTTTCCAAGTTCAAAATAAAAGTAAGACAATTCAAAGACTTCTTCAGAAAACATCTATCCATCATGAATGAGAATAGAAACTTAGTCAGCTAAAAATTGAATCCGTTTCCCTTAGAAAAGATTAGACCACTTCTGAACACCCCAAACCACCCACATCACTGTTGGAAATGTAGTATATTGCCAAGTGGTTTGGGGCAGATGGATGCAATCTCTTGCCACCAGACACTTGTAGTCCATTCAATGGTAGGAGAAAAGTGTCACTAACGCAATGAATAAAATATCCAAAAGCCAAAGTAGGCCACGTGTCTTGGGTTGTATGAAGATTTGACCTTTGTTACACCTTTCCAGTTCTTTTACATACATGCTTACTGATGACTTCTGAGCTAATAAGAGGAAATCAACGTCTTCTGACTTAGTACCTAAACACAGGCATAGTGATAGTTTTCCTTTCTTCCTTGTTGCTTCAGATAGTCTCACTTGCTTGAATTTGGGAAAGATAAGCTAATACTAGAGTTTAGTCACTGTGTATTACACAGATGCTATTTCTAGTATGCATGTTTTTGCCATGTTTGGT
The DNA here is from genome assembly GCA_907169655.1 of Acomys percivali. Taxonomy (NCBI): domain Eukaryota; kingdom Metazoa; phylum Chordata; class Mammalia; order Rodentia; family Muridae; genus Acomys; species Acomys percivali. Next base: position 11,264,800 of record OU015752.1, read on the forward strand.
ATTTTAAATCCATGTGTAGTTGAGGACACTTGTTTTCATTCCAAAGCATTTACATTCTTAATGATGTTTTTCATTATAAATCAGTCAATAATACTGTATTATTTTAAAAGCTATTTAAAAAATAAGAGGTTATTTGCTTTAATTCATGAAAAACAGTTTTAAAGCATGTATTTAATATTATTACTATTTTATGTGTATGGCCATGTTATCTACATGAATGTTTATTCACCACATTGGTGTCAATAGGGGTCAGAAGAGGTCCTTGGATGCCCTCAGGCTGGAGCTACAGATGCTTATAAACCACCTTATATTTACTGGGAATCTTATTTGGGATAACTGAAAATTAGCCAGTGCTCTTAACTACTGGGACGTCCAGATCCTGAAAGGTTATTTTATATTTATACAAAATGCTGATATTACACATATTTAATTTTCCAAAAGATACTTTTCTTATATATACATAAAAAAATAACATATTACTTTATTTTTTTAGATTTTCAATTTTGAAAACTATATGGAATATTGAAATTGTAATTGTTTAAATTCTCAGAGTTCAGAGTTAAGGTGATATTTTATATACCAATGAAATAAAACTCACAGAAGTAGACTAAAGAGTATTATGGCAGCTTGAATACCAAATACAATAATTAATTTAATGTGTCTTCACTGTCATTTCTTTCACAATAGATTCAAGCTGTTACATTATTCTAAAGCATATAGTATTTTATATCTGGTTCATATTTTATGAACCATTAAAATTTTAATAATATAATATCAAACACATGGAGCATTTTCATTGGTAGATTAGTAATGGTAACAAAGATGTGTGTACAAGTAGCAATTGAGAAGCCACATTGGAACCTGACTTGTTCTGAACTACTACACGCAGTGAGTTCCAGGCCTTTCCGTCCTAATAGTCAAACTGTGTCTTGAGACAATACCAAGCAAAACCAAAAGCAACAAGAACTCTGGGGCTCCTGTACTAGTTGGTATGCAAATCACCCCAAAAGTTGCATAAGGCAATAAGAATGGTGCCTTCATTTAGTTACCTTTTAACCACATTTACCATGACATATTGGTATTAGTAAAATATGCTTTCATATAAGCTATCCATAATCAAATTAAATGTTTCCTAACCATGAAGATTATAAGTACTCTTACTAATGTGAGGAAGAACTGAGGGTCTGTGGTCTCAGCACTTGGGATACAGCGTGGGATGGTCAGTGTTTCAAGGTCCTTAGCCACCTCAAGAATTTAAGGCTGGAGAGGGCTCCGTGTTTAAGAGAGGGTGATCATCTGAAGGACACAAGTGGGGGAGCTTGCAACTTTCTGGAAGCTATCACTAAGAGATCTGATTCCTTTCTCTGGCCTCTGTAGGCACCAAACCACATGTACTATGCGCACACATGAGCACACATGAGCAAACACACACACACACACACACACACACACCACACACACACACCACACACACACACACACACACACACAAACACACCACACACACACACACACACACACATACACACACACACGGAGAAAGAGAGAGAAAAATAAATTATCAAAAATTAGGTTAGGGCCAGCTGTCAGAAATCTAATTAATTAATAAAACAAACAAATAAAAATGGCTATAAGTGCTAAAATATTTTTGCCAATATAAGAACTCTTTGCCCTACTTCATAACATGCTCTTGCAGTTACAATTTTCTTTTTTTTTGACACAAATTTTTATTAATTTATTCATATTACATCTCAATTGTTATCTCATCCCTTGTATCCTCCCATTCCTCCCTCCCTCCCATTTTCCCCCTACTCCCCTCCCCTATGACTGTGACTGAGGGGGACCTCCTCCCCCTGTATATGCTCATAGGGTATCAAGTCTCTTCTCGGTAGCCTGCTGTCCTTCCTCTGAGTGCCACCAGGTCTCCCCTTCCAGGGCACGTGGTCCAATATAGGGAACCAGAGTTCGTGTGAAAGTCAGACCCCACTTTTCACTTAACTGTGGCTAGATCTGGGTAGGGTTTCAATGTTTACTTCACATATTGTCATTGGTTGGTGCCATAGTTTGAGTAGAACTCCTAGGCCGAGATCTACCTGTCATAATGCTCTTCTTGTAGGTTTCTAGGGCCCTCTGTATCCTTCTATTTCCCCATTCTCCCGTGCTTCTCTCACCTAGAGTCCCAGTAGGATGTCCTCACATCTATTCCACTTTCCTGGTAGGTGAAGACTTTCATGGGGCATGCCCCTTGGGCTAGTGTTCAGTTATAATTTTCACGTTGAGTTTTAGTCTATAGAAATAGTGAATCTTGATTTATTACACAGTAGTTCCATAAAAGCATAACTTTTAAAGTGCAACACCTATATGAACATATTATTTTAAAGTTCTTGGTGTAGGTAAGACATAGGTATATATGTATAGCTAAAGCATGTACATACATATCTGTATAGCTAGAACGTTAACTTGGTGACCAGGCATGGTGATATAGGCTTATAATGCTATCATTAGTGAGTTAGGGACAGGAGGATTTGGAATTTACATCTGACCTGTCCTTTGTAATGTAGTTCCAAACTTGCTTCAACTCTTTAGCAAAATCTTGTCTCTGAGAAGCAAAAATAAATAAATAAATAAATGAATAAATAAGATAATAACCAAAGGGCTCACAATTGGCTTGGTGACAGTGTGTGCCTTCTACACACAAGTCCTAGCTATAATCCTCAGAAGTACAAATAATTGTTAATTAATTATATAAAATGAAACTATATAAAATCTATTAAAGAAACATTTCAACTCTAAAGATCTCCTTATATTTTAGCTACATATTTTATATTATCTTGTTAGTTATTTATAATTTCTGATGAATTTTAAGTATGCTTTAAGAAGGTTATTTTGTGTATTTCCAATTCTTTGCATAATTCTGAAGTGCAATTATACATTTTCTTTCTTCCCCATTAAGTGTTTAAATCCTAAATGTAGCATACTAGGTAGATTCTTCTGTGTCTATTTATCCTCTTAAATATTTATTCTAGTGCTTCCTAATGTTTTCCTCGAGAATGAATGAGAGGCACAGAACACTGCTACCTTGCTTGAAATGAGAGAAAAATTCACCAAATAATTCTCTGCATTCTAGAGTGAGGATAGCTTGCTTAGGATATAGAAGTGCATTGCAGATGCTGGAGAGATGGCTCAGGGGACAAGAGCACTGACTATTCTTCCAGAGGACCCTGGTTCAGTTCCCAGCCCCCACATGACAGCTCACAACTGTCTTTAACTCCAAGATCTGACACACAAAGACATACATCCAGGCCATATAATAAATTTTTTAAAAAGATGCACTACAGGTTGAAATGAGACAGGTCTCGCTTTCATGGTTAATCCAGATCAGCATCTCTAAAACAATCCTGAGGAATATCTGTGAAGTACCTAGACTGACTCAACTGAAAGGTGGTAAGCATCAATTCTTGACTTTACATCCTGCACTCATAAAAATGGTAAGTATAGCAGAGAAACAATATTTCTCTTCCAGTCTCCTGACTACAAGTGCAATGTGCCCGCTTCTTCGGGCTTCTGCCACCATTATTTAGCCTCTGTGATGGACTGCACTTTCAAACTGTGAGTCAAAATAGGTACTAAGCTTTCTTAAGTGGCTTTTTGTTGGGTATTTTGTTTCAGCCATGAGAAAAAATAACTAGTATACTACCAAACATAATAATGATTAAGGAATAAAATGATTTGGGAAATTACAGAAACCAGAGTGTGGGCTAATGTGAGACGATGAATACATACTTTGCTATATTTGATATTTGCTTTAAATAAACCTCTTTCATTAAAATATGGTAAGAGAGCATGTGTACTTTATTAGAAATCTAAAAATATACCCAAATGTGGGTGTAGCAATTATCTACGTAACAGATTGCAAATATTTACAAGCAAACTTTATGCGACTTCTCAGTTTGAATTGCAGTTTACAAACACAAGTGTAAGGCAGCATTCTCGTAACCATGGCTCGGTGCTTTACGACCTGTTGCCACTCTCCTAGTGTAGCTTTCTAGTAAATAAACCAGGGAGTGAATGGAAAGGACATTTCTAGGATGAGTTGATTTATCCAACTGCAGAGTTTTGACATGTCACCAAATAACACAAACAGGCTCCCTCTGAAGCTTAATAAAGCATACCTGTTGTTATGCTGTTCTGCAATAGTACAAAACAATGTTTTTACGAACTGTAAAAAATAAGAATATAACATATTAATACCTTGGAAGAATGTGACCAATCTTATCTTAGGCTCCACGGCAGGTCCACTTGTAGATGGTATACTTGAACTTGCTAGCACAGTACAATTTACTGAGACACATACATACTGTTTCATATACACCCTATTGATTTTATTTCCTGACCATAAACTATTTTAGGATAAACATCTTTAGTTTAAAAACAGATGTCTAAGGAAGCTAATGTCTTCTAGTGAATCTTTGGGGCTTTTTCCCCCTTTTTGATTGGCTGATTTATTTTTAAATCCAGACTGAAATTTTCCCTCCATCTTCCTAATGGCCCCTCTTTCCCATCTAACCCTGCCCCCAACCACTCCTCCTTTGCATTCACTGCTGTTCACTCCTAAGAAAAGCTAATCAGATTAATGTTGAGATAGAATTTGACTAAGGATAACAATAAAGGTATTTTAAAGAGTGTATGATATTTTTGTAAATTAGGTAGATGACAGTAGAAAATTTCCTTATGGGGCCCATGACTTATACAGTTATGAGTTTTTTTTTACCAGGTTTATATTACCACAGGGAAATTTACATCATGAAGAATGGGCATCAAATCCAACCAGAATTGTTGGTTATCCTCAAAAGCAATATGCCACTATCACACAAGTGTGCTCTTCTTTCCTGACATGTTAGTGTTGTGATTCCTAGGGTTTGCAAGAGGAAACCACAGTGGTGGGTGAATAATTCCTCTTTTTTGATATTTCCATTTTATTTTTTAATTAATTATTTTCTTTACATCCTAGTCAAAACCCCTCCCTCCAGTCCCCCTCTCCCATCTTCCCTCCTTACTCCTCCAATTCCACTTCCCACCCTCCTTAGAGAAGGGGAACCCTCATCTCCATTCCAGCATGTCAACTCCCAACAGGATTGAGAGCAGCCCAGCCAGGGTAAAGCAACTGAAAAGCAGGCAGCAACGTCCACGTCAGAGCCAGCCCCTATTTCCCTCACTAGAGTGCCCACATGAAAACTGAGTTGCCCATTGGCTACATCTGTGCATGGCCCTTGGATGGAGCCTCAGTCTCCACAGGACCCCCTGGGCCCTGCTTAATTAGCTCTGTTGGTCCTCTTGTGAAGTTCCTATGCCCTCTTAGTCCTCCATCTTTCTTCTCTTCCCCAAGCGCCATCCAATGTTTGTGGGTCTCTGCATGTGCTCCATCAGCAGCTGGGTGGAAACACTCAGAGGGCAGCTGTGCTAGGCTCCTATTTGCAAGCATAAAACATTGTTAGTACATAGGTCACAGAGCATAGAGACCCACAACACAATGAAGGATCTTGTCCTAAGAAGCAAATAATAGAGCTCCTTTTCTAAAAAATATTACCTGCATTAAATGCAAACTACAGAGCTATCAAGTGGTAACTGAGGTGGAATTTTCATTCTTGTACTAGCTTTCATAGTGCCAGAAAATGATGTATACAAGGTGCTGAGGGAGAGAAGGAACTACCAGTCTTGTGAAGTGATGAACACCATGGACTGAAATAAAAACCTGCAAGTCAAGAAGAGCCAACTTGTTCAATAATGACATTACTGTTACAGCTGTATCTCCTGCTAAGTACATAACGCATTCAACTATTCATCACCAATTCTTATTACGCTGACTCTGATAGTGCTAAACCTTGTGGTTTTCATTCTTATTTTATTGTTAAATTTCCACACACTTTGGGAGATAGCCCTCTTCATTACTATCATTTATTTACTTCATTATCTGCTATTTTTATACCCAAATTCTTAAGAAATGGTTTCTGTCACAAGGAGATGCCTCACTAAACCTTTTTTTTTCAAACTGCCTTGGTAAGTGAATCTTTACTTCTTGAAATTTATGTTATTTGTTGTTGTTGTTGTTTCAATTTAATTTATTATAATTTATTCACATTATATCGCGATTGTTATCCCTTCATTCTTATCTTCCTGTTACCACCATCCCTCCTAAACCTTCTTTTATACTGATGATCTGGTAATATATAATCTATGTATATGTCTAGGGTACTTCTACCTTTCAAATAAGGTGAAAATATATCATAATGGTCTACAGCACTGAATAACATAAACTATCTCAGTGTTACTATAGGTCTGAGTATAATTTATCAAGGGACTTGTAGAATTCTACAATAGCAATCACTGAGAGGTAAGCCTAAGTAAGTATTTCAGTGTTCTCGATATAACTTTTAAAAATCTGTAAAAAAGTTTAGGATTATAAATTCTCAACCTTGAATTTTTAAGAGAAATCATCAATTTTGAATTTAAAATACTATGTTTTTTCCCCTGAGATGTTGTTTATTGATTGCCTTAAGATTTTCCCTGTCCCTGTGCTCCAGTGGATAGCCAGACACCCCCACACATACTAGTAACACTAAATATACTCTTGGGTGTCATAGCCTTAGTCACCAATTTTATATAAATATAGAGACACCTAGGTAATAGAGAATCTCAATTGCCAATTGTCACAGTCAAATCGACTAGGGACCAAGACTTAGAATTTTTTCTCTTTCTTTCTTTCTCCTTCTTCTTCTTCTTCTTCTTCTTCTTCTTCTTCTTCTTCTTCTTCT
>OU015752.1:11271621-11305831 GCA_907169655.1 Acomys percivali
CTTCTTCTTCTTCTTCTTCTTCTTCTTCTTCTTCTTCTTCTTCTTCTTCTTCTTCTTCTTCTTCCTCTTCTTTTAGCAGCAGCCTCAAGTCTGAGGCCAGCCTGGTGTAAAAAAGAAAATTCTAGGCCAGCCAGGGCTATATAGTGAGATTCTAGCTAAGAACAAAACACTGAAGTGAGGGCTCCTACTTAGGAATGATGGAGTGGACAAGTAGAATCATTTTCTTTAATTCCTATTTGATATATGTGTGGCTAGCCTGACGTGAGTAGTACTATCCCTAGACTGTGGGGACTGGATTGTAAAAGAATGATAACTAAACATTTTAGGGAAATCAAGACAGTAAGCAGAAGTCCTTTAATGTTTTTGCTTCATTTCCGCCTCTACTTCCTGTCAGGGAATTATTAATGATGGACTATAACCTACAACTAAAATAAACTATTTCCTCTCCAGGGTGTTTCTAATTATTGTGTTTGTCACAGAAATAGAGATATAAACTTGAAAAGTGACTTAAAACAAAAATAAATTGGGGAGTAAAAAGTGAGAAAGCAGTGTGGGGTGTGAAAGAGGACTAGTGGGTGATAGATTTGGTGAACAACATTATATACCTAAATAAAATTCTGAAAAACAATGCATAAAAATAGTCATCATGTGAACATACTGTGTCAGCCTACCTATTCTGATAAGATATGAGATTTGAGGGAGGAAGAGAGGCTATTGAATAGAATAGAGTAAGGTTGGTTTAAGCATACTAGCTCTCTAGAAGCTTCATTGATAAAATAATGTGTTAGCTCGCCAGGGTTCTCCCTTTTCCTCCACAAAAACTGCTAAAGCTCTCACTTGGGACCAGTGATTCCAATGGGAGGGACCTTGGTGTTCCTGAAAATATCTCATTACCATCTGGTTAATTACTGATTTTTTGGTTTTGTTTTAAGTACAAATATGTAAGGAGAGTTAGAACTACACTTAAAAGTACAAGGCTTTAATCTTGGAGAAGACAACTTTGACAGAAAAGGCATTGTGATATCTTGACAGTTTCTATCACACACAAAAAAAATAGAAAAAAATATGGTTAAATTTCTCAGAGTGTTAGGTCATGACTGATGTTTAAACATGGCTATTGTATCAGTAAGAAATTATTCAGCTCTGTGCTTTATCTAAGATTATGACATTCAATAATGTGTTCTGAGCATGTAGAAATGACATTGTCTGCCTCTTAGGTTGGTTAATTAAAGCTGGACCTCACTCATGGCTTAGACTTAATGAAGTAGAAATTCTCTTCCATGCCTACAAGTATATTTAGCAAAAATATTCAAAGGCGAGTTAAAAAGCCCTTGGATAGCTCTGTGATATACTTGTCACAACCATTTATTATACTAATTGGAGATCCTGAAAGGACTCTCACTTTATTATTAGGAAGCCATGAGATAGTAGCAGTGGTAGCAAACATTACAAACCTGATTGTCAATATGGCTGTAAACTTGCTTATATGCTCTGTATTTTTAAGTTGTGAATTTTTTTTGATTATATGATATAAGGATATAAAAACATTAAAATAAGTTATGTGAAAAACTGATAAAATCGAAAATATCATTTGATGATTATTTCCTGAAGACTGTAATAATGAAAAACTGAAAGGAACTGAATATTTTATTTTATTGGAGCTGCACAAATATGAACAGGACTAAATCTAATGTTATTAGTATGACATACCACTATACAGCTCTGCTTACTGGATTGTTCTGATATGCTGCAACTTCAGAACAGTGATGACATTATCTATGTGAATTAAATGCTGGAAGCCTCATCAGGAGCCATTTGGCCCATCTGTCTCAAAATGTCTGTGCCTGCTTGGCCAAATCTCAGCTGGAGTTAAGCTAATGTGAATTCTCAGCCAATAATTAACAAGATTTCTCTGTGACTAGCTTCAGAGCTCACACAAAGGCCTGAGAAATGAAGAAAGACTGTCTACCAAGATATTTCTGCTAGAGTCCGTGAATCAAAAGTTTCTCAGGCTCCCATGACCATTTTTAATGCTCAGTTTATAAAACAAGAATCTATCAGTTTACACACAGACACACACACACACACACACTCACACTCACACACACACATACACATACACACACACACTCATGGTGTGGTATAATATTGATATTATGGCCAAAACCTAGCAAAAGCTAATGGAATTGTCCCAACAAGAAGAAACATAGATCTATAATGAGCCGCTATGGAAAAGGCAGATATCATCACATCCAAATATATATTCTATTCATATCCAATCAACGTATTTGTCTGCATCTGCATCAGATAACCAGCTACTATGTCACTGAAGATCAACTACAGATTAATGGTTATAATACATTTTGTTTGTTGGTAACAATAGTCTAGTGTTTTAAGAGCACGTCATCCAGCATCAAATGCAGTAGTTGTCCTAGCAAATACATTATTCCCCTTTCTATTATCAAATATAATCACTGTGCTTTCTCCTCCTTCATGGAAGAGAGCATTATAACTACTGTCTCTTGTGTCAGTGTCATATGATCTTTTGTTTTGTTAGAAATATAGGCTGTAGGAATGTGGCTGTGCTCCTTTTCAGAAAAATTTACCTTGGGTAAATGTGCTAAGATATTTTGTCCAATGCTGAGACATTTAAAAATAATATCATACTAGTGGGTAAAAATTAATAAGCACCCTAAGTTCTTCCATAAGATATATGTAATAATATGTGCTAGAGACGGCATATAAAATCCCCCGGCAATTCAGGGACTGGAAACAAGGGGGTTAGTTTCCCATATGCAGGGATACAGGCCTAGTTTATTATGAAAAAGCAGTTGATATATCCTTTTGCAGTATACCAACCATGTTGAAATCTTGGAAATATCCTTAGATTTCAACATCAATACCAGTGACCTCTTGGAGGTCTGGCAGTGCTAAAGGAGTTGTACATGACCTTCCAGTGTGCACTAGGAAGTGGAAGTAAGAGAATGTTCCTCTCCTGGTCCATGTTTCTAGCAGTTATTTTGAGAGCCATGAAGTAAAAATTATTAGAAGTTATTGGGTAGATAAACATGTATGGTGGATGTTGGACTGATATAAGAGAAAGATTCCAGTCAAAACCCTTAGGATGTTACATAGTTACACACCTTCCTCTGCTGTGTGTGTGACTGAGATGAAGGTTGCATGTGATCTTCACAGAAAAGGAATTGCTACCCTGGAGTATAAAAGTCTGTGCAAACATGTGTTCTTAATAGGATATGGTAGATGCTAAGATAGGGTGCAAACTTGCTAAGCCTATGATTCCTATATGCAAGCAACCGTATGAGCTCCTAGTACCTCTGTTATGCCTTGGTTATCTGTTCTTTAGATCCCATATATAGTCACATAGGCTTATTTTGTGATCTGTTGAAACAAGAAAAAATTCATCCCTAGTTTATCTAATCATCTGTTCAGTATGCTGCTATAATCTTGAAATGAAATTGCCACATTGCAACTCTATTCAGAATGACAGGAGCAAAGAAAAATTCTCTCAATAAATATAGCTTTGAGAAAGACATCTGAATAAATAACTTTAATGGGAAAAGAGACTGCCTAAGATCTACATTCACAGTGATTAATGGGCTATATTTAATGGATTGTTTGGATTATTATTATTTTTTGTTTGATTTTCAAGACAGACTTTCTCTATGTTATCTTGGCCTTCCTGGACTCGCTTTGTAGACCAGGCTGGCCTCGAACTCACAGCCATCCACCTGCCTCTGCCTCCCAAGTGCTGGGATTAAAAGCATGAGCCACCACGCCTGGCTGATTGTTTGGATTATAAGGAACTCTAAAAGAGAAAGATGAAAATATTGATATCAGACAATAACTTACTGTAATAGGCAGAAGTAAGCTTATTCACCATTTGCATGGATGTTCAAAATGGATCTGTCTAAAGAGGAGATTTCAATAACTATACCATTACATGGTTCACTGTGTAGCTACATATGGACTATAGTCAATTCTGTATCATCCAACATCTTTCCCAAAATAGCTGATTCTTGGTAATAAACTCATGTATAAAGTGGGATATAAGTATCAGAATTATTTACTACTGTATCTAAGATCCAACTATTAACAACAAAAGATACTATAGAGTTTCTAAGAGGAGACAATTATATAGGAGAGCCAGCTATCAACCTAGTTATGGGTTTATTATATTATGTAATATTCACAATTTAAGAAATAATACTTATTTCACCTAAGTATATAAGCTGATTCCACAAACCCTTTTCCCAGAACTTCTACCAATGATACTGTATTTGTACACAGATTTGGCTATGTGTGTGGCCTATAATCTATGAAATACTTTCTCTAATGGGAGTCTGTTGTTTACAATAAAAGATAAATGACAATGTGACTGTTAAGTGTGTAGGTACCTGATAATACAATATACTACATTAGAAGACATGAGATTGATAGAACATTAGAGGAGCTAAAGAGAAATCAGTTGCAAATGACTTGAAAAACAACATCTGAGAGATTAACTTACGATCCTTCAGATATGTTAATCTTACCCTAATGGAAAATAGTTAATACATCAGTGTAGGAAACAAGGGTAAGAGATCCATGCATGTCTACTTAGAATTCTAGCTACAAAGAAAATTTGTTTTCTTTTTCTAAATCAATTATCAAATATCTTTAGTGTACAGAATCACCAAAAGAAGGAAATAACCATGGAGTGCATGGACTTAAAATATGTATTTTCAAAATAGGAAGTTTGTAACTAATTAAAATATTTTCTATATTTCTACATAATGTGTATTGTTATTATTTCTAGAAGTCCATTTAAAAGTTTCTCACTTTTAACATTTTTGAACTTGTGAGTATATATGTTGATTTTTTTCTAAAGAACAATGGAATATTTTCATGTAAACCTCTCAAATTATATTCCTTATATACACCTGCCATATGTTTGAATATCAGTAACCAATAATCAAGCCCTCATGGTTAATGGTTTAATTATTTGAAGAAAATGTAACATCTGGCTGGAAGATGATATTTATTTGCCACTGTGCTTACTGAACAGGAAATAAATGTAAATAACTAGTCACCAGGACTTGACTACTCTCTTCCTATTTCTCTGTGGATAGCACAGGAGAAGGGAAGAATGTATGTCACATAGAAGGGTCAGAAATTTAAGAAAGCTGCTCTCAAATCTTTCCAAAGATTGAGATATAAATGTAGATTGCTTCTGAACCTGCTGACAACTGCCATATGTAAGCCATGGATTCATTATTTGATGTTGTTTAGTTATTCATAATAAATTTATATTATATATTTCCTCCGGGTATAATGTTATTAAATATAATTATCAGCATTATAAAAGAAAAGGGGATTGTCGTTCCTTGGCATATAGAGTAAAAGAACTTCAGTAAATCAGTAAAATGTCTTCTATCTTTATATTTTCATAGCTCCAGTGTAAATGTTCATGTAAATTCTATCCTTGAAACTCACATCAATTCTATCAATACCCAACAGTCATATAATCAGAATAAACTCTTAAAAGCTTAAAAAACTTTAGAATTCATTGCCCTAGTCACGATCTGCAAAGTAACCCAAAAGTAAACCAATGCTTCTCCCCTCTAACACTCATCTGTATTTTTCCCCTATGTGCTAGAATCAGAAGTTGCAAAACAGAAGACCAGAATAGAGCTTATCACATCACAAACTTTGCATTTGTGCTGCCTTCGATGGTTCTTGCACTTTCCATAGCCAGCAATCAAGGAAAAAAAAAAGGCCAGGGAAAAGAAGCAATTATGGACAAAGTTATTCTTGATTCCTAATTGAGCTGAGCTGAGGCAGAAAATTTAGTTTCCCTTTTCAGAAGTCATGATTTCTATCAGCACTTGGGGAAGTGAGGAAGAGTGTGTGCAGGCAGCTTTCACTATTCAGTCACCTTTTTCAAAGCTCATATAAATCTGAATCCCTTTTGTATTTTTTAAATAAGCCTTAAAAACAAAGATCTAAGAGAAGATACATAGCCTTACCATACACACACACACTCAGATGCTTCTTAAAAAATAAAAATGAGTTTTTCATATGACTTTATATATTTCTTATAGTAATCTATGTATAAATCAACACCATATTGAATTCAAAGAATAAATTTTTTAATTTTAGAATTTCATTTTTTACTGGTAATAGTTGTTTTTTATTCAATATATGCTGATCATGGCTTCCCTCTCCATAACCCTTCCAGATCATACCCACCTTCCCACCCATGAAAATTCACCCCTCTGAAGGGGTATGTGTTAAAACAACTTATCATAATCTGAACACAGACTCTAAATTTTATTCCTTTAAGAACGCTAAGTGAATTTTGTCAAAGTAGTAATAATGCCTTTTTTGCATATCTGATTTATTAGCAATTTGGTCATTTATCTCACACTTCCATTTCACTTTTACTTAAGTGGCCCCACTTCGGTAAAGGAGTGTATGCCTATACCGAGTGCGAGTTCGAGGCACTGAACCAAGGCTCTCAACTACTGCAGGTAATGACTTTGTCTTTCGCTCTCACTTCGGAGCATTTTGTAAATCACTCAACAGTTCACTCTAAGTTTGGAAATATTTTTTTTTTCTTGCAAACACAAAACTTTTTATTTTGCTTGGTGGTTGAATAAAATTCCATTGTGCATACAAGTGACACGCTGTTATTCACCTATAAATTCACTTTCCATTCACACAAAAACAAGTTGTGGAGTCACCTCACAAAGCCTATTCATCTTATACTATTCTTTTCTGTTCACTTAGATTGTTTTTTTTAATACATTCAGTGTTTGTAACAAAGGAAACTGTCTTCCAAACAAAGCAGAGCAAACACTTGGGCCACATATGGTACTGTTGCTTTAGCCCCTTGCCACCTTGCCCTGTAGGAAGCCTCTTTCAGGGACTAGTGCTTCCTACCTGCCTCTTCCTGGGAAACTTTGCAGAACTTCTGATTGGACCAGCCTTCCTCCCTTACCCTACTCCTTTTGTCCGCTGACAATATCCCGAGAACTTCAACCTAGGAAGCTGCTGGACACACTAGCCTAGGAATCAGGGAGATTATCTTTACCTTCCTTCCAACCCATATTTACAAATCCCATCTCATCACCTGTGCTTTAGCAGGACACTTTCAGAGACCTCTTCTTCCTCACTGACTGCACTCTCCAAGGACTCTGCCAAGCCTTTTCGCAGACCTAGATGTTCTTATTCGTGTGGACCATTTCATCCCCTTCTTCCTGCCCATCTTCATTCCTCTTTATCAGGCCACACTACATACTAACACATCCTACACAGGTCCTTCCTTCAGCAGCAGTAACAGGCAGGGGTTCATAAGCACTCCCTAACAGGCAACCCAATCAACTATACCTAAGATTCAGAAATAAAATAGCATAACATCTCTCAAACAAAGGCAAGATGGAATGCCAACATCTAGAGTTACAATTATCCCAGTTCAGATGTCTACACACCAGAGCAAAGCCATTATCATTAACTCACAAGACAGCAGGCATCCCCAGAGCAGACCATAGCAACCCCACTATTGTAAGCCCTGAGAAATGCAATATATCCGAATTACAAGAAAGGAGCTTCAAAAGGGCAATTCTGAATATTCTCAAAGTAGATTAAAAATAAATCCATTAAGAAAGCCTATGTAAAGAGAATTTAACCATGGAATGAAATAAAGAAAACAGTTCAATATATGAAAGTAGAAATAGAATCATTAAGAAAATTCGATCTGAGTTAAAATTGGAAATTAAAATTTTAAGAAGTCACACAAAAAACACAGGGGTAAGCCTCACTAATGAAATATAAGAGACAGTAGAAAATGCTCAGACATTAAAGACAAGATAGACTAAATGGATATAAAATTCAAAGAAAAGGTGACTGAAAACTGGGGATAAAGCCCCCCAGGAAATATGGCACACTATGAAAACAACAAATCTATAAATACTAAGATTAAAGAAAGAATAAGCAGGCCAGGTGAAAGCACAGAAAATATTTAACAAAATCATAGAAGAAAATTCAATAACCCATAGAAAGAAGTGCCTATCAAAATACAAGAAGCACACAAAACACCAAAAAGACTGAACTAGAAAGGACACTACTCATGACACACAACACATAATAACTTAAACAGTAAGCCTACAGAACAGGGAAAGAATATTAAAAGTTGCCTGGGAAGACAAACTGATACATTAGACTGATTAGAACACTACCTCACTTTCCAATAAAGACTCCGTAACGCACGAGGCCCTCTATACATGTTCTACAGACCCAAAGAATCCAGCAATGCCAGGCAGGATTACTGTATCAGCAAATGTTTCAATCATAAAAGATGAAGAAAGAAAAACATTCTACAGAGATGTAAAATTAGGCAGACTCTATCTACAAGCGCAGACCTAGAAAAGGCTCTAGATGAAAAACAAACACGAAGAGGTTACCTAGAGCCAAGAAAACACAAGATACCCAAAGATCACATTTTTAGCACAAAAGAGATTTCCTTTTCCCAGAGGGACAAAGCAGGGAAATAGAGGAAGAGGGAGAAAAGGAGGGAAGAGGAACAGGCAAGGGTGAAGAAGAGAGACAGATAATCAGGCCCAAACGTAAAATGGTAAAGCCATGTTTGAATGAGACGCTCAATTTTTCCATTTATTTGTTTATGTGTTTGGTTGCTTACGTACTTCATCACTTTACATCCTGATCCCCGCCTCCTCCCTCCTCTCCTCCCAGTCTCAACTCCACCCTCTCCTTTCCATCCTGTGCTCTGTTTCTCCCAGAGAAAAGGGGGCCGTTTGGAAATATTTTGAAGTTAAGTGCTACTCAAGAATAAAGCAATAGTAGTCACCATTTGCTATATTATTTGTAATAAAAACTTCCGTTGTCACTCCGAGCATTGCAAGTAAGAGTGGGGTGTCTTGAAGATAGAAACCCTTTCAGCATAGAACCTACTTGAACTGTTTTCCATGCACATTTCATAACAATGCTTAGAAAAAGAGTATGAATGGCAGTTTAAAATAAAACTATATTATTGGAGGAAAAAAAACAAGGTAGAGAAATATTTTTTCATCAGATCTACAGTAAATGACAAGATAACAACGAGAGAGTACCTCTTTTCAATAAATTATCTAAACATATCAAATTACGTCACTTAAATTCTATAGGCCCTCATCCTCAGTAGTATTCTACACTCCCCCGAGGTGTAAACCGTATTCTGTCAATGTGAGGTGGGACTGAAAGCTCTGCTGAGCATTTGTCTCAGACGGAACTTTCCCATTACACAGTTGACTTTCCTTCAGGAATCAAAACGATGCCGGACTAGAAAGATTCATTAATGTTTGCAAAAACTAATTTAGGTAATTAGTATTTCTAGGTGGTGAAAGGCAAATTAAATTCTATTTCTGCCGCCAAGTTTCACTGAATATTCCTTTTACTAGATAGTAGCATGAACCAAGAGAACTGGAGATGAGTGATAATTTAATTGCCTAAATTTATTTATCATTTACATGTGCGTGTGTACCACTTTGATGATCTGCTTATCTGCTTTTTTGCTTTACTCAGAATGTGGCACCATGCCAAGGCTTACATGTGGCCATTGCTCTCCTACTCATCTCTGCCATCTAGTCTCACTTAACATACTGCATTAATTAGCCAAATTTATTTAATCTGTGCAATTTAATGATGGCAGTCTTGATGTAGCCAGAAAAACCAAAAAAAATTTAACTTTGTATGTGTTTAGAATAACGCATTCATGCATTTATGTTTTCCTTTTTCGTCACTGTAGTTGTGACAATTTATTTTTTAATTTTTATAACCTATTTACATGTTAATTGTTATGCCCTTTCTTGCATCCTTTGATTTCCACCCTCAGTCCCTCCCTCTTTCCCTCCCCAAGGCCTCTGGCAGGGGGAGCCCTCCTCCCCTACCTCCTGACCCCAGCCTATCAGGTCTCATTAGGACTGCTGGCATCCCCTTCCTCTGTGGCCCAGCAAGGATGCCCCACCAAGGGGAAGTGATCAAATAGCTGGACCAGGGTCCATGTCAGATGTTACCCCTGCTCCCCTTAATAGGGGATTCACATGTAGAATAAGCTGTCCATTGGCTAGATTTGACCAGCGGGTCTATGTTCTCTCTGTGAAATGTCCTTGGTTGGTGCATCAGGTTCCACAGGCACCCCTGAACCCAAATTGACTGGCTCTGATGGTCTTCTTGTGGAGTTCCAGTCCCCTCTGTGTCCTTCTATCCCCCCACATTTCCACCGGACTCTCAATGCTCTGCCCACAGTTTGGCTGTGGATCTTAGCATATGTTTTGATCCCCTACTGGGAGGAGCCTTTCAGAGAACATCTATGTTGAGCTTCCCTCTTGTTTCCTCTCAACTGCTTCTAGTGTCTATTCTACTTGCCATTCTGAAAGAAAATTAACCATTCTCCCTAGGGTCCTCTTTGTTATCTTCTTTAGGTCTATGGATGGTAGTATGATTATCCTGTATTATATGGCTAATATCCATTTATACATGAGTATATACCATGTATGTGCTTCTGGGTCTGAGTTACCTAACTCAGGTTGATCTTTTTCAGGTCCATCCATTTGCTTGTAAATTTCATGATTTCCTTGATTTTAATAGCTGAATAGTATTCCATTGTGTAAGTCTACCACGGAATCTTTATCTAGTTTTCTACTGAGGGACATGTAGGTTGTTTCCAGAATCTGGCTATTATGAGTAAAGCTTCTATGAAAACAGTTGAGAAGATGTCCTTGCTGTATGCTGGAGCACCTTTCTGGTATATGTCCAAGAGTGGTATGGCTGGGTCTTGTGGTAGCACTGTTCCCAATTTTCTGAGAGATCACCAGATTGATTTCCAAAGTGGTTGTACAGGTTTGCATTCCCACCCATAATGGAGGAGTGTTCCCTTTTCTCCCACCCTCACCAGCATGTGCTGTCACTTGAGTTTTTGACCTTACCTATTCTGACAGGCGTAAGATGGGATCTTAGAGTTGTTTGATTTACATTTCCCTGATGACTAAGAATATTGAACATTTCTTTAAGTGTTTCTTGGCAATTTGAGATTCCTCTGTTGATATTTTTTTAATTTTGGCATTTTAATCTCAACTTCTTTATATTATTTTACTTTTCTAGTCATTTACAAACTTATGTAGACATAAAATATATATGTAGTAAAAAAAATGGCCTCAAATTCACAATTTTCAACCACAGCCTCCTGAAGGATGCTATAAGCTTGTATTTTTAGATACTAATTTGAATTACAATCCAAATTATAGGAAAAGCAGTTATTTTATGACACAGTCAAAGTTAAAAAATGACAAAATAACACCAATAAGAAATATTTGTTATAAATCTTTCCAGATGTTAAATAACTTCTTTAGAGATCTGGTTCATTCATTGAAATAATATTTGGAGTGATGTGCAAGGTGCATGTAAGAGATTTAAAAAGGTATAATAGAATCTACTGTCACTAACACCTGAAGATAGTTATTATATTTCTCTGGAGTATGTTCTTATATGGACTCTGTGCCTAGGGACAGAAGACTCAACAAAGAAAGTGAATTTGGGACCAATTTCCTTTAGGAACATTGATGAAAAATCTCAATAAAACACTCAAAAACCATTTCTAAGAGCACATTAATAATATCATCTTTGATAACTGAGTAGACTTCATACCTGGCATGCAGGGGTATAAGAAGGTGTCGTGACTAAAGCAACATTTGATGGTTTTGTAGCTGTTGAATGCATAAAATGTTTTCAAGAATTGGCTTAGTCATTGTTATCCTTAGAAATGTGTATTGTATTCACATGAATGTAGTTTTTTGGTTTTTTTTGTTTTTTTGTTTTTTCAAAGTAACTAATTATTCTCCACTTCAGATAACTCTACTAGAGACTGTGGAGACAAGTATGAAACCACTTTAAATAATGGTTGAAATAAACATATGTGAGTTATTTACACACATATTTTGGAGAATTCAACTAAATAAAATAGTATTTGAAAACATTTATATTGACTGGTAAGTACTATAATAAATAACATATTTCTAATAAATTGTATTATAACTGGAAGTTTTGAGACTATACTATAATTATATCATCTACTATTCCCTTTTCTATCTCTAATCATTCCTATGTGTTAGACTACTGCTCTCTTTCAAGTTCTTTTAAATAATTGTGTGTGTGTGTGTGTGTGCATTCTTAATCATATAAATACAACCTGCTCGGTCTGTATGTTTATATATCTATATATGTTATATATGTATGTATGTGTGTATGTATATATGTGTGTGTATGTGTGTGTGTGTTAAATAACATACAGGATTGACAACTTGGTATTGGATCATTAGTAAAGTGATCCTTCCTGAAGAAGACAATTTCTGCTTCTCTTCCCATTCCTTACTTGCCTATAGTTCCTTGTCTGTTCCGGGGGCCTCTTGAACAATTACCTTTCGACATTAGCGTACCTGTTAATGTTTTTCTTGTTCACTGCATGTTTTGGGAGCCATGATAATGCACTCAAGTTGTAGCTTCACCTACATTTCTAGGAAACCAAGTCACAGAAACTGTTTATTCCTCTGTGTTGTGAATCTTTCTACCTCTTCTTCCACAATGATCACTGCTCCAAATAGTGTAGGAGTCGTTTGTAGATGTACCAGTTAGAACTTGACCCCAAAAGTCTCCATTTTGACCAGCTGTGGTATTCTAAAATGGTTTCTAGAAAGAATGACTCAAAATGTCATAAGAGTTATACAATAAATCTTATACAATATACAATTTATACAATAAACCTACTAGCAATGCTTATGATTCATGTAACTCTATCTATTCACATAAGTATAGTTTAAATTACAGTAACCCCAAAGGCTGAAAATGAATACCTAAGGAGCCATAAATGACTTTCGGTACCCCAATATCAGTAAGTTAAACTCTCTTTTGAGTTTTTTAAAGGGTTGTTCAAGATGGTCCTAACATATTTTAATCTATTGCTATAGTTCCTTTCTAGAGGTGAAAGGTTAAGCCTATACTGCTGAAGGCACCACTCAGTTCAGAGCAGAACCCAGAGGACTCAATTTGAGTCTGACCTGAAAGCCTTCCACCTGAGGATAAATTTCACAGTATGAGATAGTGTCATACAATCTCTCTGAGGAACAAAGCATTCTACAGTCCTACCTAGCTATGACTCATATAAATCACCATAATGCCATCCTGGCATAATAACCTTAAGAATACAATAGCATCACATATGACTTTGTGGTAACCAACAACTCTCTCAGCGATTCTCAACCTATGGGTTATGACTCCTTTGCTTTCACAGGTGTCACTTAAGACCACTGGAAAACACAGATGTGTACATTGTTATTCATAACAGTAGCAAAATTACAGTTAGGAAGTATCAATAAAAATAATTTTATGGCTGAGGGTCACAACAATGTGAGGAACTGTATTAAAGTGTCACAACATTAAGGAGGTTGAGCACCACTGCTCTAACTAGACTTAAGGCCCACCTGACAAGAGAGAAAACTTTCATAATACTAGAACCTAGCCAACTGCTCATTAGTTAGAACAGTTCATTAGTAATGAAATTATGGATCTCATGGGAGGAACTACAGCTGCCACATTACTAAATCAGTATAGGTCCCTAAGAACATTCTCAATATTTATTTTTATACCGACAGATTAGTATAGTCCTCACTCGCTATTAATAAAATCTACCTAGTGGATTTTAATAATCAATAGTTATTTTGACATCTAAATCAAAGTCAAGAATATAGAAATAAGAATATATTTATATATCATTTATATAATTATAATAAATATAATAATCAAAATAAATAATGATTGTAAATATATTGTTATTCATATAATTATAATTGATTTGTTTTGTCATTGAAATCCAAGCCACGAATATTCTTTAAAATAATAAGTATCACTAGACTGCTCTGGTTTTCCTGTCTCAGTTTTGACTTCTCATTTTTCCTACACAATTGCTTAGTAAAAATAATAAGGCCTCAGCATATGGACTTGCAAGATGAATATAAAATTTGAATTGAGACAACTAAAATTAGTTTTCCTCCTTAGACTTTTGAATTAATCTTTTTGCACTTAAAATAATCAAGGAAAACTTACATCATGTATGATTATAATCATCTCAATATGATTGAAAATGGGACTGTTTGGCTTTATTAGTAAGTATGACAAGAAGTTCGTTTTTAGCATGCCTTTTCTAAGAGCCTTCATTCAAAATTACTTATAATTTCATGGTTTTAAATTAGTAAAATAGGACAGCACTAAGAAATCTCAAAACTTAGTATTTTACTTTACAGATAATATTAGTAACGTCCTTTAATTTTAGAATCTTAAGCCTAAAAGAGTCTTATTTTCAGTTTCAAAATCATTACATATGATCTTCATCTCCAGTTAGTCCTGAGCCATTCAAACTAATGCATCATGTTGAATAGGGTTCCAAAATGGAGAAAAGACCACCACTTGCTAGTTAAACATTTCTTTCTTTCTTTTGTTCTCTCTCTCTCTCTCTCTCTCTCTCTCTCTCTCTCTCTCTCTCTCTCTGTCTGTCTATCTCTCTTTTCTTTTTTAGAAGGGAGAATTTATTTGAGCTTATAGTTCTAGTGGGAATGTCTACATGGTGAGAAAGGCATGACAGCAGCAAGTGCCCAGAGCAAAAAGCTGAGCCTGTGTGAGACATTTTTCATTTAAACCACCTCATTCTCCTTCCTGGTCCCAACAGTGTCAAGGCCACATCATAGTGTGAAATGCATTCACTCCAACCATGAAAGTCTTCATAGTCTTTCACAGTGTCAACATTTTTTTAATAATCCAAAGTCAATCTCTAAATAAAATTCAAGCAAACATCATATGGAGGAGATAATTGGGGTTTGGAGATCATTTGTATTGACTTTGGTTTCTGTGTCTTCATGTCTTGTCTAACTATGCAGTTGTTCAGGAAACCGTGTTTCCTTTCCTTAAAGGACACCTCTCCTCTAGGTCTTATGACTTTATTTATTCATGGGAAGATATTTTTACAGTTAAAATCAAATTTGAATATGTCCTAAAGAAATACCTAGATGATATGAAGAACCAAAGAGAAAAAGAAAGGGAAGAAAAGTGAAAGCTAAAGGAGTTAATTGCCTGAATCTCTTTTGTTTTCCGTAGAGAAAAGAGCTTCATATATACTATCGACAAGTTCTGAAAACCTAAGTCCTCTTTAGTTATATTTGTGCCTTTCAATGATATTAGCTTCATGAAATTTTTTAATCACTTCTAAGGTTGGTACTCTTGACAATCCAGGGGAAAGAATGACTATACTGTTGTATAAAACCCAGACAATTATAATATTTGTATATTATACTGAAAATAAAATAGCACACAAGGCAGAAATGAATTTCCTTGACACTGAAGGCAATAACTCCAGTGATGCTACCTCTGCCCACTGTTGCTCTGTGTTTCACATATGTCTCATATATGTCACAGAAGTAAAATATTTTGCATCTTATTCAATATAACCCAACTATTGTAGATGTTTTGATAGTATATGGTTAATTATATTTATAGTTACTAAACATTTCTATATTTTGGAAGACAAAGATAAAATTTCTCAGCTAAAGGGAAAAATGGTCAAAAATCAGTCTCATATCAAAAATAGTTGCAAAATATGATTCATATGTAATGAAACAATTATTAAAGCTTGAAACTTCATTTTGACCATTTGAACCCCCTCCATAATTCCTCAAAATGCTCAAGCAGTACTTTTCTTCTCATCTACAGGAACTGTATTTTGGATGTACCCACAAAGTAATTGTTAAACAAGACCTTTAAAAAATTTATTTATTCATTTACATTTATTTTATTGCACATGTATAAAACAAACTACATACAGCAGGGAGAACCATGTGACAATCCTGAGTTCTATAAATGTTACATTCATAGTGGTTTGGCTATTTGTATTTGTCAAGCCTGAAGTAAACGTCTTTCCTTTCTTATTGGGTCTTAATTTCTGAATGAAATTCTTATCTATCCTATCTCAACTCCAATAACTAAACTCCTTTATCTTGATCTAAAAAGATCTTATCACCTAACCTACTAAACTTGACTGTAAAACTTTTTGTTTTAATGTTGTACACTGCAATCACAAAGTTCACAAATCATATGTTGCTGAAACTACAACACTGATATACGCAATTAATGTATTTTAAAGTAAAAAAAACCTGTTTTTTGATTAGCTCTTCAATATCTCTTTAAACACTTCTTAAAAAGTGAATTTATTTACTTGTTTTCCTTGAGATTGATTTTTTTAAGTTTCCCTCAAACAGCTCAACCTATAAAATCAGCAGAGTCTTGCTTTACATTCAGTATAATAGATAAGATGGAGGCTTTGGATTCCTCCAGCCTGCTTCACCCTTTGCCTTATAATGACTGAATCCATTGATTTATACTTCAATAGAATCAGTTAGTACTAGTTTTATGTGCTGTATCACAGATAAGAGTACATTAAATCCAAATACAATTTGAAGAGAGAAAAATCTAAAAGGATAAGTCAACTTTAAAGAGAGACTGAAAGAACATATGAGAGAAATTGGATGAACTTTTCTATGAAGCTATGAGGAATAATTTCGCAAGGGAAAATATCTTTATATTAGGGATATGTAAATAATGTAAATATTGTCTGCATATCAGTGTTTCTAAGACAATAGTTTTAGTAAAACTTAAAAATCCTTTCTGGCAGATTTTTCAATTTTGACTTTAAAATCACATTCCATGTAAAGAAAAGTACTAAGAAAAATTCAGGTAGCTATTTTTATAAAATTAATGCCGATTGGGAATGCTGACTTACACAGCATTGCTCTCTCTACAAAGCTGGGTCTCCCTGTTCCAGAACATGTTATTCTATTCCATTTGTTCAATGTACTTTGAAATAGCTTAATACTTGCAAAGTAGTCATTGTTCCGATTTTATAAATTCCTTGCTAAGGCCTCATAATTTAATATTTTATTTACCTTAAAGATGAGTTTATCTCCATTAATGTCAATGTATTTTCTAAAATTATATGTAGGAATTCAGTTGTATAAATTCTTATCAAACACATAAGACCATTTATCTTGCCTTATTTTCTTTAAGATCATATTTCTCAGGTCCTCACACTCTCCATATGGTCTAAGTTAGCCCCAAACTGGTGGTGCTTCTGAGACGCTCTGCTCAGTACTGCTGCTATAGTCAAATGCTGCAAATCCAAATATTAAATATGTTCCTTTAAATTTTTTTCTTTCCTATTTTTTCATATAAATTTTATTACCTATTAATAGTCATTATTTTGCTCTACTTTACAGAATCTCATATGAAATTTGAATGCATGACTGGATTAGTAACAACTCCATCATTCTAAGCTGTGGGGGTAGGAAAATAAACTCAAGACTAGATATGTTTGCACACTGCAGAGTGAGACCTGGTCTTTAACATGAAAGCAAAACAGACCAAAATCAAAATACAAGTACTATGTTAATCCAAATTTGAATTTCTCCCAGGTTACTCTAGGTTTTCTTGACATAAACAGAGTCTTGACTGCTTATTACCTGATTATTACTATTTGTTGTTGTTGTTGTTGTTTTGAGACAGAGTTCTTTGTGTAGCCTTGGCTATCCTAGAACTCTCTGTGTAGATCAGAGTAGCCTCAACCTCCTGAGTGCTGGAACTAAAAGCATACACTATCACCACCCAGCCAACTGAGTGTTTTTAAATTGTGTACCGAAGCAATTTTTAAACATGGGATGATGGTGCCTTTTTAAAAAACAAGAGTAGCTTTGTTTACCATTCATTAGAAAAGAAGTACATTTTAAATATTTAGCTCATTTGTACTTGGCAGCCTTGAAGAAAGTACTATTTATCCTAACTAGGTAAGTCTAAAGTTTTGTACTTAAATCATTCTCTGTCATATCTTGTATTTATCAACTCAAAAAATGTTTTTCTTGGCCTTAAAACATTGTCTTACATCCTAAACAACTTAAACCTAACTGTGAAAAAATAACTCTCTAGTCTTCAATCCATTCAGAGACCTGAGAAGGGATAAAATTATTACTTAAGAAGCAAGTGCAGGCAAGCAGTTTTCAAAACTAAGATAGGACAGAGATAGTTTACTACCTGGTCAGTCACCTATTCTCTCTATATAACATTGGAACATCATCTTCAGCCTTCTGGACCAGTATATCTGGCAGACATAACTGTGAAGCAGGAAACATAAGGCACTTGGTTACCCTGTCATGACAGATCCTTGCAGCCAATGAGCCAAACATTTTGAATGTAAACAAACAAACAAACAAACAAACAAACAAACACAAGAACCAGAAGCTCCTTTTCAGAGGATGGCAGCTATATCTTTGACCAACTTCACTAGAAGCTCTACTGTTACATTAAAGAAATGCAGTTTTGTTAAAAATATTTAAACACGTGTAATAAACTACTGAATTTTTCAAGAATAAAGGTACTTTTTGCTGGCAATAAAATTAAATATGAATGCAATCCATAAGAACAATAACAAAAAATAGGATAATGATTTCAATACAAATAGGTTGGACACACACATGCACACACACACATACACACACACACACACACACACACACACACGAAGTAGATATCCAAGTGAGCCCATATGCATCATCCTAATTCTAGAGAAATTTTAATGCAACATGAAGGCTGCTATGATAAGGAATCACATCTAAAGACCATGTAGAACTATGTGATCTGGCTGGAGTGCAGATATGACCTAAGGAAACACCTTTAATTCAAAACAATGAAGACAAGGTTAGTTTATAGAAGGAATCAGACATGTATGCAGGGCAGACAAATTAATGAATTGGAGAATGAGTTGATAGAATTAGTCAGAGATAGGATATGCCCAACTCTCGTGAGAACAAGACAGAAAAGAGGCTACATAGGAGTAGCACACTGAGGTGGTTTTGTTTGTTTTGTTTTGTTTTGTTTTAAAATATGTTTTATTAATTTATTCATATTACATCTCAATTGTTATCCCATCCCTTGTATCCTCCCATTCCTCACTCCCTCCCATTTACCACTTACTCCCCTCTCTGATGTCTGTGACTGAAGGACCTCCTCCCCCTGTATATGCTCATAGGGTATCAAGTCTCTTCTTGGTAGCCTGCTATCCTTCCTCTCATCTACCCAATGGACAGGACATTCTTTGCAGTTGAGTGGAGAGTGGGGTCTGACTTTTACACGCACTCTGGTGCCCCATATTTTTTGGGTTTTTTTCCCTGAGAGTTTCTTACAGTTTTCATACAGGGGCAGTTTTACAGAGACACGTTTCAGGAAGAACAAGCTAGACACAGGTGAAGACAGAATCAGCAAGAGAATAAGGAGGATCCAGAACTCTTTCTTTCTCTCTCTGGATTTCCCTCTCTTCCCCCTTCCCTCTCTCTCCTTCCCTTCCCCCAGCCCCCAGCATGTGCTCCCCTTCACTCCCTCTCTTGTGGTGCTTCTAATGAACCTACATTTATGTATTATAAAAAAAAAGAAAGATCCAGAAGAGTAAAACATATTGCAAGAATTAGTTTGAGGTCAGGCAGAGAAATTCAGTCAGAAGCCAAGAGAAGCCATTTTAAATTCATCCACTTTCAGAGAAGTTCAAGACAGAACGCTGAATTGAAAACATGTGGAGAGATAGTTAAACCATATGTGAAACAAAAGAAGATGAAGGGATACTGCAGGTTCAAGGAAGTTGGCAAATACAAACAGGCAAAACACTATGAATGTAACATTTATATAAGTTCTAATTGATTCATGGTCCTTCTTGCTGTATGTAGTTTATTGTATATGTGTAATAATATAAATGTATATGTTAAAGTAAAAAATAAAACACAATAAAATAAAACCCTCCAGAATTCCGAAGAGGTAGAAAGGCCTGTGAATGGCTTTCATCTCATGCCCTAACATGGGGAAAAGTTACACTAATTCCCAAAGCTAGACGAGATGGCCAGAGGAATGTATGCATCTGTCATATGCTCCTGAGCTATAGTTTAAGAATGAATTTGTTTCCTTTAATGCCATTTATTTCCCCAGAATTCATTAACAGTACCAGATAACCTTTTTATATTTTTAATAATGTAAATAAAGCTACAAGTCCAATAGCTAATGGTTGTAATGTGGCTTTAAATACTTGTGGTTTCAGAGAACATTTTTCTTCAAATGATATTATCAGGGATGCCTCAATAAATATGAAAGTTGCTTGTGTGTTGGTACACACTCAAAACTGATCACGCTACAGACTGGTATACCATCCATTTGTTACTGTTATTTGACTCAGAACATACACTGCATCATACTCACTGCTTTATTAGATTTGCATCATTAATCATAAAATATATTGTTTTGGGACAATTAGGATAATGAATTAAATTAGCTACTTCCTGATATTGATGTACCTTGCACTATTGAAATAAAATTTACCTGGAATGATGCACTACTTTTAAACATGCTGTCAACATAAAACATGCTGTTTTCTAATATTTTATTTGACATTTCTACATTGGACATTGTAAATGAAATTGGCCTCAAGTTTTATTTTTATAATTATCTTTTGTAGATTTTTCTGTCTTTTGCAATCAAAAAGGAGGAGGAAAATGAGATTCTTTTAGAATATACTGATATTAAAAGTCAAGATGATGAAATTGTGACTAAAAGGATAATAGGAAATTGAAATATGTTTCTTGTAACTGCCCAGTATTAGATGTCCATTCAGAAAATTTCATTCACAAGGAATATAAAACATCTCTAATTTTTGGAGCAAAATATTTTTAAAAAGTAACCTTTGGAGATTGTTACAATACCCAAGATATTATGTTTTAAACATTTTTCCCATGAAAGGAAATTGGAGTTCATAGGCACAAAGTACATAAGATCCCAGATTGTTTTATTAACGATATTGAAATAGCACCTCACTATAGCCTATACTTGGATGTTACAAAAGCTACAGTTTTTATACCTTTTCAGAAAGTAAAAGGTAAATAAAAACAACACTACAGATATACTTGAAAACACTTTGGAAGCCACCACCAATTTTCTACTCTGTGCCTCTTGCACTAGATTCCAACTCTCAGGATGTGGCAAACCAACACTCATTGCCTTAATCCTTGACACCTTCCACTGTGGATCTTCGAGCTCAGATGTCACCCCAACAGGATAACTATATTTTTCTACTCTTTCTGAAGTATTCTTTGACCCCCCACTCTGACAATTTCCTGTTTCTCTTTTTTTAAGATGTCTTTTTTATTTTAAAGAAACTCTGGGAAGAGCTTGTTCATACCCTGTTTCCTCAAGACTATAGGGCCTTGGTAAAGCTGCCAACTTTATTATGTCCTCACACTACGTGGTCTGTGTGATGCCCCTCTCTCTTGTGGACATAGATGGTCAGTCTTTCGTCTCCTTGGTTATTTGTATTTATTTTAATGTTTAAACTCATTCTTTGAATCATTCTCCATAACAGCCTCTCTATTTCTCGATTGCCTTTACATATTTACTTCAGACCATCTTACTACTTATTATGTAATTATTCTTGTGTGTCTTTCAAAGCCTCACATCATTCAATTTCAAGTCACCTCTCTCTCTCTGTTTTCATTACATTCTTAAGCGCAGTTACCAATTGTTTCTATGTCTTAGTGTCCAATTTAAAGAAAATCCTATGGAAATTCTTTCTCTCATCCCATACATGTTCTCATTTTTTCTTCCTTACTTAAGTTTATTTTGCATAATTAATTCTTATTGTTCCTTTGCATTCAAGTTTAACGACCTGATTCCTCTTACCACTTTAAGCCTTAGATTAGAATCACTTTACCTTGCCTTGTAAAACACATATTTTAGATATGTCAGACAATTGTTTCCTATTTGTGTTTCTCTTGCTTTTCATTATGCATGAGGTACAGTGCAATTGGAAAAAATAAACTCTATAATAGGATTTACTGTCAGAATTCATTGACTGTACATTTGGGAGGGAAGAGATTTTAAAGTTCCATGTCATTTACCAAAAGAAAATATTAAAAATAACATTTGACTACACATAGTGACATTTAGATTATTATATGATGACTATTACAGTGAACTCTAATTTCAGATGTGCTATAAGACCTTGACCTTTTTGGATATGACTAGGATGCTGCTTTCAGAAAGAAACAAACAATAACTGTTTTAAGATTGTAAGTGACTATCAAATATAAGATGTCAATTGTTAACTCATTTGCTTTTCAGTTGGGATTACAACTTATTCTGTAATCCTTATTGATCCAATAGAAATTCAATAGATATAACTGCATCAAATAGCTCTTCCTCATTCTACATAGCAAACAAAAGTCCAAATACAGGGTGTCTACAAATGGATGCTTAATAACGAGAACATAGCCGACTACACAGGCCATGCAAGGTTTTACTAAGCAAAATATGTGTTCATTAGAGCCAATTAACATATATTATTATTGCCATTTTTGTATCTATGGAGCCTAATGTACTGTTCAGTTTATACATGAGAAAAAATGAAAGCTTATTTGTTCCAAGAAGATCTGCAGTTGCATGGTTAAGTTCTGAAAAGTGACCTGTTTCATATGATACAATCTTACCAAGACAGAATGTGCATGGCTGACAAATTTAGTAAGGAATTTGTAGATTTTGCTATTATATATCATGACATCTAATCATAGTACAGTAAAAATGCACATAAATAAACATTGTTTCTCTGTGACAGTGTCTTCCATCATCAATGTTCAATAGCTTTAGCTATTTAATGATTATAACCTTCTACAGCTTTCATCATGAATTTCCTGTTTGTTTACTTAGGTAACAGCATAGTAAGGTGACTTGGGTGTATTTTTATGATTACTTTAAATACAGCTAGAATATATCCTTCTATGTCCAAGAATCATTTGTGTCTCCTTAGTGCTAATATTCTTCTTATAATCTTAAATTTTAACCAGCAGAGCAAAACATACCTCCATTTTGCATTGTCTTCTTCCATATGACTTAAACCATGTGCTACCGAGTTCCTCCTCAATTGTTGATCATTGTTTATGCCACTTTTCTTAAAAGTTCAAGCTTTTTCCATTGAATTTTGAGGTTCTATGACAATTTTGTGGAATCCTAAACATTATATAGATATTATAAAATTTTTTCCTCAGAAGCACATTTAGAAAAATATAGCAATAACACAATAGAATCATATTCCCATTTCCACTAAATATACTTTTCTGCTAACAAATACATGAAGCTGGTGATAGTTTAATTTAACTGATTTATCTACAAGAGAATTAAGGTTCAAGACGTTTTATGAGATGCTTCATAGATGCCTCTTTGCAATGTGATGAGCCACCTCTATAACCATAAATATATGAAACGACATACAGTGGTTGCCTGCTTTGTGAAGTCTTGTTTTAGGGTTATTTGGTCAAAATGAGAGTCTCCAGTG
This sequence comes from Acomys percivali, assembly GCA_907169655.1. Lineage (NCBI taxonomy): Eukaryota > Metazoa > Chordata > Mammalia > Rodentia > Muridae > Acomys > Acomys percivali. The sequence goes on from OU015752.1 coordinate 11,295,122, forward strand.
TGAGACCTACTAAGAAGAAAACACCTTTTAGAATGAGATAAGTCTTCTCCTTAGGCTTTTGTTTGGTTGGTTTATTTTTATTTGTTTGTTTATTTGTTTTGTCAACTTGATACAAGCCACAGTCACCTGGGAAGAGTAAACCTTAGTTTAGGAAAATCCTTTATCACTTTGCCTCAGGCAAATCTCTGGGGCATTTAAATAAATTGAAGAGAGACAACCAGCTCACTATAGCCGCTACCATCGCAGAGCAGGTGCTTCTGCAAGCCATAAGAAAACAGGCTGAGTAAGCTTTGATGAGCAATTAGCAAGTAGTACTTCTCCAAGGTCTCTGATTCAGTTTTGCCTCCATATTTCTGATTGTGTTCCATCCCTGACTTCCTGTTACAATGGAATGCAATACATATGATGAACTTTTTCTCCCAAATTGCTTTAGGATGGTGTTTTATCACAGCAATGCAAAGCAAACAAAATCATTAGGCTACAAGGGGGCCATTTTCTTTTACAGCATGCTTGAACATCTTTGCCCCAATTTACGGCTTAGTCATAGAGACTTGATGAGATTTTTTAATTCTGGTTCACTCTGTTGATTAACCTTAAGCAATAAAGCTAACTTTTTCAATCAATTTCTTTGTGTTCTCAAAAGTGCATGTATTTAATCATCTCTACATCTCATCCTGTTTTAAAGTTTAAGAAATGCCTGTAGCTTAGTGGCTGTGGAAGCCTCCAACGTACAGTAAGTAGCAAAGTGAGATAGTGAAGACAAAAGACTGAGCAAATTGATTCAGCAACCAAGAAAACTTGTTTTCTCCTTCTCTTATCTCTCTTACAGAATAACAGGGTAGAAATATTTGAAAGGAAATTTAGAGCTTTTCCTAACACAACTATCAACCAGCTATTAAATTCCTTCTACTATATTCCTGACAACAGATCAACCATTAAATAAACTCCCAAGAATGATGTAAAAAGAACCCTGAAATGTCAATTGAAATTTTAGCTCCCTGTAAATTCAATAGAAAATGATGCTCATATGGTATATCCCATAGTATTGAAACACAGTCATCTTCATATTTGTTACAAATGCATAGAAAATTCTAAACTATACAATACTTTGCAAAAAGTGATTTTATTGATTCCATGTCACATATATTGTATTACTTCTGAGAGATATGCTTCAAAATGTATTATAAATTTTTCTACTCTCTTAAATTTATTCCCAACCAAGCTAAGCTTTTAAAAGACAATGAAAATGTTACTCATAGGCTCAGATGTTTAAAAACTGGGTTTTCAGTTGAGACAGGAGTTTGGGGAATATTAGGAAGTGTAGGTTTGCTGGAGGGGCTCTGCCACTGGGAGTCACCTTTGGGGATTCAATAGATTCCCACTATTCTGCGTGTGCTCTCTGCCTCCTGCATCTGAATCTAGACATAAGGTCTTCGCTGTTGCTCCAGCCTCTTGTCATGGTGCTTTAATTCAGCCATCATAGACTCTAAACCTCTGGACACATAACCCCAATTAAACCATTTATTTTATGAGTTGCCTTGGTCATGGTGTCCTATCAGAACAGTAAAAAAGATGCTAATACAAAAATAAAAGTGCATAATAATTAAAATAGCAAGAGAAACATTTATATTTACTGAATTACTGGCTGGATGGCCCATGGATTACGTTAAACAGGTTTAAAGTAGCAACCCGCCTTGTTCAAATTCTTCAATGAACCATCCACATTCATCCCCACCCAATTTTTTTTCAGGAAGCTGAACTTATTTTCCTCGAATATATGTGGAGTGCTGGTTCCTAGACTGCTTCTTCTAATATTATTTGATCAGCTGTTATTTAGTGAAAGTTACTACAGCTCTGGTGCAGCTTTCTTTTCTTTTTTTTCCCCCTAAATCTTAGTTTTAAATACCATCCTGAGTTTGGTTCATTTGAAATCTTTATATGTAGCATAGTAAGGATACTAAAAAAAAAATCTCCCAAGAAGATTCCATCCTCAAAGTGCACAATTCTAATTTAATGTTAAGATGCTTCACGGCAACCAAAGTAACATATTCTGTTAGGTCATACCCTTGACAGCTTATTTTGATAGATATATGCATGACCCAAGGAAAAACCATTATAAAATATAATAATAATAATAATATAATACTTTTAGATATATTATTGACCACTTATAAAAATTTCCTTAAAATTTAGGGGTAAAATCCTAGTATTATAGTAGAAAAGAACAGAAAAATAGTAATGGAAAGGAAGGATTTTGACAGGAGAATGGGTAGTTTTTATTTCGGTAATTATGCTAGCATTTTCCCTAATCAGATTTTTCAAAACAACAAAATCTAACTTTACTTTAATGCAGAATTAGGACGCTTATAGATTAAAACTGAAAGGCAGCTTTTCACATGCCCTATGGGATATTACACCATTCCATGACAAATTCCTGCTTTTCAAAATTGTGTGTATGTAAGTGAGTGCGTCCAGGGAGAGAGGTTGCCATGGCAACACACAGCGGCAGGTGCCCAGTTGTTCTCACTCCACAGAGATTTCACATGAGTTTCCCATGTCTCCCTTAAGAGCTACTGTCCAAGATTTTACCTTGAGCAGGAACTAATTTTTTATTCTAGTGCATTAGCACTAAAATTTAGAGAGATAATAGCTTACCAACTAGATCCACAAACACAATTGACATTCCTCCAAATAACATCAACAAAACTCAAGCACAAGCTGTGAGGGAAGTGGCCAGAAGATGTACTTAAGCCCATGATCAAAATGTACTTAAAATGCTTTTTTTTTTATACAAACCCTTACATAAGATAGATTTCATTTGAAACATATGGAAATTAATGGGCAAAGTTTATGTTAAAAATAAATTTAGAACCACGTAGTGCCTCAAGCCTCGTAACATAGCACTGGGAGGGCTAAGGGAAGATGAGCAGGCGTTTGAGGCTCATGTGTGCTATGTAGTCAGACTTTATATTACCAAAGACATTTTGAGAGGGAGGGGTCCAAGATGACAGCACCAAACACACACTGCATCTGATTAGCCGGAAAACCAGGACTGCACAGCAACCTAAAGACCAAACTGAGAGCTACAAAACACCATGCTGCTGATTGCCAGGTGAGAAGTATCCACATTGTGTTGTGCATGGGTGGTTCTGAAACATTGCCACCCAGCTAACCCACAGAAAACTTCCAGGGACAGCCCACAAGCCATCATCTTAAGAAGGACTATGGGATATCCTGCAGCTTTGGGATCTCACCACCATCTACTGCTTGCCGGATCCAGGATGAGGAGTGAACAAGCAGAACTGAGTCCTGGCACTGGGCACAATTCACATTAGTTGCCTCTGAGAAAGAGTGCTGAGCACCCAAGCACCTATGGGATATGATGTCTCACAGCCCCTTGCCCCAACTGCTTGCTGGCCTAGAGCACTTAGGTCACAGAGCAGATAGGCAGAGCCCTGCCATCTCAACAAGGCCTGGGGAGGGTCTGAGCAGCTTAGAGCTCCAATTTCTCACAGCCCCCACCAGCTGCTTACCAGCTGAGCCTATATGTAACACAGAGCATACAGGCAGAGCGGAATCCAAATGCTGTCCACAATTCACATTAGCTCCCATCCTATGTTCAACTTTGGGCCTTGGTCTGTCTCTACCTACCTGCCTAACGCATCCTGCTCTGACACAGCTAGGAAAAGAAGCAAACAGGCTGAGCAGCCACCTGCATGGGCCACAATCTGCATTAGTTGCTATTCTGTGAGCAACTTCATGCCTTGGGTTGATCTCTGCCCACAATCCTGAAGCATACTGCTCTGACACAACTAAGATACAAAGCAAACAGGCTGAGCAGAGACCTGCTCAAGCCAAAATCCACATTAGCTGCTATTCTGCTAGCTGCTTCTGGCTCTGATCTTACCTAACCCACCTGCAGCTCATTGGCCTGAACTATCCAGGTCACAGAGCAGACAAACAGAGCAGAGGCCTGTGTGGGCCACACCCCACATTAGCTGTTGTTCCCTGAGCATCTTTTGGTTCTAATCTCTCTTCCCTAGGCAATGGCCTACTAGGCTATCCCAACCAGGGCACAGAGCAGATAAACAGAATCCTGTCATCTCAAGTAGGCTTTTAGAACACACCAGCAGCTTTGAGCTCTGGACACCCTCAACCCTCCTAGGGGCTTACCAGCCTGGCCCATCTGGGATACAGAGCTGAGTCTGAGCCAGATCAAGACTCACATTTGCTGCCATCTCTAAAAGGCACCCAAGAAGTTTCAAGCTCGAATCTCTCACAACCCCCAGCTTCTTACTGGCCTAGCCCATCTGGAACACAGAGCAGATAGGCAGAGTCCTGCCATCTCAAAAAGGGCTGTAGGGCACCTGAGCAGCATTGGACTTGGTAATCTATCAGCGCACTCCTCTCCTGCCTCACCTAACTGGGATACATTCAGGAAACCCAGATAAGCTGAGCTGGGTACAGGCTCTAACACCCACTGTCCAACATCCTAAGGAGGCCTCTGGAGAGCGCTAGTAAACAACCTTAGGCTTGGAGCTCCTGACCTGCCTAGTCAATGTGGAACATAGACAGGAACCCCTAGGTCTCCTAACACCAGAGACAACCAGATTTCTGAAGGACAGCACAAGAACTCAGAGCCATATGACACCACTGGAAACCAGTGATCCTACCACAGCAAGCCCAAGAGATATGAACACCCATGAAGCACAAGGAGAAGATTTCAAATATGAGGTGATGAAAATGATAAGAGCCTTGAAAGAAGAAAATAAATCACTCAAAGAAACACAGAAAAATACATTCAAACAGATGAAGGAATTGAACAAATCCTATAAAGAACTATAGGAAAATACATCCAAAGAAATTATGGAATTGAATAAATCCTATAAAGAATTACAGGAAAATTCAATCAAATGGGAGAAAGAAATGAATAAGACTATTCACAACCTAAAGAGGGAATTAGAAGCAAAAACAAACAAACAAACAAACAACAACAAAAAAAAAACCAACTAACCAAACAAACAAGAAAACATACAAACTGAGGCAGTCTTAGAGTTGGAAAACAAAGGGAAGAGAACAGTAATCATGAACATAAGCAATACCAACTGAATACAAGAGATGGAAAAGAGAATCTCTAGTGTGGAAGGTACAATCAAAATGACCGACACATCAATCAAAGAAAACATTAAAACTAAAAAGTTCCTGACACAAAACACCCAAGACGTCTGGCACACTATAAAAAGACCAAATATAAGAATAATAGTAATAGAAGAAGGAGAAGTCTACAAGCTCCAAAGTCTAAAAATCATTTCAACAAAATCATAGAAGGAAAGTTCCTCAACCTAAAGAAATAAATGCCTATAAACACACAAGAAGCCTACAGAACTCCAAACAGATCTACCAGAAAAGAAAACCCTCCTGCCACATAATAATCAAAACATTAAATGTACAGAACAAAAAATGATATTAAAAGCTTTAAGGGAAAAAGGTCAAGTTACATATAAATGCAAACCCATCAGAATTACACCTGACTTCCCAACAGAGGCTATGAAAGCTAGAAGGGCCTGAAGGGAAGTCATGCAAACATTAAGAGACCACAGATGCCAACTCAGACTACTATATCCAGCAAAAATTTCAATCACCATAGATGGAGAAAAACAGATATCCCATGACAAAACCAAGTTTAATCAGTACCTAGCCACAAATCCAAACCTACAGAAGGTACTAGACGGAAAACTCCAACTCAAGTAGCCTAACTACTCCCGGAGAAAAACAGTAAATAAACAACTACAGATCCACAAATCCCAAACACAGAAACAAACACACTCTACCACCACCAACATCAAGACAAAAGGAACTAACAACCACTGGTTATTAATATCTTTTAATATCAATGGCCTCAACTCCCCAGTAAAAAGAGACAGACTGATAGAATGGATGGGAACACAGGATCCATCATTCTGCTACAATCAAGAAACACACCTTAGTAATGAAGATACACGTTACCTCAGAGTAAAGGATTGGAAAACTGTCTTCCAAGAAAATGGAACAAAGAAACAAGCTGGCATAGCCATTCTAGTATCTAATAAAAAAGACTTTCAACCAAAACTAGTCAAAAATAGGGAATGTCACTACATCCTCTTCAAAGGAAAAATACTTTAAGATGAAGTCTAAATTCTGCACATCTATGACCCAAATACAGAAGCATCCACTTTTGTAAAAGAAATGTTACTAAAGCTTAAATCACACATCAGACCCCACACATTAATAGTGGGAGACTTCAACACTGATTTCTCTTCAATAGACAAGTCATCAAGAAAGAAACTAAATGGAGAAACAAAGGAAACTAATAAACATGAAACAAATGGACCTAACTTATATCTATAGAACATTTCATCCAAACACAAAGAATAGACCTTCTTTTCAGAACCTCATGGAACATTCTATAATATTGTCCACATACTTGGTCACAAAGCAAAGCTCAACAGATGCAAGAAAATTGAAATAATGCCTTGCATCTTATCAGACTACCATGGATTAAAGCTGGATCTCAAGAACAAAAGAAACGACTGAAAGCCTACAAACTCATGTAAACTGAACAACTCCCTACCCAATGACATCTGGGCAAGGGACAAAATAAAAGAGAAATTAAAAACTTCCTAGAATTCATTGTAACTGAAGGCACAACATACCCAAATTTATGGGGCACAATGAAAGCAGTGCTAATAGGAAAGTTTATAGTACTAAGTGCCTTTGTAAATAATCTGGAGAGATTCCATACTAATAACTTAACAGCACACCTGAAAATTCTAAGATAAAAAGAAGCAGAAACACCTAAGAGAAGTAAATGGCTGAAAATCATCCAACTCAGGGCTGAAATCAATAAATTCAAAACAAGGAAAACAATTCAAAGAAGCAATAAAACCAAGAGATGATTCTTTGAGAAAATCAACAAGATTGACAAACCTTTAGCCAAACTAACTAAAGGGCAGAAAGAGTATTCAAATCAACAACATCAGAAATAAAACAGCGACATAACAGTAGACACTGAGGAAATCCAAAGAATAATCAAGTCTTACTTCAAAAGTCTATATGCCAAAAATTTTAAAAACCTAAATGAAATGGACAATTTTATTGTGACTACTAACTACCAAAGTTAAATCAAGATCAGGGAAACAAATTGAATACTCCTATCACACCTATGAATATAGAAGCAGTTATCAAAAGTCTCACAACAACATGAACAAAAGCCCAGGACCAGATGGATTCGGCAAAGAATTCTACCAGACCTTCAGAGAAGAGCTAATTCCAATTCTCTTCAAACTATCCTGTAAAATAGAAACAGAAAAAACTTTACCAAACTCCTTCTATGAGGCCACAGTAACCTTGATACTTAAACCACAGAAAGAATCAACAAAGAAAAAGAATTTCAGACCAATCATCTTCAGTAATGTGGCTGGATACAAAATCTACTCAAATAAATCATTAGCCCTCCTGTATACAAAAGACAAACAAACTGAGAAAGAAGTTAGGGAAACTAAACCCTTTGCAGTAGGTTTGGAAATAGGGGTTGAAAAGAAAGAAGGGGAAATAGAGAAATATATAGGGAAGATAGAACAAAAAATATATTAGTGAATCTACTCCTCAACTAAATGCCTCAATTGTCATTCATAAGGTTATTTTTAATTCACTTGTATAGAATTTTATACATAGATGGAAATAAGTTTAATTTTAGATACAGTGGTGTTAAATTCAAATGTAAGATTATCCTTCACACACATTAGATACATTTCTTCTCAAATATGAGCTATTTTACACATATAACTCAATTTTAATACAAGGTTTACTTCCAATATTTTGAAAGTGCTATTGCAGGCTACTTAGGATAAATAAGTTATAAAATTTAATTATTACTTGATCAAATGATGGCAATATCAATTACTCATCTATTTTTATAACAAGAATATACATCATAGGCAAAACAGATAGATATGTTCTATAGAAAGGTAAGGTAAAATAATTAGACAAGGTCTTCAAAAACCTCAGAGACATACATTATAGGGAATTTAAAAATGTTTTTATTAGTTTAAATTTTCACTGTCATGAAACATATTAACTCCTGCAACACCCCACCTACCTCAAAGAGGATGATGAACATCAAAGAACCTCCTTATGGAAATGGATTCAAATGTGGCAAACAATCCACTGGAAAAAATCTCCTGAATTCTACCACAGATACCATTCTGCCTGAAAAAGGGCAAGCTCAGATGCAGGCAGAGTTGATGGTCAAAGTCTGCCAAGACAAGATAAGCAAGTCTTTGCCCCCACAAATATGTCTGTCAGATATATTGGGCTAGAAGTCTGGATATGATGTTTCAAAATTATAGAGATATTTGGGTGACCATTCAGGTAGCAAACTGTCTCTGTCAACTTCTCATATGGAAAGCTACTAACCTGAACTCTAGGTATACTCAGGTAATCAATTTTCTTCCTTCTCAAGTCTCTGATGGGGTTGAAGACCAATTGGTTTCGTCTTACAGTTCAGCTTAGTTACTTGTGGGTTAAAATGGTTTTAGGTCTAGATAGATGTTTTAAGTTAATAGAGATGAAATATGATAGATATTGATTTTCATTCAGAATTTTTGACTCACCAAGATAGGAAAGATGGTTTCTTCAAGGTTGCTAAATACAAGTAGCAAAAACACTATGAATGTAACACGTATATAATTCCTGACTGTGTCATGGTTCTTCTTGCTGTAGGTAGTTTATTGTATATATTTGTAATAATATAAATGTATATGTAAAAAAGAAATATAATAAAAGGTTTAAAAATATTGATGACTTAAAACAGAATTGAAACTCTATTAATGAAAGCTATGTTTTATATCAGAATCATAAGTTTCTGAATTCTAATTTATAAGTACTCAATAAAATTTATTTACTAGAATTTTGTTATCAGATAACAAATTTGTGATAATGAACTTGGAATTTGTAGAGGAAGAAAGCCTTGACTTTATCTGTGTCTCTTCCATTTTTATACATTAAAAATAATAGACTGTAATGAGTTTAACAATATATATTCATAAAAGTTGTATAAAATATTTTGGTTTCCATAAAAACATCAGTCCTGAAAACCCTATTGAAAACTTTTTAAATGATGATTCTAATAATAATTTTATGGAATTTATATAATGCATTCCATCAAAAATGATGTCACACAACATCTACGTACTTTCCTCATTGCATAACCCATGAAGATTGTTGACGAAATTACACGGAATCCCTTGATCTCAGTTTAAGAGGATAACAAGCAATATTAGATTATATATATTTGGATTTTGTTCTCATTGCATCAGGCTAAATTGTAAGAGTTCTTCTAGCCTGCATCTTGATGCTTTGCTTAAAACTATGTTCCCAATTATTTAGAAAGAACCATAAAATAATTCTTTTATGCAAGACATTGTAGATATGACACATCTGCTTTTAGTTTCAGAGGCTTTTTCAAACTCTGTTGACAAGCTTGTGCTCATGGAAGAAAATGATGGTTGTGGCAACATCTTTAAAAAAAGTCCAGAGTAAGTTATATGTTATGTGTTAGTAAGCTTCCAGTATTAAAAATAGGCAGTGCAGGGTACTGTTTCAAGTAAATCTAAAGTTCATGAAATGAATCTCCATATCTAAGACATATTGCTAGGAGACTCAGGCATCTCAGATTCCACACTCAGAGAAATACATTGGAAAGATCATTCGCACATGTGTTCTTGTTCTTCAATCCCAGAGAAGCCAAGTGTGGCAAGAAACCTTTGCTTGCACTGGGTCCACGACAGGAAAGCAAGTCTGAATCTGGAGATTAAAACCAGGCATTTCCTAAAATTACTACATGATTATAAGAGAATTTATGTAAATTAATACTCACAAAGTTGGGATATTTATGTTTTAGAAATTCACCAAGTTAATGTGAGAAAATAATCATCTAATTTTAATAGAAAATGCAATATAATTTCTTTAGAAAAATAAGCATACTTTTTGTACTTACATGTTCAGTAATGATGTGCTAAATATATGGTGAACATGCAGTACACTTGACATACTGTTTTGAGGAAGTTTCAGCTAGTTTACCCACAAACATTGTCCCATTGATTCCAAGCACCTGTAAACATCTACCTGAAATATTCTGGAGATCATTCCTATGAATCTGTCTTGGAAGGAGGAGTGAATACCACTGAAAACATGAAGGTAACAAGAAACAGTAAAGTTTAAAGAGGTTCACAAAGTTTATAGACCCCCACAATATGCTCACAAAGACTCTCTTCTAAGCCTGGAGTTATACCATAGGTACACAGATATTCTTTTGTGGATGTGTCAGTGAGATATTTTGTGGTATGATTATGCACATCACTGAGTTGACTCTTCAATAGTGTAGGATTTCAAGTATAATCCATGCAAAATTTCAGACTCTTTAGAGGTATGTTTGCCCAAAAGTTACCTATATTTCCCAGTAATATTGCTGCATTTGAGTCATCTATGTTCCTGTAAGTAACATCACTCTACACCCACTCACTAAAATGGACTTGAATAGAATTTGTACAATGGTATACCAATGCATTCCTTATTTGGGGTATAAATATGGTTTTTTATTGAAAACAGAATTTATATAATATGTTCTGTTTATGATTTCACTTTCCTTCCAGTTCTGCTTCACCTCCCCCC
>OU015752.1:11309272-11325118 GCA_907169655.1 Acomys percivali
GTGTGTGTGTGTGTGTGTGTGTGTGTGTGTGTGTGTGTGTGTGTGTGTGTTTCCCCTGGCTGGGAACATAGTTTAACTGCTCTATAAACTTTAGAGAGTTTTTTAAAATGCCATAAAAGTAAATGAGATAAAAATGAATGCTAAGTAAAATGTCATTTTGTTGCCCCATTTTTTTTCATTTTGCATTGTTTCTTGGAAGTGAACTAAAAGGGGCAGAACCATTAAAGTTTTATAGCAACTCAAAATCAAGTCGACACAGTACTTTTCCTAGAAGTTTTAAGTTCCCTAGAGTCAGTAAAATGTGAAGCGAAATTAAGAAAGCCACGTTGAGAAGTTTGAAGGCGCGCCTGGGCTCAAGTCCAGCCTTCACAATGATGGCTGTTGCCAAACCTCATCATATGTTCTTCTCAGCGGCGTTCATTCTTGTAAAACAGGACATAATGTGTCAGACTATGAAAACATTCTTCATTGAAGCAATTACATTTTGACAAAAATAACACATGGTGTTGTGCAAAAACAAAACTCTCACCTTCAGGAAATAAAAGTTAATTCTGCAGCAAAACATGAATGACTCTGGTGGGAAGGAGTTTGAGGTTTCCTGTAAATACCGTATTCCCATGTAGTAACAATTCCTTAATGTCTTACAGTAACAGAACCTAGACAATAATGAATCAAATTACTTTGAAAGTACATTGACAGAAGCATCATTAGGTGGGTTAAAGGCTTCTTCTTTGGACTTCTTTGTTTTTCTTTTTTTTTTTATTATTAATTTATTCTTGTTACATCACAATGGTTATCCCATTCCTTGTATCCTCCCATTCTTCCCTCCCTCCCATTTTCCTCTTATTCCCCTCCCCTATGACTGTTCCTGAGAGGGATTACCTCCCCCTGTATATGCTCATATGGTATCAAGTCTCTTCTCGGTAACCTGCTCCAGTGTGTGGCATAGTGGGAGCTAGTGTCTATTAAGGAAATGTATCTCAAAGATACATGTGACAGTCACAGGCATGCTATGCCATATACAGAAGAGTCCAACTGCCATTCAAGGAGCCAAAATGATGTACAATTTGGATTTCAAATCTCAGGGTTTCAATTTCTTCATCTAGTGTGAGGCAGAGGGAAAGAAAAGATAGTCAGTTACAATTAATTTTCTCCAATATGTTCTCATTTATGTACTATGATATTAATGGAAAGACACTAGCATATGACATATTTTTAGACACATTAAGGAATGTACAAATATATTGAATGCACACACACACACACACACACACACACACACACACACACACACATACAAAGTGTTTAGGTATGTTAATGGCCAATAAGGTATGGGGGAAATGGCAGGTATATTATCATCTGTTACTTGAGAGCATTTGGCTTCATTGAGTAGTTTACACTATTTCTGTAACTAATTTGAGATTTACAATTAGTCACAATTAACTCTTCTACTTAAAATAATAGCAAATTTTAAAAGCACACTAGAAAACTAACAGAGAAAAACATATCTTTTTTAAACATTAATTTAACTCAGAAATTACTTTTTATTGGAATCACATTAAATGAAAATAATCAAATTCACAATAATTAAGTAATGCTATTGCTTGCTAATCAATTTCCAAGAGTGAAAAATGCTGAATAATATAAAGAAAAAAAAAATAGAAGTTTTGTTGAGGAAATTTTATGGTAGCCATACAAGAGAATGGATATTTATTCAGTCTTATTTTCAAATTTTTAAATATATTGTTAAAAGAAAGGCAAATTTTGCAAGAGAAAATAACCTTGTGACCACACAGGCATTCAAAGAAAAAATTCTAAGAATACACAAATGAAAGATGTATTTTTATAAATGTGATAAAAATAATGGGGAACAGTTTAACTTTTATATATTTAAAAATACCTCAATAAAGGAAAACACCACATTTTCTTGTAGGCTATAAGAGAATAGGGGTCACAGGATGACCCATCACCCTTAAAATTACAGAGATGAGAAATTACAGAAATCCAGAGCATCATTGGCCAAAAGTCTGAGTCTGGAGTCAGGATGAGTCGGAGCTTACAAGTTGTGATTGACAAATTGATGGAGGCTTTGCGCAGAAGAGAATCAGTGTTAGAAACTCAGGGAAGGGTAAACTGCCTTAAGGGGGACCCCATGCATTTGAGACTTTTACTCCACAAGCTCTATCAAAGAAAAATCTTATCAAGTGATAAATATTCAATCTGAAATAAGCACCAAGTCGTCTTTTTCCTCAATTTAGCTTATGCTTTAGTGAACCTGTTTTCCCAGAGCCTTCACCACATAGGATTTACCAGAGTTAAATTGTAGTGGGCCTAATCTCCAGACCCAGGAGAAGAAAATGAGGGATTTTCAGTACCTTCTGCTCCTTTCTAGAGAAGGGGATAATGTCAAACATTGTGAAGACCACAGGACTAAGACAATGATCCAGTAATAAGCCAACTCATAATCACAGCACTACAGAGCACTTCTCTCCATCCTCTGTCACATATCTACTTCAAAAGCGATTGTGCATAACTGTGGCTTGTAAAAGACAGAATTCAACCCTCCTGTATCAATAATATTATCTAGGAGAAACTAAAACTAGGAAAAGAGACAAAACTAAGAACACAGGAACTTTTAGCCTCGGATATTGATTCCGAGAAGCATCACAGCAGAAATAAATGAGAAACACACACTTCACACTACAGCCATATTTTTTTAAAAAATGCTTGTTATGTGAACATCATGGTTAGCATTCATAAAAATGTCAGGTATAATTTAAAACAGAAAACCCAAAGAACAAAACAACAACAGCAATAAAACCCACCACAAAGTTTAAAAAGGCAAAGCTACTATCAGAAATGTATTAGGATGTATAGGAAACCCTTAATCATAAAATTAGTGTTTTATAAACTATAAGACTATATTGGACATCATACAAGAATAGGTGGATAAGCAACCAGAAAGTGGAAAAAATTCAGCAGAAAATCATAAAGAAATGTTAAAATTAAAAATTCTCTAAAATAAATGATACTGTTAAGAACATCATCAGTACCCAAGAATTATCTAAATTTCCTGGAAACCCAGGTTATAGGGTTCCCAACTGAAACACAATCAAAAGAAAGGAACAAACATGAATAGAATATGTGAAAATAACTGGAGGACAAAGAATGCAATACATGTCAATTGAAAAATCCAAAAATGAGAAAGAAAATGAATACAAGCAATCTTGAGTAATAACAGCTTAAGATCCCTAAATATTAACAGTCATTAAATAATAGGTGAAGGAAATTCAGAAAATGGTAAAAATGGTAAACATCCATGTATCTTGGTATATATTGTTCTAATTGGCAAAAATTCAAAGACAAAGGTAACCTTGAAAGAAGCCAAAAAGAGGAATTTGTTTTTTTTTTCTGAAATGAGAATGAGAATTAGATCAAACTTACTTTCCAAATATTAAATAAATAAGAAATAAAAAACAAATAATTAAAGAATAGGAATGAAAGAGTAAGAATTGGACGATAATCAATAAAATTGAAAGTAAGATAATGAATCACAAGACATTGAGATAATAAATATGATCAGAGGCTAAAGAGATAGTTCAGCAAAATTAAAAGAACTTCTTGCTTTGGAGAGGATCAAAGATTGATTCTCAGCACCATTGTTAGCTCTCAACCACCTGTAACTTCTCTGTCTTCTTCAACATTACATATGCTGTGCCCATAAATACATGCAGGTCAAACATTCACACAGATGAAAATAAGTGAATATAATAAATATTTTATTTTTTAAAGAAATGTTTATTTATTATGTATACAGCATTGTACTCTCATGCCAGAAGAGGGCGCCAGACCCTATTATAGATGGTCGTGAGCCACCATGTGGTTGCTGGGAATTGAACTCAGGACCTCTGGAAGAGCAGCTGGTGTTTGTACCCACTGAGCCATCTCTCCAGCCCCTAATAAATATTTTAAAACAGATGAAAAGTATGCTTTGTTATAAATTAACAAAGCATATGCCTGCTGAACTGTAAAACACAGATGAAATAAATCAAAACCTAAATAAATATTCATATTTTACAGAAACAGTTTACAATGGACACATGCTAATCTTTCAGCTTGGAAGATTAGACTGTTTGGAGGCTAGAAGTGTCCATGCCTAGCCCTACAGAGAGTTAGAACAAAGGGGGAATGGTTTGGGTTCAGCCCAAGCTGTATGGTAGAACTCTCATCACTTCATCTGAGGGGAAAAAGGGACATTTACACATAGTTAGGATTTTTCTGATTAACCAGAAAATACATATAATTAGACAGCAAAACAATTTTCACAATGAAGACCAAGGAAAAAACAACTGGTAGAATTCATGATTCATGCTATAGTTACAATATTCATATCAATATAGTTATGGCAAAAGGGTAAATGCACTGTTCAATTGAACAGACTACAAAACTCAGGTAGTCTCACAAATATGCCCAAGCTTAGTTGTTTAGGAGTTAAGATGGTTTTAGGTCTAGATAGATGTTTTAAGTTGATAGAGATGAGATATGATAGATATTAATTTACATTCAGAATTTTAGATGCACCAAGTTAGGAAAGATGTTTTCTTCAAGGTTGCCAAGTACAAATAGACAAACACTATGATTTTAACATATATATATATATATATATATATATATATATATATATTCCTGATTATTTCATGGTTCTTGCTGTAGGTAGTTTATTGTATATATGTAATAATACAAATATATATGTAAAAAAGAAAAATAATTCTAAAAAGACATTGTTATTTGATGAGTGCAAGTATTTTCTCCTTTTAAATATTATTTTATTAAAAATACATTCTTCCCCAACCAGTTTCCCCTTTCTCCAGTCCTCCAAGCCCTCCCCTTTCACTCTTCTCACCCAGATCTCCTCACTATCCATTTTCCCTAAGAGCCTACAGCCAAACAGAACAAGATAATATACAATAAGACAGGGGGAAAAAAACTAAAATTGAGGCTGGACAAGGCAATCCAGTGGGAGGAAAAGATTACCAAGAACAGGCAAAAGAGTAAGAGAGAAACTCTTTAATAGTGTTTATAGATAAACACTATTAGGAGTCCCATGAAAACACCAAGTTTATATCATTAACATATATGCAGAGGACCTGGTGCAGGCCCATGCAAGCTTCCTGCTTGCTACTTCAGACTCCATGAGGCCTTATGAGCTCTGCTTAGTTGAGTCTATGAGTCTATTTTCCTGGCCCTCCATCCACTCTAACTTCTATAATCTTTCCTCCCCCTCTTCCATGGGGCTCACTGATCTCTCAAGGAAGAGCCCTGATGATGACCTCCAATTTACAGTACAATACAGACTCCCTCTGCATTCTGTCTGGCAGTAGGTCTCTACACTGGCTCCCATGTGTTCCTGGAGGATGCTTCCCTGATGATGGACAAGGCACCAATCTTGGTAGAGAAGAATATCATTTGTAATCCTTAGTAAGCATTTCATTGCTTTAGGTTGGGTGTTGGTTTTTGCTTTGGCAGTGTTTTTTCTTCTACCCTAGTTCTCTGGATTATCCAGACTTTGGCTCATGTCATCCAGGTGGTGTAGGACATGGACTGTCTCTTGTGGAATGGCCTAAAGTTAACCCAAGCTGTAAATGTAACTTTTATTTGTCAGATGCTAATTGTCCTCTTGGAGGCTTACAGCTGAATGGGCTCACCTTTGCTAGTTCTTTCTGCACTCTTACCAGCTGGTTCAATTTAGGTGTTCTGGCCCAAACTCCTCTCCAAGATAACTGACTCAAACTGGCTTCTCTTGGCTTCTGACTGAATTGATATGACAGGCCTCATACTAAATTTGACAGCATGGTCTAGTCTTCTGGCTCCTTCTCATTCTATGTCTTGGCTCTTTCTGTCTTCTCTTGCAACCTGTCTCTCTAAAACTGTACCAGTAAAAGCTGCCTCTGATCTCAACAAACTGAACTGCCACCAATGAACCACCACAAGCTCAACTCTACTGCACTGTCTATACACTGACTCCCAACTCACTGAACTCTCTTCTTGAACACCTCCTAAATAGATTGTCTTTCCTGTTCTGAGAGTTGCTTGTATTCTATCCTGTCAAATCTTTCTCTGATTTGTCACTTTGTCTGTCCCTTAATTAGATGTCATTCTGTTGGATTAAAGGTATGTTCTAAAAGAATCCAGCCAGAAATATAAAAGGTGTGTACTAAGGGCATGTCTGCACTACAGCAGGATCACGCAGAGCTAGAAGGTGTTTGCATATGATCATAGCATTTACTGGATTAAGTTCCCCTAGGGGTTGGGGAGATCACTCAGAGGTTAAGAGCACTTTCTCCTCTTCCAGAGTTCCTGAGTCCAATTCCCAGCATCTACATGGTAGCTCATGGCAATCTATAATGAGATCTGGAGCCCTCTACTGGCATGCAGTCAGAATACTGTATTCATAATAAATAAATAAATAAATCATATAAATTTTTTTAAAAAAAATCCCTTTACAGCAACCATCAATTGGCCACTCCCACAAATTCTGTGTCACCAATTTACATTACATCTTGTGGGCAGGACAAATTAATCTTAAGTGACATTTCCTTATGAATAAAAAATACACCAGACAGTTGTGTCCATGTATACATATAAAACAAAATTCATGCGAAAGAGAGCATAGCAGAATCATCATCAAGGAGACCAGAGAGACTTCATCCAGCAATGGGAGCAGCCACAGAATATCACAGCCAAACATTACAAGAATACGGCCCATAGAATCAATTAACCAGTACTCATGGTAAAGCGAGAGACTGGGAAACTCCAGAGATCATCTACATAAAGGTTATGGCTGAGTATCTTGGTGTTCCTGGGGACATTCTAACAATGGGAATGTGGCTGTCCTTAACACGTTTGCCTACTTGTAGGGCCCCTTTCCTTCTCCAGGAATGCCTTGCCCAGCCTTGATGTGACAAGCATGTGCCTGGCCTTACTGTAGCTTGTTATACTATGTTTGGTTGATGTTCCTGGGAGGCCTACTCTTTTCTGATGAAAGGGCATGGTATGGAGGATAGGAAAGCACATGGGTTGGGGCGGGGGAGGGAGAGGAAACTATGGTGGGATACAATATATGAGAAAGGAATTAAAAAATTGTCAAAAAAAAAGGAGGATGAATAAAACAAAGTTGGATAAGTTAGTTCTCTCACAAAAAGGGATGTGCACTCTGTGTTACAGGGGCGTGTGGAGAAGGTTTGAGTGTGGGTAGAAGGAGATGTCCACATATCGAGAGTAGTTTTAAGCATGTGTAAATCTATAAATGAAAATGCAAATATTAGTCCTTGGAAGCCTTCCAAGTGAGATTTAGGAGTCAACATATTGGCTTTTTTTTAAAAGGCACTATTTCCAGTAATCATAAAGAGATTAAAATATACTGATATGTTAATATAATTTTACTTTTTTCTAAGATTGGTAATGTGAAGAAATATTTCCTCAATATTTTATATTGTCTTGGAAATATTCTTCAAAGAAAATTAAACTTTATATGAAAACCTCTGTTAAGAGTAATTCCTTAAGAAATATTTATACACATATACAGATACTGGGAGAAGTATTAAGAAAATGTATTCTTAGAGATAAAGCCTTCACTATTTTTCCTTTTCCTTTTTTCTCAACTTGTTTCAACTACTAAAATTTATAAGCTATAATTCAAATGATACATTATCTGTGGTTTGACCAAAAAATGTGGTATATAAAGCAGCTCAAAATGCGGTGTGTAGATCACCCTCTGCTTACATATGTTCAATTTCCATAAAGTAAAATTAATTATTGTAGTAAATTCAAGTTTTTATTTACATTAATAAATGTCATGCTGCTGAAGTATTTATTGGCTCCCTTTAGAACTTCATTCATTTAAAATGTATGTTTTTATATTCTAATTGAATCTAATTTGCTTTAAAATGTAGTACTATGGAATTTATTTACTTGATATTTTCTTCTTAAACCATTGAATGAATATATGAGTGACTTAAATTAGAGTAGAAAATGTGTTTGAATTGTTTCCTATATTAAAAATTCTTTTTGCTTTTTGTATCGTGCCAGATGTTTGTTCTTATTGGGATGTTTCATAATACATGATCTACATGAGCCAATTGCTAAATAAAATTTAAATTCAAATTAATTCTCCCACCAATCACTACAAAATTCTGTCACTTGAATGATTTAAATATTATTGCAAATGTTATGTAAAAATACAGACCTGTACTTTGAATTGAAATCTGGTGATGTCAGTCTCATTGGGCATTTAACTACTTGGTATAGAATTATTTCATTTTATGTTGAGAACGTTAAAATTTCTATAATATACTATTGCATCTTATGTATACAACTTATCTTAAAAATTTACATTAAATTCTCCTACATCATTGTAAATACTGTTTTAAAGCATATTTTCATTCATATTGTTTCAAAAAAGAGCATGAAATTAGGAATAAATTAATAAAATAAAATAAAAAATATATGACCCTCTCCGGAAAATGTTTCAGCGTGAGTAAGGACAAAGAGGAGCGAAAAGACAGTTCGGCTACCAAGGGAACAGAAATAAAGGTGACACAGACATTGTTCTAAGCAATTTTATATAATGTAAGCAATAAGTAAATTCAAAGTCTATATTGTCTACTAATAACCATTGTGAGAAAGATAAAATAGGTGTTGAATATGGGTAATAGTATGTTAGGCCATAAATGAAGATTAACAAAGATCAAGATAATATTTTTACGGGTTTCCCGGTAAATAAATGTCTTATAATGGAAGCCGTTATGACTGGGTTAGCAAACAAGACAATGTGTACAATCCAGTCATGGTTCAGAGCACATACTCCAAGTTGGAGAGTGTGTGCTTTTTTGGTAAATCAATAAAAAAAAAAATCAAAAATGAACAATCAGGGTTTTCTTATTATCTGGACTTCATGTTAGACATGATTTTCTTTTAGTTTCAGATTCAGATGGAAAGAATTTCTATAAATGTAGACAGAAAAGAAAAGTAGTTAGGAAATACTTTTAATAGTCTAAGCACAAAGATGAGTATTATGCATAGGAGCAACAAGGGATGTGGTGCAGTGTAAAATGACAATTTGTCATGATTAACCAGAAAATGAAATGCCTATATCTAAGCAGTTTCAGATACTGAGTTTTAAAATGCCACACACAGTCTGTGTTAAATTGTGTAACCTTCATGAAGTCTCAGGTTTATGGAGCAGCTGCTTCATATAAAAATAAATTCTATATTACTACCACTATTATCCCAATAAGTCACCTGAAGTTGCTGCTTTACTGTACTTCTACAACAGTGAGCAAATATGTCCAAATTTAGTGTACAAAGTGATATGTTTCAAGGATGCTTTTTATAACAAATAATAAAGAAATGGGAATGTTATAGCTAAAGGCAGAATAATATCAGAATTTATTACCTCTGTAACCATAGCTTATTGGGGAATGGGGGTAAAATGTGATAAATTTTGATGCTTTCTTGATGTCCTACTCTCTTACCAACATTTTAAAAACACTGTTTTCCTAAACATATGCAACTGTATCACCTGCTTCTCAACTGTGCTTGGGTCCAATGAAGTTGCCATTGGCTTTCATATTGGTATATTCCTTACAACCAAATTATCTGCCGTGTTTTCAATGTTAAAGTAATTTTCTTTTATTGAAAAGACAAAATTAGGAAGAAAGCAGGGATGCAATTTTGTATAGGTCACATCCCAAGCTAATTGGATGTCTGTGACTGGATCATAACAAGCGAACCTTGAAAGCCATCCTCAGAAGATCATGTTCTTTCTTTAGAATCAACCTAGTAATTTTTCTAATGACAAAGATTATTATCTCTTACAATTTTGCCTTTGTGTTTAGTCAAAGTGATATTTACATATAAGCAAATACATGAACTTGACTAATGAAGACCACTGTGTCTCTAGAAATGAAATTGATCACTACAATTAAATATGGGATTATTTTAAGCAACAGAATATTTTTCATTGTCACTTTGTGCATGTTCTCACACATCAGCATCCTTAGACTATTACAGTCTACTTATTATGAATATAAATTAGTTTTTCATTTTCTTTATTGACTTTTACCCCTTCTTTGTTTAGTTTTCTTCACTCAAAATAATTGATTTTGATATTAGTTCTTCTTTTTATGGATAGCTAGTGGACTGCTTTTATTGTTGAATAGATTTCTGATACCTGATGAGAATTTTCTGTGTATTCTATTCTTTCTGAACATGGAAATATTTCTATTTTCAATCCGGGTAAATGATTGTTTTCTTTTTGTAAAGTAGGCTTACTTATGAATATTATAATCAATAAAATAATTTTCTCCTTAATATTGAGTTGCAAATCCTTTTGTACATTACTGTGAAATTTCTTTGTTGTATATATATATATATATATATGTGTGTGTGTATATATATATACATAAACTATTTTCTTCTGATTTGTGACTTGCCTTTCAATTTTCATAAAAGTAACATTAAAACAAAAAACAATTATGTTAAAATCTAGTAAGACATTTTCTATTTTATAGTTCATTCTAATTACACATTTCTTAGTTATATCTAAGAAATATTTCCTATCCCACTACTGCAATAATTTTCATAAATAAATTCTTTTGAAAATATAACTTTTTTTACTTAAAAATTTTGTGTATGATCTTTTTCATGACAATGTATAGGATTTGAGAGAAGGTTAAGTATAATTTTTAAAATGTGCAGATGTTCTTATGCCTTTTTTGAGATACTGTTTTTCTTTTTTTTAAGATTTTATCTTATTTTTTGGCATACACATTTGTATTATTACATGTAAGTACAAAAATTAAATACAGCAAAAAGAACCACGAAACAATCAGGGATCATATAAATGTTACTCTCAATGTGTTTTGGCTAATTGCATTTGGCAACCTTGTAGAAAACATCTTTCCTATCTTGATGAGTGTAAAATACTGAATGAGAATCAATATCTATCATATCTCATCTCTGCCAACTCAAAACCTCTATCTAGACCTAAAACATATTAAACCCTAAACAACCAAGGTTAATTGTAAGACTAAACTATCTGGTCTTCAACCCCATCAGAGACTAGAGAAGGAATGAAACTTAATTACTGAAGTGAACCAGAAGTGCAGGTTAGCAGCCTCTAAAATGAGAAGGAAAAGAAAAAAAGTGACAGAGACAGTTTTCAGCCTTAGCAGTCACCCAAAATTCTCTATAACGTTGGAGCATCATCTTCAGCCTTCTGGCCTAATATTGCTGACAGACATATTTGTGTGATAGGAACTATTGAGGCCTTGCTTACCCTATCTTGGCAGTTTGGCTGTCAACTCTGCCTGTATCCAAGCTTGCCCATTTTTAGTCAGAATTCTGCCTGTGGCAGAAACAAGTACATTTTTCCTAGTGGCTGGTTTGCACAGGTATTACAGATGACACCTTATAGGCAGAAAACAGAAGAACCGAAAACTGACGCTGGATCAAACCTAACAGGCTCGGACACTGACCTTAGATCAGACCTGACAGGATTCATTCTTCTCAGAATGCAGGAAACTAATATCCTGCATCGTTCATGTCCCACGCCCAAGCCCTCCAGTTGCTGTGATTCATCAGAACAGGACAGCTCCCAGGACAGGTTCAAAGAATGCTTCCATAGAACTTGGTCCAGTATTTTAGACGGTCCCACACAGGACTTCTATTAAGCCTGAAATTTCTCAACGTTTGGAATCTGGACCACAAATGTTACTCCTGGCTTGATTAATCATGTTCCTCAAATTTATTCAGGCCCCTACAAAGGTATTATTTACCCCAAATCAACCAGAAGAAATCTTAAGAGAACGATGCCTCATTTCCCCTAAGGGGGGGTTGGGTAGATTTATGGTTGATCTCTTCAGCTACAGATGCTTGTTTTCAATGAAAGTTGCTTATAAGTTATGAAATACTATCTTTCTTTCTTTTTATTACATTTTTATTAATTTATTCATATTACATCTCGATTGTTAGCCCTTCCCGTTTCCTCCCATTCTTCCCTCCCTCCCACTTCTCCCCTTCTCCCCTCCCCTATGTCTGTGATTGAGGGAGACTTCCTCCCCCTATATATGCTCTTAGAATATCGAGTCTCTTCTTGGTAACTTGCTATCCTTCCTCTGAGTGCCACCAGGCCTCCCCATCCGGGGACATTGTCAGAAAAGGGGCACCAGAGTTCGTGTGAGAGTCAGATCTCTCTCCACTCAATGGTGGAGAATATTATGTTCGTCGGCTAGGTCTTGGTAGGGGTTCGAAGTTTACTGCCTATATTCTCCTTGGCTGGTACCTTAGTTTGAGGAGGACCCCAGGACCCAGATCTGCCTGTCATAAAGTTCTTCTTGTAGGTTTCCAGGACCCTGTGGGTCCTACTATTTCCCCATTCTTCCATGCTACTCTCGCCTAAAGTCTCAATAGGATGTCCTCTCCTCTGACCCACTTTCTTGGTAAGTAAAGTTTTTCATGGTACGTATCCCTTGGACTAGGTTTTGATATAGGTGAGTATATACCGTTTGTCTCTTTTTGCTTCTGGGTGAACTCACTCATTATGATAATTTCTAGATCAATCCATTTGTCCACACATTTTGGAAACACTCCTTCATTGCTGGTGGGAATGCAAACTAGAACAACCACTTTGGAAAGCAATCTGGCGCTTTCTCAGAAAAATGGGAATAGGGCTTCCTCAAGACCCAGCTATCCCACTCCTTGGAATATACCCAGAAAATGCCCTACCACACAACAGGGACATGTGCTCAACCATGTTCATAGCTGCTTCATACATAATAGCCAGAACATGGAAAAAGCCTATGTGTCCCTCAGTAGAATGGACTAAGAAACTGTGGTACATTTACACTATGGAATACTACTCAGCTATTAAAAACAAGCAATTCCCAAGATACTGTCTTTCAACTACTATATTTTCATGATGCCTTTGTTAAAAATCACTCAACGATATAATCATTTCTAAATCTGTTTACCCTAATATCAGTGCCAAACTACACACACGCCTTCAAATTTATAATTTATCTCGAAATCTTGCATTATAAACTTTTCAGCTTTTCTCTATCTCAAATTTGTTTGTGCTCTTTGAGATTAATTGTGTGATTTCAAGAAGAGTTAAATCAACTCACTTAATTGTATATAACATTCTGTGATTGTAACTCAATTACATTGAATTTATAAGACAATTTATGTGAAAGGTATTGATATTTTCATTGAAATTTCTCTAATCTCTAGAGTTGTCTTCTCTTTTTATAGCAAAGCATTTTCAATGTATAAAAATTGTGCATATTTTACTAAAACTGCATATCACACTTTTTCAGTCTTTGAAGACATTATTTTTCTTTTTAAAAATGTTTTATTAATTTTCTACATATGCATTTATATTATTACATATATACAATAATCTAGCACAGCAAGAAAAACCATGAAACCATTACTTTAAAAAAATTTTACTTATTTTATGATAATAAACATAAATGAAATATTTTAAAATTAAGTCCATATCTTATGCTCCTGTCAAAGTTGTTCCTTTACAGTACTGGTTGGTTTTTTGCTATGCATATTTTTATGAACATATTGTCCTCTGCTTTTTCTATTACATTTTTCTTTCTCTGCGACCTATGGCATTTTGCCTTCAGAAGATCATTGGAAAGTGTAGAAAGCTTGCATCCTTATCATATTCAAAATTAGATAATGAAATCATTACATATTCACTGCCAAATATGTTTACCAGTGAGATAATGTGCATGTCATTGTTAAGCTGGAATCCATTCTTATTTGCAGAATTTGTCACTGAGAAGTGGGTTTTGAATGTGTATGATTATACTCTGTGTTTATTCCAACAAACATCTCTTTCAATCTTGTTTTATTAATACAGTGAATTAATATTTAAGGTTAAATCAAATTTGATCCTGATGGAAAAACTTAGAATTCTTTTTCCTAAATTATTATCATTTAAGTTGTATTACTTGAAGTAATATCCTTTCCAGTTTATAAGAAATATAGTATAATTTAATTTTCACTTAATAAATTCATCAATTTTATAATAAATGAACACTGAATTAATAGCTAAAAATCTTTAGGGCTTTTACGTCATCTAATATTCTGAAAGAGTTTGTCGAAGACTGAAAGCCTTCAGCATAGAATGCATTTGGACTTAAAGATAATTTTGCAGTAAGTGTTTAACTACATGGTTAACTTCTTTAGTTGACATTAGTCTACTCAAGGTTTCTATCCCTTTTAAAGTCTTTTGTAACATGTTTTACCCAAGTAAATGTCTATTACAGTTCAAGGGGGAATTTTATTGGACAAAAGTTGTAAATATTTTCTCCTGATTTTATAATATCTTCCATGCTTTTGGTAATGCTTTCCTTTTCATATTAGTATTTATGCATTATGACTTCATATATTTCTCTTTATGCTCACTTTACCAAATCTCACTCCCCATTGGTCAGTGCTGTGGACTTCAGTAGCTTCTTCTAGATTGCACCCAACATTCACTACATAGCTTCACAGTTACCCACTCAGATACTGTAACTGATGGTCCCACAGAATTGCCACCAGGGGCTGTACATTATAAACTATTATTCCTTCCTTAACTTATGCTGTATATCCACCCAAATCCAATGACAAATTCCCTACCCAAGTAAGTGGCTCTGGGTTCCCAAATGACAATGTGTGCCACTTCAACTGCATTTCTATAAGTATCTTATCCTGGTTTCAAGCTTATGAAAAATCCCTACTCAGATTGACAATCTCACAGTTGACTATGCACAAGTTGTTTCCCTGCCACTGAGCTTAAACTCAAGTGAACATTTACATTGTCCCCACATGCACAATTTGCCTTGTACCAACAGGGACAAGTAAACACATCTAACCTGACCACTGTCACTAGTATGCATTGGGTTATTCTAACTGTACATGTCTTAACAATCATTCTACCAACATTCATACATGAGCACTAATGATTGTTCACAGCCCTTTCTTTACTCTTTTCTCAGCTCCAACCATGCATACTCATAGGTACTATTGAAACACCAAACAGCCTACATAGTTATGTCAAATTTCCTCCTGGCCTGGCCCCAAAGGATGGCTATTAAAATTAATTATCTCATCTTTTTGAGCCAATGGGTCATCATCCATCGTTAGACCTGGGCCCAGACCCTCCCTCCACACATACTCTTGGTTCTCTGGGACAATAGACTTAATGCAACAACATACTCCAGTTATCCCTACTCTTTTTTGCATCATCTTAACTTAATGAAGCAGGTTTATAAAATCTGGAAAATTTCACTTGCCTCTTTAATGTGTGGACAACTATGATAGTTTATACAATTCACAATCATCTGTGAAAAAGACAATACAATAAAAATAAAATGCATACACATGGTGATATGTATTATCTGTATGTAAGATTGCATTCCTAATTTTAATATCACCTGTCATTTATTTGTCATCTCTCATCTACCTATTCAGCTATTTTACCTGTCATATAAGAAAACCTTAAATGAGAATGAAGGGAGAGAAGATATAACAGAGCTTCGAAAAAAGTACTTACATTTCCAATTCTCTCACCTAGAATCAGTCTAGCCAGTAAAAATAACCATATAGGATGGTAAGCAAAGAACATGAATATTTCAGTCACTTCTGGGTATAGAGTTAAATAACACTAAACTTCAAGACTGAACATCAGGATGGGAGGATCTAGAAGGAAATGTCTATCAATGTACTCTTACTGTTGTTAGTTGTTTCTCTCTCTCTCTCTCTCTCTCTCTCTCTCTCTCTCTCTCT
>OU015752.1:11421160-11428660 GCA_907169655.1 Acomys percivali
GTGTGTGTGTGTGTGTGTGTGTGCATGTGATGAAAACAGAAAAATAACAAAGGAATAAAAAAGAGAAGGAAGAGGGAGAGGAAATAAGAATATTTCTGAGATAAATCCAGAAGTAAGGAAGAGAAGAAAATAAAATAGATAAAGCTAAAAGCAGGGCATCCTTTTGTGGTGAGGAAGAGCAACAGCAAGAGAACAAAAGTGACATCCAGAAGAACAGAGAGTAAGACAAGAACAATGTCCAATAATATGAGAGGACAAAAATGTCACAATGAGAGCTGATATTTTGTGTAAATACTATTGCTGCTGCTGCTGCTACTACTACTACTAATAATAATAATAATGATAATAATAAAAATGATGATAATAATAATGAAAACCATATATCACAGCTGAAGGGCAGGAATCAAAAATGATGCAGCATTAGTTGAGTGTGCACAAGATACAGAGACTTTAGATTGTTGATTCTGTCCCCATCACCACACATACACACAAAGTGACTTGATTTAATGATGAATTAAACAAAACAAATGCAGCTAGCATCTTTTTTTTCTAAGAGTATGTCTCTGTCCAACTGATGGAAAAAGGAATGTAATAGACTGTGGATTCATAACTAAATGCAGCATGTTTCCAAGAGAGAAAGAAGAATCTACAAAAAAAAATTAGAAATAAGAAAACTTGTGAAATCTATTAAAATTTGGAAAATGTTCAAATTGTATGGTAGACAAAGAATAATAATTCATATTTGGTTTTGCTTTGAAAGTTTTAGACAACAAATTGAAAAATGGACATTGGTGAGCTAGAAGTCAACATGCTTCTTGCGTCCTTCCACCTAGGTTGGCCTAACAATCAGAATGAAGGCATTAGGAAGACTGAAAGTCAGATGGCTCCTGACCTGATTCCTAAGGTTTTTACAAAGTGTTAACTCAAGTGATTGTTCATTAATTCTAAAGTCATTGAGAATGTAAATTCATAACGAAAGAGACAGGCCAAAACAGAAGCTGGGGACTGTACAAAATGTCAATGGCTTGGTGATTAAACTATGAAAGAAGTTTGGTTTTAAATATAGGTAATGCTTCAGAGGTGTCAATTTGTGATTTGGGGGCAGGTGAAGAAGAAACGTAAAGGTAGGTATTGAGTAGCTCAACTCTTCCGTGCATGTGCTATCTTCTCCAGAAGTACTACAAAGAGTCAGTCCCTCTGATACACAACCTTCTTTATAAAGTGTTATTTAGGACTAAATTGGTCTTCCAGAAAGCCTCAAACCTTTTGAGTTGCCTATGGATGCCCTTGATCCTATCAATTACATCAAGTTTGAGATATGTAGTAATTATATATTTGATATTCATGGCTTGTCTTAGGAGTCATTCCAAACATAAGATTAATATAATCTTTGCTTTCTATCTTTGGCCATTCTCCAGATATCTGAGGATTTAATTCATTTAATTAATATAATAGTTGATATTCATAGGAAGTCTCCTTTTACAGTCAAAATAAATGATCCTTCACGGACAAGTTGGTTATAGTAAACCTGGCCTCCAATATTAAGTTGTACTAAATATGTCTTAGAAATAAAAGGATTCAAACAAAATATTTGAATCAAGGTGATAAACATTAAATTTTATATTAACAATACAAAACTTATGACATGAAGTTTTCTTAATTATATAAGTAATAAAGACAGTCTCATGATAGATAATTATGAAGAATTCTACATAGATACTGCTTATGCATGGCTAAACACCTACTCTCACCCATGTAGAGGAAATAATTTCACATTTATCTTAACAGAAACTGCCTCTACTTTTGGAAAGCTACATTACTATAAAGTATATTCAGTTTTATTGAATAAATATGTGGCATACAGACATGTTTAAAGAGAAAAATTAAAAGAATCTAAGTATATATGTCAATCAAGTATTATATATATATATATAGAAGTTGTATATAGAGTTGAGTTCTGATTTTCTTTTTTCTTAATTTTTTATTTAATATAATTTATTAACATTACATCCTGATGGTTACCCCCTTGCTCTTATTTTCCAGTTCCCACCCTCCCTCCCCTTTCTGCCCTATTTCCCTCCTCTAGACCCCTGAGAGGGTGCCCTCCTCCCCCACCATCTGACCTCAGCCTATCAGGTATTATCAGAACAGCCTGCATACACTTCTTCTGTGTGCCAGGAAGGCTGTCCAGAAAGGAGCAGTGATCAAATCTCTGGCATAGGAGTTCATGTCAGAGGCAGTATCTGCTCACCCCAACCCCAACATGGAGAAAGAGCTATCTATTGGCTACATCTCTGCTTGCAATGTCCTTGGTTGGTACATCATTTTCTGTTTTCCATCTACAATCCTTTCCCTTAAACAATGATCATTGTATATATCCCATTCTGTATATCTACCACAATTCATTAAAATTTCCCTTTTTGGTACATGTCTACAATGTTAATAGTTTAAAATAATATTTTTCCATCATTTTAATCTTAGTTTCTTGTCATTGTTTTAAAAATAAATATTAAGAGAAATATTACTAGGCCACTCTAATAAAAGGACATCATGAAATTTGCAGGCAAACGGGTAATACTAAGAAAGATAATCCTGAGTGAGATAACCCGGACAGAGAAAAACAAATATGATCTGTACTTTGTCCAGACATCATCAGATTGGCTCCCTCCAACAACAGATGAAAAATGGTTGCAGGCATCTATATTCAGATATTATGCAGTGGGACAGAGTCTAAATTGAGGTCTCTACTGAGTACTTCCCTTTAAAGCATGTGGAACCCCATAGAAAAGAGAGGGAGAAATGTTTTAGGAGTCAAAGAGGATGGAGGACAATAGGAAACATGACCCACTCAACCAATGTGGCATGGTTCACATGGACTCAGTGAAACTGAAGCGACATGCTAGAGGTACTCAGGGGTCTTCACTAGGTCCTCTGCTTATATGTTGTGGCCTTTAGCTTCGGGTTTTATGGACCTCCTAACTGTGGTAGCAAGTGTGTCTTTGACTCATTTGTCTGCTCTTAGAATAAGAGTCATCAGGATGAAAAGAGTAAAGTTGAAATGAATGTTTCCAGACAGAAGAGAAAGAATGAATTAGTCTTCTAGGTAAGTGGAAGAGTGAAAGAATTAGGGAAGTATAATGATAATATAGGTAGTTAAAAAATATATATATATATGTGTGTGTGTGTGTGTGTACACATATATGTGTATATTTTTTATGTAACATGGTATATAATAAACGTCTAACTTAAAATATAAGAATCTTTGTAAGGATAGTGAATTAAATCACTTATTTTCTCTTTCTTTTTTTTGAGATTTTCATATGCAGATACAATAAAATAAGCTTATATACTAGCCCCATTCCTTTCTCTGATTCCTCCTAAATCCGTCTCAATAGCCATGTCCCATATTCATTTTCTTCCCTTCTTCACCTTCTTTTATTTTATTATCCACTATGCACATCTAGTGTGTGCCATGCATGCATGGGTAGGGTACCATACAGTAATGCAGAGGATCCGAAGAACAACTCTTACTTCTCAAGGAGCTATCAACTTCCAGTAATTTCTTGGGAATGGATAAGGCCCCATATCGTCTCCATTCCTTCGTGCTGTAGTTTCTGCCTATCTTGACTTGTTATTTGTGTTCATCTACCACTAGCAAAAGGAACTCACTTGCATAATTGTATTTATGCTACTTGCCATTTCAGGCAGCAAAAACCAACATGTTTTGGGTGCTATAAGGAAGATGTCTATTATTTCTTCTTCCCCTCCTTCTTCTGCTACTCCTGCTACTTCACTCTTCTCCTCCTCAGCTTCTCTTTAGTTAAACCCCCTCCCCTTTCACTTCCTCAATTTCTTAATGTTTTTGTTTTAACTTTTAAATGTTGATGAATATAGGCATAAAAAATAGGAAACTAAAGTTCTAGGCCCTGTTTTATGTGGTTATACTTTCTTCTCTGACCTAGTTAAAATCCACAGTTAAAATAACAGATTTTTTACACCATTTCTTGGTACTAGGATGATAGGAGAGGACACTAAATGTAAATCTACTTAGTGCACCAATTTCACTGCTAAAATGGTCATTTCACATGTGACTCACAGGAGTCTTATTCCTAAACATGGGTTATTCATAAAAAGGGGTAATTTCTCATTTTGAAATAAATCTCTAAGATAGTAAAAATATAAATAAGAGATTATGAAACAATCATGGTTGGTAAAATAATCATGAGATATATTTTCCAAACTGGATTTGAAAGGAATGATGGCTTAAAATCTGTATATTAATAAAAACTTAAATTTATTAGAAGAATATCAACCTACTTCATAGACTGGAAGAAATATACAGTGTCTGTGGGAGGAGTGTCATTAGAAATGAACCAACTATTTTCCCGAACCCTAAGAATATTCAGGTAATGGACCACTCATTCTATGGAGGATGGTGGAAGAGCTTGAATCTTAGGTGGAAAAGCATGTGCTCAGTGTCTATGTGGGATGCTCTATACATTGGGATGTCTTCATTTTTTTTCCAGTCTCTACACATTTTGGAAAACTTCTTACCATTAATTCTTTAATGAAATCAAAAGCATCTTCTGTGAATTAGAACATACAAATATTGTTGTTGAAGATAAAATAGTTCAGGATTAAATTAGAGTTGACACAGAGCTTTACATATTGAGTTTGGGAGGGTAAATTGATGTGGTCCACTCCTACTACTGTGATGTAAGATAACACATTTTCCCTCTACCTCTCTCAATCTCTCCACCTGCAGTACACAGAGAGTAGTGACTTCTCTAAAAAAGCTGAGGGTTGGGATGTATTGGCATGAGAAGGAATATTTGATAGATTTTTCTATAAGAATGTGGTCACTACAGATAGAACAAAAATTTCATCTACAATCATAGAACTATAAGCTTTTAATGTCTCATTCTTACTTGACCATGAGCAGATTTAGAGCAACAGTTTATTGAAGAATGATGACAAGATAAAAGATTCAAGCAACTTCAAGTAGGAAGACACATGAAGGAAAGATTGCCAATAAATCAAAAACAGAAAAAAAAAAAAAAAACAAAGAAAAGCTAACTCATGTCTTCAAACAACAGAACAGCTGGAATTCACAAAGCAGAAACATGATATGAGGTCAAAGACTTCTTTAGAAAAATATGGAGATAAGTTGTATGTGATTAAGTAGAAAAAAATTTAAGGGATTAAAGATGTAAACTCTTAAGACATTATAAAGACAGAGGAGAAAACAAACTATGTCAGAGAATACAGAGTAGTCAGGTTTTCTAAGAAGGAAAATCTGATGTGAATTTCTGACTAACCTGCCATGATGACAACATGAATGGAAAAAAAAAAAAGAAGAGAAAGAGGAAGATCTGCGTTAAAAAAGATACAAAGATAAACACTGAACTGAAAAAAAATGTACAAAAATGTCTAAGAGGTGCTGGATAGAGGGCTCGTCAACCAATAGTGTATACTGTCCTTGCAGCATACTGAAATTCATTCCTTTCACCAGTGTGTGATTATTCACACCTGCTTGTAATTCTAACCCCAGATGTTTTAATGTCTTCTGTTCTCTCTTAGTACCTGAACTGACTTGTGCGCGTGCTTACATAAGACACACACACACACACACACACACACACACACACACATCATTAAAAGTAAAATAAATCAGAAAAATCAACTTTTATACTTGACCATAACTATAAAGCAATATTTTTGTATCCCTGCTTTGACTTGAGGTGCCAGGGAGCATTGGTACCTACTGTATACTTCCCTTCTATGAGGGGGAGGGGGAGGGGAGAAGGGATATGTCAGGTGGGACTGGGGGGAAAGGAGGAAGAAGGCCGGGATCCAGGTATATAGTGATTACATAAATCAATAGGGGAAAACCCTCCTAGACCTAATAAAGACCGCCATGAAAAGCACAAGCGTAGCTTCAAGAGAGGAAGAAATGAAACTTCAAATATGAAAGATCTCAGGGCTGTGAAGTCAATTGTGGTACACTTCTAAGATGCCAACTGTTCAGCTGTTCAGTGAAGAAAATAGTACAGATTGAAGTAAGGTGACAGAGTAACCCAGAAAATACTAACTTTCTAAAGAAACTCAATTAGCATAATACATGAAATAGAAATGTCTCATAGAAAATGTAATAAAATTATACATTTTCTGGACAATAGGGTGGAGAAGGGAAGGTACACATATAAAAGCTTCTTCGCTGGTAAATATTAAATATGTAAACACCAATGTACAAATATTTTGGTCATATGAAAACTTCTTAAATACATCTGTACGTGGCTGTACATATCTGTCTGAGTGCACAAGAGAGTTAGAGTGTGCACGCCTCTGCACCATCTTGGAGTACAGGAAAGGACACAGGATATCCTCCTCTAACTCCACCTTCTCCTTCTAAGGCAGGATCTCTAAGTGAACCTGGGACTGTCCTCAGCTAGAAGCCAACATTCCACAGTAATTCTACTGTCTCAGCTCTCCCTGCACCCTTGGATTTGTGGTTACAGGCTTTTTCTGGGGGGCACTTGGCTTGTATTATGGGTACTGCAATCTTTTTTTTAATTAATTTATTCATATTAGATCTCAATGGTATCCCATCCCTTGTATCCTCCCATTCCTCCCTCCCTCCCATTTTCCCCCTACTCCCCTCCCCTATGACTGTGACTGAGGGGGGCTTCCTCCCCCTGTATATGCTCATAGGATATCGAGTCTCTTCTTGGTGACCTGCTGTCCTTCCTCTGAGTGCCACCAGGTCTCCCCATCCAGGGGACCTGGTCAAATTGAGGCACCAGAATACGTGTGAAAGTCAGACCCCACTCTCCACTCAACTGTGGAGAATGTCCTGTCCATTGGCTAGATCTGGGTAGGGGTTTGAAGTTTACAGCCAATATTGACCTTGGTTGGTGCCATAGTTTGAACGGGACCCCTGGGCCCAAATCTGCCCATCATAATGTAATCGAGGTTCCTCCTCATGATTGCAGAGCAAAGCCCAAAACCGTCTTTGAGCCATCTCTCCTGCCGAAGACATTGAAATTCTTACAAGGAAAAGCCAACCTGTTTAATTAAATGTTTATGAATTGGAAATGAAGTAGAAAAAGCAAGCAGGAAAATAGAAAATAAGCTATTTAACATAATAATTAGAATGTATAAATCAATGTGCAGTACAAAAATGGTCATTATCGTTACACCTTCCATAAAAGCAAAAATGATTTAGACTGTTTTAAAGATTTAGATAAAATGTGAAATATTGGATTAGGGGCCAATCCTTAACAATGGCACTGTTTCAACGCACAGAGACACTATCAATCTAAAATTCTAAAGACATACTTCTTTAGATAGAATTCTAGATGACATGGATGGATTTTACTGAAGTGTTCCTTAATCTCTGCCTGATTTGAATGATGACACAAGCAACTTAATTATGTCAATACTGGGCAAAAGCAATGGGAACAATAGAATTTATGGGCAAATCCAGGTAGAATCACAAAA
>OU015752.1:11433660-11444818 GCA_907169655.1 Acomys percivali
AAATTTGTGGATAAATGGATTGAGCTAGAGATGATCATAATGAGTGAGTTAACCCAGAAGCAGAAAGACTCCAATGGTATATACTCACTTATATCTGTATACTAGCCCAATGGACATGTCCCATGAAAGTTTTGTCACATTTAAAGCCATCTCTATAGGGGGTTCTTCGATGCTCATCATCTTATTTGAGGTAGGCTAGGTGTTGCTAGGTCATATCCTGTTTCACTGTTAATGAATATTTAAAATAATAAAAATATATTTAAATGTCATATTCTGTATGTCTCTGAGGTTTTTGAAAATCTTATCTAACTATTTTACCATATCTTTCTATAGAATCATATCTATCTGTTACAGCTAGGATGTATATTCTCATTATAAAAATAGACTAGTAGTTGATATGACCATCATTTAATCAACTAACAATTAACTTGTATAACTTACTTATCCTAAATAGCCTACAGTAACACTTTCAAAGTATTGGAAGTAAACCTTTTATTATAATTTAGTTTATGGGTACAATACTGCATATTAGAGTAAATATATATATATATATATATAATGTGTATGAAAAATAATCTTAAATTTGATTTCTATGGCAATGTATCTAAAGTGTAGAATCTTTACAGAGAAAAGTGAAAAGTTTAATTCATTTACTCATGGCATCAGCCCCAATGTTCCAACACAGTAACAACCTGATAAAGAGTCTTGTGTCAGATAAACTAGTAAAAATTTCATTCTCAGTATAAAAGTCTTTTACAGTCTAAATAATCCATCTAAGAACTTGACATTTAACCTCCTATCCATATGAAATTTCATTGCTAAGTAACCTTATTCATGATCCTTATTCATATTATTCCATATCAGTCAAACCTGCAGTGTCAACTCAGAGTTAAACTTCAAAAACTTTATATCTAATAAAAAATGATTACTCTGAAATGAACATTACATGTAGAAGTTACTGTTTGTAACTCCTTTCAGTCAACTCTTCTTCTTCCCTAGTTGTCATGTAAATAATTAAATATTTCTTCTCTAGCAATTAATAAAATCTTGCAGTTATTAAATCTTTCAGCTTTTATTAAAGAGTTAAGCCTTCAGCTTTGCAACCCACTACACAATAGTGTATGATTTCTCAGAAAATTGGGAATAGTGTTACCTAAAGTCCCAGCTATACCACTTCTGGGCATATACCTGAAAGATGTTCCATCATTAAATAAGGACATTTGCTCAAATATATTCAAAACATCTTCATTCATAATAGCCAGAATCTGGAAACAACCTAGATGTCTCTCACTGAAGAATGGATAAAGAAACTGTGGTACATTTACACAATGGAATACTACTCAGCTTTCCAAAGCAAGGAAACCTTGAAATTTTCAGGCAAATGACTAGAACTAGAAATTATTATCCTATCCTGTGTGAGGTAACCCAAACCCAGAAAGACAGGCATGGTCTATACTCACTTATACTTGGATATGAGACCCGCATAGATTCTCTCTGTGAGCCTCCATGCAGTGTGGGTTAGGGACAGATACTGGGACTTGCAGCCAAATTCTGGGGAAAGAGCTGTAAGTTGTATGGAAGAGATCAAGGATGGAAAGATGGGGGTGTGGGGTCAGGGAATGACAGGAGCTCCATATGGAGACTATCAAAGATCATGGATCTGGACCCAGGCTGGTTGCACGCAACACTGTTACACCAAACAAGGACAGTACAGAGGATCTGGAGGCCCTGTTTGGGTGAAGCCAATGGACAGCTCATTTTCCACATGGGGAAGAGGAGCCAGGTACTGCCTGTGACATGGACTCTGGTGCCTGAGATTTGATTACTCCCCCTTGGCAAAGAAGCCATGTGGATGCAGTCTTCTGAATGAGACCTGATAGGCTGTGGTCAGACAGTGGGGGAGGAGGACCCCACCCATCAGAGGAATAGGGGAGGGGAGTAGATATGAGGAATGGTGAGGGTGACAACAGGAAGATAAGAACAATAGGATTACAATAGGAATGTAATATGAATAAATAATAATAATAATAATAATAATAATTAATAATAATAATAATGAAAAAGAAACTGTCTTAAAACAAAGACAGCATTAATGTGCTATCTACAAATTGATAAATATAAAAATGTATGCATGAAATGCTCCATGAAATAATTATGCCCAACATAATGATTAGTTTCATTATATCATCTCACTAAAACAATACTTGAGAAAGAAGTACGTTTTTAGGTGAATGCTTATCCAAATTTATTTCTCACTAAGGACAGTAGGGTAGAATTCCAAAAGTATAGTAATGAATGTAAGAAATCATATAACACTAATATCTTAAATTTCTGTGTATGGGCCCGTGGAATGTCTTAGAATATAAAGTCACTTGATGATAGGATCAGTGCTCTGAGTTCTGTCCTAGGACAATTAAGGTAGAAAGAGAGAATCCCACCACACAGGCACAGTAAATATATAATGTAAAAGCTTTCTACATAAAAGATAATATTTAAATACTTTCATGTCTACTGTTATTTATTTTTATAACTGGAGATGCAAAAGATTTTTAAAAGAAATGAGAATTTTCATTTATGAACATAAAACAGTTGAAAGGACAGTGAACACAGAAACAAAATTCTTCAGAATTATTTGTAGGCAGCTCATAAATATGAAATTCTCTTCCCTGGCATCCCT
This sequence comes from Acomys percivali, assembly GCA_907169655.1. Taxonomy (NCBI): domain Eukaryota; kingdom Metazoa; phylum Chordata; class Mammalia; order Rodentia; family Muridae; genus Acomys; species Acomys percivali. The sequence goes on from OU015752.1 coordinate 11,436,338, forward strand.
CCCTCTCATTTTTAATCCATAAAGGGCACAGACTACTGCTAAAACAAATGAGTTGTGAAATGAAGAATTGGAGTTAAGGATTCCCCAACATTAATGGGTTTTGCTTTTTAATAATGGTTTAAAAAATGCTTCATTAATCTAACCACATCACTGAATGAATTAATCAAAGTAAATTAATTTTTCAAAAATATTAAGCATGATTTTTAGGAATCTCAGCTTTGGCAATGTTAATTCTTCAGGATAGTGCTTTGAAAACCATCTTTCCTTGCTATGTACCCAAAATGGCCATGAATTTTATCCTTTTGGTGCTATGGTCAATGCTAGATGTATGCAGGTTTATCAAAAGTAGAGATCAAACTCAGAAACTAGTGAGTGCTGCATAAGCATTCCACTAAATGAGCTACATCCCTACCTTTTTGCCTATTTCCAAAAGAGTACAATTTATATAAATAAAATTACCTTGAAGTCTCTCTTCATTATTATAGTAATTACCACAAATTTGACAATGAGAATTTTTATGATATTTTAATTTCTATTGTTAATAATATCCCATTGTATGACGGATACAAACAAATTATAATAGCTAAAATACATTGATTGCAGTTGACAGGGTGATAATAGAGTACAGACAAAGGAGGCTGGAAAGATGGTTCAGTGGTTAAGAGTGCTTGACACACTTTCAGAAGATCTGAGTTCACTTCTCAGCAATCATACAAAATGCCTCACAACCAACTGTTACTTCAGCCTTAGGGAATGCAATATATATATATATATATATATATATATATATATATATATATATATATATATATATATATATATATATATATATACATATATATATACATATATATATACATATATATACATATATTCCCCAGAGGCACTAATACATGCATGTATGTTAGCAGAGAGAAGAAGAGAAGAAGACAGAGAAGCACCTTTAAAAATATATACATTAGTGCAGCTCTCAACCTTCTTCAAAAAAGCTTCTTAGATCATAACACAACTGGCACCTTGTTAGAGGGAGCAAAGTACTGTTCTCATCTAAGAACCCAGCATGTAGACCTTAAGAACGGTCAACATGAGAACAAAAGACTAATCCCTCAAAGCCAATAGTTTTCTGGGGAATTTCTAAATGTACTAAACTTGCTTTTTTGGATTCTGTAGTTTTGCTTCTAGCTGAATATTCTTCCTAAGTGAGGTATATCACCACAGGGTGTGTTTTCTGTGCTTAAAGTCTACCCTAAAAGGTCTCAGGACTGTACTTGGATCCTTAACACTTACTGTAGTCATTCCTGAGCACCTACTGCAGTTGCTAACCAGCTAATAAAGACTTTCAGTTGTCCCGAACCTGTGTCTTCGTGGTCTTCTCTGGCAGATACCTCTTCACGATATAACTTCAAGGAAATGGAGTTTGCCAGAAAAGGGAGTTGTGTGTATGAATTCATGGAGATTGTGACACTGTACACAAAGCCAACACAAGTTTAAGTCAGCAAAATCCCAGCATGGAAGAAGGGAAGGGAACATGAAGGATTGAAGCTCCATCCCTAGCTGAAGAGCTATTGGCCGCAAATTGCTGCTGAAAAGGGAAAATAAGTTCCCTGTAATGGCTATGCATGGTGGTGTATGCCTTTAATCCCAGCACTCAGGAGGTAGAGTCAGTTTGACTGCTGCAAGGTCGAGGCCAGCCTGGTCTACAAAGTGAGTCTAGGATAGTCAAGGCTACACAGAGAAACCACATCTTGGAAAACCAAAGAAACAAAAAACAAAAAGGTTCCCTGAAATGGAGATGGAATGACGCCCCACATATCTACCATACTCTACAATAGACCTTGTGCCAAACACATCAGCATAAATAAAATAGTGTCTTTAGAAGCACTACTCTAAGTGCCATAAATGCTGCCTCATATGTTAACTTCAAATTTATATAAACATAGAAGCAAAGTAGAGGACAGATAGATAGATAGATAGATAGATAGATAGATAGATAGATAGATAGATAGATAGACAGATAGATAGACAGACAGATAGATATATAGATATGTGGACAGATAGAAAGAACACTATGCTAAAGCTTTATAAAAACATGTAAAATGAATTAAATGGCTTTGTCTCATGATGTCTATGTGTAGTTTAATTTTTAAGAATACTGAGAGGTAGTTCCAAAAATTAATTTGGTTATGAATCCCAAGATATCAGAAAGTCTTATCATTGATTTTTGTACACAAATAAATTAAAATGGATTTGATCACCTATTAGACGTCTAAATCCACAAGACTGAGGTGGATATTTGTTTCTATAGTTACATTGTTTCAGATATTAAATGCAAAGTTTTTACTTATCTAGCAGTCTATGCTTGTATAAGTATTTGCTAAAAAAGCAGGGGTTCACTTTGTGTTTATGATAATCTAAATATTCTGAAAAACTATATGCCAGTCTTAATTTTTCACACAAAACTATAGTATAAAAATTAAGTTTTAAAATTTTCTTATCATAAATTTATCATAAATTTAAAACATCTACTTCTTTCTATGACCAGAATGAAAAAAAAGAAAACCTGAGGATTGAATTAAAAGTTTTAGGTGTTGTTTTTTTCCAAAGTGTCTTTCAAATATTATCAAAGTATGCTTTTTACTACAGGCCTTAAAATGTAACATTATATAATTTCTGATGTGTCATGGTTCTTCTTGTTATAGGCAGTTTATTGGATCTATGTGTGGTAATATAAATGTATATGTAAAAATACAATAAAATAAAATTTATGTAAGCTAAAATTAAATTATAGTGTAATTATAAAGAATGAATGTTATGGTTTTGGTAAAATTGCTCTATTTTGCTGCTATTATGTATGCTTTTTGTTTTCAGAAATGAGCCTCAAACAATACGTACTACGAAATATATATTTGTAAATATGACTTCATTTTAACAAGTTCATGGGTAAATAATTAACATGCCTATAATATAATTTAATAACAAATGCAGTGGTTTCTTTTGTATATGAACCTATGCAAATTGTGTGCGGTTACTTCGGCCCCACAGTATGATGCCTTAGCTCTTTTTCAAGATTTTCAAAACCAGTACCATGTAGGAGATTTACACCTTACTAGGTTGCCTCCATACTTGAGATGCAATCTTGACTATACCACACACACACACACACACACACACACACACACACACACACACACACAAACCTCCAGGACTTCTGTGTGCAGTTAATGAGGACACGCTTCACAGAAGGTTTCACCTCAATGATGCAGGACTCTTATTAATTATAGCTGATTTCTCAGCACCAGCTAACCAGCATTTATTGCCCCAGTAAAGCAAAGGTTTTGCTGTAATCGTGCTTGTTAACTACAGTTGATTCTTCAACCTCAGCTGACCACAAACCAGTGATTCCTAATTAATACTGCCATATAAATGCCTACAATAGAGTCTCTGAGACTTTCAAATTCCATTCTGATACTTTACAAGCCATGCCTCCACAGGCTGCATTGTTCTCAGCATTGTTTCCCAAGTTGCCACAAAGCACTGACATGCTCTGATCATTCAACCGAACTGCTTGCCCAGCCTAAAGTCACAAATGCTTTCATAATCCTTCCAGAACAGCACAGATATGCCTGTCTCAACAATACCATCTTCTGTTCCAGTTTAGGTTGTTGTGATAAACATCACAGCAGAAAGCAAGCTGAGGAGACCAGGGCTTATGTCATCTCACAGTTCACAGTCCATCACGAGGTGAAGCTGGGGCAAGAACTTGAGCATTGGAGGGACTTGAAGCAGAATTTATGGAGGATTTGCTTCTACGCATGGCTTATTTAGCCCGTTTTGCTATACAACCCAGAACCACCTGCCCTAAGATGGCACTGCCTACAGTAGGCTGGATTCTCATGCATCCATCATTAACCAAGGTAATGCCCCACAGACAGTCTCTTAGGCCTATATGATGGGTGCAATTTCTCTTGAGGTCCCCTCTTCATAGGTGACTCTAACGTGTCAAGCTGGTTAAAACTAGCCAGCACAGTCTATGTAACTCCTGCTAAAAGGACTGCCTCAGAAGTGAGCTTTGCATTTCTTAAAATGTGGATCACAGCTCAATGAAATCTTATGTAAGCCTAGAAATGTGATTCAGTGCAAACAGAATTTGAACAGAACATGTTAGATTAACTGAATGATGTCATCATTGTCTAGAGCTGAATTTTACACAGTAAATTATGTGGATATATGTGTAATGTGTCATATTAATAGAGTGTATATATTTAGTAAACAACTACCTGTGACAGCCAATGTCATCTAACTGTGACAGAGATTTTGCCTAGATTAATTTTTATACAATCACTATGTGCTCTTATATAAATAAAATACAAAATGCTGCATGGCTATTTCCACCAACTTTTCCTTTTTTATATTTCTGTGTGATTGACACCGTTCTTTCACCTCCTTGGATCTTTCATAATAATGTCTTCCAGTATCCTCTAGCCTCAGACTTCTTTCACTGTTGATCAAAAACTCTGCCAGGAAAAAAATGTATTTGATGCGTGCCCTCACTTCATTTACATCTTTTATACTAAATGCCAGTTGCTAAGAAAACAGATCCTTTTCATCTTATGCAAAGTAACTTCACATTTAACCTTCTCCGGAGCAGTTAATGTGGTAATTCTGGCCATTTTAAATACAAAAGAGAAGTCAAAATTTAAAATATGTATAAATATGATTTAATATCATATCATTTCATATTTGAAAAAAAAAGAAAATTTATCCATGTGTGGCAGAGAAGAGGAGCGTTGTTGCCAGGATTTAAGAGAAAGAGAAAAAGGAGTTTTTAATAGGTGTAATATTTCTGCTTGCAAGATAAGCCCTGGGTACTGTCTGTATAACATTGTTTTACAGTTAACAATAAGTTGTACATTTAAAACTTTGTTTAAAAGACATATCTCAAAAATTGTAGGAATTTTAAAAGAGAGCAAGGAGGGGTATATGAAAGGGTTTGAAGAAAGAAAAGGATAAGGAAATATGTGATTTTATTGTAATTTCAAAAATAAAATAGCAAAAATTTCTCACCAATACAAAGGAGGGCAACAAGAGGAAAATTGTACATGAGATAGATATGTATATGCTCTAAGTAAATGATGGTATCATACTTACCTGAGTATTTCAAGCTCATCAAACCATATACACTAATTGTATATAGTGTTTTATTACACTTATCTATATATTTAATTTTTATTGTGTTTAATTAGGTAGATGCAAATGTGCAACTGCACACACACGGCAGAGAATAAATCCACTAGTAAGGATTTAATATCTTATTTGTAGATATTTAGTACTCTAGAGGCAATGGGACCTGGGAGAATGGATTTGATAAATGAGGCAGACTAGAATCTCAGGCAATAGCTAAAACATCATACAATTTATACTCTGAAGGTTAAGAGGAGCCACATGAGTTAATATGCAATCACAAGGTCAAATTGCACATTGCAGACATGTTGTACATGGCAAAAACACATTATTCCATAGAGGCACATAAACAGAAAGCAGTAGCCACTTGATATGAACAACCTGAAGCAAACTACTCCTGTTGCAACAGCTGGGGAAAACACAAAAACACATTCCAAGAAAAAACATCTGTGTTTTTAAGAAACTGGGTCACAAGGCTCTTTTCTTGTTTTCTCTCAAGAGTTCAGAATCCTCACACTACTCCACTCTTGGACTATGTCTTAACACTAGAAAAGGGAATCTAATAGAGATAAATTGAATCTCTATTGTGCTATATCAAATGTTTAAAATTATTCTTATCTTGAGAGAACATAGCTTTAATGTCATGTAAAAAAGGATGAAAATATTCACCCACGGATATAGTAAATAACATAAAACATATAATCTTAGGCCCTCTAATGTCAAGGCCTCATATTGTGGTGTTGAACAACACAGGCAAAAGAGTAACAATCTGTGGAGGCCAGAAGACTGTTCTGTTCAACTTGACTCCATAGCTGGTATTGGCTCAAGCTCTGGTGGTCAGACCTGGGGAGTTTATTCTAGGCATATTGAAGCGCAGAGCAATAGGTGAGAATTTTTCTGGTAGGAAATAACACAATCCCTTATACACACAACAAAACTTAGAACATGAATACAGAAGAACTCAGACCTCCAACATCTTCCATAAAGATAGTTTCTATAGATTGACTTAGAAAGGCAAGCCCAAGATAAGGGTCTGCAAAGGAGGCAGCGTGGTCCCAAAGGTACCAGTCTACTAATCCCACTGGCCCCCAGCTTTCTGGGTGGAAATCAGGAGATGCATTTCTGCCCCCTAGAGAGATAACATTGTGGTTTTTAACATTCCAAGTTCCTCATGCTTCTCTGTGACAACATGGACCTTTGTGCCTACTTCATCATGCTATTTCACAAGTCACTTTATACTTCACTTGTTTGTTAGTGATTAGCAAAAGCTCGTATTTAATGACCATAAATTACATTCCTGTGTCCAGGCGAACAGACTTGAACATGTATTTATTTTTGTTTCCGGACCATTTTGAATAAGTTAGTGATTTTAATACTTTGCAACAATAAATTCAATAAGGGGGATTTTCTCAAGTTGCGCCCAGATGGTTATAATATTACCACCTATACTTTCTGTTTTTTTTTTTTTCTCCCATTTTTTCTCCAAGAGCTGGCTACATTTAAGTGGCTTTATGTTTTGGTTTCCATAAGCAGTGGTATGCAAATCTAATTAAGAAAAACAAGTGCACAAACCTCACAAGTCTCCACTGAACAGCCATGAGGCTGAAAAAGTAGATAACAAAGAGTACAAAGCACACAGGCATCATAACACTATCGTATTAACCACATGTTTTCAGTAAGTGACCCGAAAAACTTCTGTTGTCTATCCTCTAAAGGAAGAATGCTGAAACATAAAGAATTTTTATTCACAAAATTAATATCAGAATGTATTATTTATATGCACATAAACAATAAAGGATTGTGTAAAGGGAATATAAATCATTGGCCTTAATCCCACTTTCCTTTTATGCTAGCCATTTTTCTTGTAACCTTCTCACTAATAAGAGCTCTGAAGAACATTGAACCCACAGAAAGCTTTCACCAAAATGTTCACACATTACATTTCCTTTGGAGTTCTGGTTAACAAAAATGTATGACAGAAAATTATTTTTCAGGGGTCAGAGACATGGTTCAGTGATTTAGACCTCATATTTGTCAGGCAGAGAACTTGAGTTCCATTCCCAGCACTTAGGACAGGTGACTCACTATAGTTTACAAGGGTTCTGAGCTTGGTTCCCAGCACCCTTGTTAGACACAACTGCCTGCAGCTCCAGCTCCAGGGAATTCAAATGTTATTCTGGACTCTCTAGGCACATTACTCATATATGCAAAACACAAAGACATCCACAGACAGTTTCTTTTTCTTTTTCTAAAGGTATTGTTGTTAAATGTGAAAAATTCATTAACAGAAACCTTTACTTTTCATTGCAAGACAATTCATATATATCAAAAATATGATTTAGGTATATAATTTCATTTTGTTTTAAAGTTAATCTTAAAATTTAACTAGCAAGCTAGGTTTGAAAGTAGTTTTCTAATTATCAATGGAAATGTCTTTTTAAAACTATTGATCTAGTCAGCTACATTTTAGTTACCAAAGGTTTTTATTTAATTTTTTATTAATTTATTCTTGTTACATCTCAATGGTTATCCCATCCCTTGTATCCTCTCATTCTTCCCTCCCTCCCATTTTCCCCTTATCCCCCTCCCCTATGACTGTTCCTGAGGGGGATTTCCTCCCCCTGTATATGCTCATAGGGTATCAAGTCTCTTCTTGGTAACCTGCTGTCCTTCCTCTGAGTGCCACCAGGTCTCCCCCTCCAGGGAACATGGTCAAATATGAGGCACCAGAGTTAGTGTGAAGATTTTTTTTTCTAATTAAGTCTTTTGCAATTTCATACATGTACTTGATTGTTTCTCTCTCACTGTTCTGTCTTATCTCATCCCTACTCCTATTAAACTCCCCTGTTACCTCTCCCCAGACTTGTGATATTTGGTTTTATTGTAAGAGTGAGTGGGTTAAGTAGGGTCTCTTTATGTCCTTTGTTCTGGGAACATCCACTGGAGTCTGGAGGTGTCAAAACTGAGCTAGTGTTTCAAAAACAACACCTGGAGAACAATTCTTAGGAGAGTCAAAACTTGCTTACTGTGTTAGCTGAAAACAGACAATACTATTTTCGAGTACATGTAGCTGAAATATGCAAAATGTTCGTGGAATGGCATTCATAAAACTAAAAGAAAATCACAGGTAGATTGTCACTTAACTTTCTGCATTCAAGTTTTGAAATTATAAGAACTAATAATAAATATGTGCTTCTAGCATTTTTTCTTCTTTTACTAGCTAGAGATTATCTGATGTCCTATTTCTCTTTTCTGTCCAGATAACAATATAATTCAATCTCTACACTGGAAACAGTGGAA
>OU015752.1:11453418-11494266 GCA_907169655.1 Acomys percivali
TGTGTGTGTGTGTGTGTGTGTGTGTGTGTGTGTGTGTGTGTGTGTGTCCAAAATAAGAGGCTGGGGTTTTGGTCTTGACATCATTTCTTATTGTTTGGCTGTTCATCGATCCATTTTGTGACACTCCTAGATAGAACCACTCCAGAGAACTCTTTGAGGTTTTGGGGTTCTGTCGCTGTTCTGTGTTCTGGCTGTGGGGTTGCAGTCACCTTTGCTGAATTGCTTGTTTGTTGTTTAAAGATTCTGCTGGAGTCCTGCTGACTACACCTGTGGAATTGCTCCCAAGACCTGACTCTAGGAAGGTCTACATCTCCTGTTCCCACTAACGTCCTTTCTCTCCTATCTAGCAAAGACAGGTTGGAAGTGAGGTATAAGCACTAAAGCACTTCAAGTAAATAGACTTGACAGAAGTTCAAGTAACAGAATAGCCAATTGTTGTGCTCTTTTCTGGGGAAAGTGTTTCCCCCACTCAGTATTTCTTACTTGCCTGTAGTTCTTTATTCAGGATTGAAGCTTCATGTTTCTTTCTCCCCCATGGGCCTTGGCATTTCTATTGTTGCCCATATTGGGCCCATCTTTAGGAAGTCATGTTGGCGAGACTTTGTATGTGTAGCTTCTGACATTACCGGATGACACACTCTCACAACAAATTCTATGAACCTCTGGCTTTTTCTTAACCTTCTCTGCTCCCTCTTCCTTACTTCCTGAGCTTTAAGTGTGGAGCTGTTTTATATATATATATTCTTTGGGACTTGTTGTAAAGAGTAATAAATATGCGTCCAGTTTTACTGGTCTGTATATGAACATCATGTTTGCCCAGTACCGTGTGTTCAAGACACATCTTTACTCTAGTGATTGCTTTTGGTTTCTTTGTCAAATATCAGATGACTGTAGTTTCAATTTCACATGTTCCTTCCTTATTCCATTGATCTACAAGTCTCTCTGAGACAGTACCATATTGTGTTTATTACAATACCTCTATAATAAGTATTGACATCGCAATGGCATTTTATATAGTATTTCTTAAGACCAGGATCTCTTTAGCCATCCATGGTCTAGTCTAGTTCCACATGGATTTATTTCTGTTTCTGAGTATAATATTGTGAATTATTTGACAAGGATTATATTGAACATGTAAATTTCTTTTAATGTAATAATTGCTTTTTCAATCTTTTAAAAAGTTTATTTTTATGTGTTTGGACTATTTTGCTTTCATGTATGTTTGTATACCATGTATGTGCCTGGTGCTTACAGAGGTTATAAGAGGGTTCAAAGATGTCTAACCAGAATATTAAGTTTTATAATTCCACTTTTTTAGGCTCTGTATGCTCCATTACTAGGAGTCCTCACTAGGGTGATCCTCTTCCCTTCTAAGGAGTTTCCACTGGATTAGGTTTCTTTTCTCAGGGAGGACCATATGTCTCTCCTAGAGCCCTCCTGAAGAAATTCTATCCTGCCTGAGCATGGTAGATGATGCTCTGGCAAGCCTTGCCCTTCACTTGCATTCCCTTTATCTTTTGGGGAAAAAATGGATTTTGCCTTCCTAAATCTAGCCATCAACGTCCATTCCCTCGTTTTGAGTACTTCACTTCTTCTTTCTGAAGCTAACTATCAAGGTCCACTTATCAAAAGTATTGAAATCCACCAACCAAAAACTACTTTTGGGCTCAGCTAATTAAAATGATCAATTAGAATTAAACACCTCATCCTAGCATGGGGTTTTCACTTTTACCTTTATAAACAGCATTGTCTATGGGCAGTGTCTGCCCAGAGGCAGTCCTTTGCCCCCTGGAACAAAAATTCTCTCTCCTCTTTCCCTTCTTCACCTTTTCCCTTTTACTCTATTTCCTATCTTTGTCTCTTATACCTTCCTCTTTGTTCCTCTGAAGCAAATAAATCTCCTTTGTGCTGAGTACTTGGTCTTGAGGTATCCTGAGACTTTACCAGCTCATTTTAAGTGCTCTTTACCTAACCTCTCGGGACCTGTGGATTGTAGCTTGATTTTTTTCATTTACTTAAATGGCTAATGTCCACTTATAAGTAAATACCTACCATTTATCATTCGATGTCTTGATTACCTCACTCAAGATGGTTTTTCTAATTCTATCTACTTGTCTGAAAATTTCAGGATGTCTTTTTTCTTAACCTCTGAGGTAGCATTCAGTTGTGTAAGTGTACCACATTTTTAAAATTAATTTATTCATATTACATCTCAATTGTTAGGCCTTCCCTTGTATCCTCCTATTCCTCCCTCCCTCCCACTTTCCCCCTTCTCCCCTCCCCTATGTCTGTGACTGAGGAAGACCTCCTCCCCCTGTATATGCTCCTAGGATATCGAGTCTCTTCTTGGTAACTTGCTATCCTTCCTCTGAGTGCCACCAGGTCTCCCCATCCAGGGGACATGGTCAGAAAAGGGGCACCAGAGTTCATGTGAGAGTCAGATCTCACTCTCCACTCAACGGTGGAGAATATCCTGTTCATCGGCTAGGTCTGGGTAGGGGTTTGAAGTTTATTGCCTATATTCTCCTTGGCTGGTACACTTATATCGAGACACTAGTCCAAGGGATACGTCCCATGAAAAACTTTACTTACCGGGAAAGTGGGTCAGAGGGGAGGAAATCCTATTGAGACTTTAGGTGAGAGAAGCATGGAAGAATGGGGAAATAGAAGGATCCAGAGGGTCCTGGAAACCTACAAGAAGAACTTTATGACAAGCGGATCTGGGTCCTGGGGTCCTCCTCAAACTAAGTGTACCACATTTTTTAAAATCCATTTTTCTGTTGAGGGACATCTAAGTTGTTTATAGTTTCTGGCTATTATGGATTCTTTTGTTGAGGGACATCTAAGTTGTTTACAGTTTCTGGCTTTTATGAAATAAGCTCCTATGAACATAATTGAGCAGGTGTCTTTGTGATAGGATGCAGCAGCCTTTGTATATATGCATAGGAGTGATATAGCTGGGTCGTGAGGTAGGTTAATTCCTAATTTTTGAGGGAATGGCCATATTGATCTCCATTTTTGCTGTACAAGGTTGCACTTCCACCAGCAATAGGGACATGCTGCCTTTGCTTTACATTATTGACAACATGAGCTGTCCCTTGTGATCTGACAGCTGTAGATGGAATCTCAAAGCAGTTTTCATTTGCATTTCCCTGATGGCTAAGGATGCTCAACATTTTTTCTTATGTTTCTCAGTCATTTGATATTCCTTTATTGAGAATTCTCTGTGTAGATATGCACCCCCATTTTTAATTGAATTATTTTGGTTTTTTTATGTCTAAATTTTGAGTTCTTTATGTATTTTGGAAAATGGATAATTCAGATGTGGAGTTGGTAAAACCCTTTTCCCATTCTGGAGTCTCTTTGTCCAATTGACAATGCCTTTTCTTTACAGAAGCCTTTCAGTTTTATGAGGTCCCATGTATTAATCATTTATTAATATTAATATAATCATTGCTTTATCAGTGTTTGCTTCAGGATGTTGTTTCCTGTGCCAATACATTCAAGGGTACTCCTCACTTTCTCTTCTATCAGATTTAGTGTGTCTGGTTTTATGTGTGATCCACTTGCACCTGTGTTTTTTGCAGGTTGGTAAATATGAATCTACTTGTGGTGTTAATACAAACAGACATCAAATTTGGCCAGCATCATTTGTTGAAGATGCTTGTGTTCCTGTGAGTACTTTTGGCTTCCTAATAAAAATGAAGCAGGTGTCCATGTCCATACATGAATGTTTTTATGTTGGGGTCTTCAATTCAACTCCATTGATGAATTGAGCAATGTGTCTGTTTTTATGTCAGTATCAATCAGTTATTACTATAGCTCTGTACTACAACTTGAAATCAGATATATTTATACCTCAGGGGTTCTTTTGTTGTGTAGGATTTCTTTCCCATATGATGCTGGGTATTGTCCTTTCAAGGTATGTAAAAATTGTGTTGAAATGTTGATAATGATTGCATTGAATCTAAAGATTGCTTTTTGGAGGACAGGCATTCTCACTATGTTTATCCTACCAATTGATGAGCATGGAAATCTTCTTATCTTCTGATATCTTCTTCAATTTGTTTTTTCAAAGACTTGATGTGGTTTTATGTTTGTTTGCTTGCTTTCGTTTTTGTTTTTGTTTCGTTTGTTTTTTTTAAAGACAGAATTTCTCTGTGTATCTCTGGCTATCCTGGAGCTTGCCTCATTGACCAGGCTTGCCTCGAATTCAGAGATCTATAGTCCTCCACCTAAAAAGTGCTGGGAATAACAGCCTGTGGAAATCACACAAGCCTTTCACTTGCTTGGTAATAGTTACCCTAAGATATTTTCTATTGTTCAATGCTATTGTGAAAGGTGTTATTTCCCTTATTTGGTTCTTAGTCCATTTTTCATTTGGACTGACTTCTTCTTAGTTAATCTTGCATCCAGCAACATTGCTGAAAGTGTTTATCAACTATAGGAGTTCCTTAGTAGAAGTTTTAGGGTGACATGTGTATTATCATATCATCTGCAAATAATTATACTTTATCTTCTTGCTTTCCAATTTGTATTTCTTTGATCAAATTCAGTTGTATTGTAGTATTGTATTGGGTAAAACTTCAAATACTATAGATATACTATAGATAGATGGTAATAAGTTCCTTTGTAAACAAAGCCATCATTTTAGACACTTTCTGTTACTATCTCTACGTGATGACGTATCAGTTCTTGTCTGCCTCACCACCCATGTCCAGGCTAGACAAAGTTATTCAGGACATTCATGACACACAATTTCTGTCTCAGGTCTCATGTTTAAACTCACAGAAACAATTTAAGGTCTCTATAATTATTTTTATTGTGTTTTTTTAAAGCTAGCCAGGCTTCACATTCTTCTTAACTTTTACCTCAGTTTCTATGATGTGGACCCTGTTCTTATAGTCTCAGCGTGTGAAATTTCCTCATATTCTAGATTCTCTGTGTGTCATGTATTTTGGGGTATGCATATACTTGTACAAGTACACATGTGGAAGCCAGAAACATTTTCAGATATTGTTTTCTTAGTTAGCATGTACTATTTTATCCATCTGTCTGTCTGTCTGTCTACTGATCTATCTATCTATCTATCTATCTATCTATCTATCTATCTATCTATCATAGTATCTCACTGTGTGGAAGACACAATGTAGGCTAGTATAGCTGGCCAACAAGCCATCTGCCTGTCTCCACCTCCATAGCCCTGTTATTCTAAGCATGTGCAATTGCGCCCTGATAAATTTTACCTTGTGTCTAGGGATCAAAGTCAGGCTAGGACTTCTGTAATGAAGCCTTCTCCACAGACTCATTCATTCCGTCTTGTTAAATTCTAAATTATCCAACAATGTCTTTTCTGTCAGTTTTAATGTTATATCTAAAATTTTCTCTGCAGGTGTGAACTCTTATTTTGTTAGGCTTCTTTTCTCTTTCCTCTGTTGATACAAATCTGTTTTCTATGAGAAACAAATATATGAATCCTGTTTAAATAGCTTTGTTAAGTATGTTATATCTTTCTACCATCTATCAATCTGCCTACCTAATATATCTTTTTGTTATCTAAATACGCATAAATTCATGAGTATAGATATATTTTATAAATTACAGAAATTTCTACCTTTTCATAAAGTAAATACATTTCTACATGGCTAAACAGTAGTGAAGGTGATATAAACATCTTGATAATTGTAACACATCAAGCAGTATTGAATCTATGACAACTTTTTGTATACATAAGTTGGAGAAAATAAGTCAACAAATCAACTATAGATTGCCATTGATAAAAAAATTTATAGATATTTCATAAAGAATAAACTTTAAAGAAGGAAAGTAATGCTAGTTATTATTTTCCTGATTTTTATTGTATTTAAGTGTTAATAAGTGTTTGTAAGAAGGAAATATAATATTCAGCAGGACAAATGCAACAAAGATTAGGTCATCACTCCACAGTATTAGAGAATTTTCTCTTCTGATTCTCTTTCTGAGTACTTAAGAAGAGACAATGATGTCTTATGATTTTTTATTTTTTAAAGAACATAGTCCAGTTTTATAGCTCATGCTGATCTCAAACTCATAATACTTTTGCCTCAGTTTCTCCTGTGTGATTTTACACATTCATCTCTAACACTGTCCGACAGTTACATTATATTTATTACTATAGATTTATGCATTTAGTTTTTATTTATGTGTATGTGTGTGTGTGTGTGTGTGTGTGCCTGTTTATCTGTATTCATGCCATGTACCTATAGGGCTGTGAGATGTCAGAAGAGCAAGGGTGCTGGATCCCCTACAGCCAAAGTAGTAAGCAGTTGTGAGACACCAGATATGGGTACTGAGAATCTAAATCAACCAATTGTTCTTAACTGATGAATCATCTCTCAAGTCACTTACTGAAATTTTTATACTACTATTATAAGTTACTTAGTTTCTAATGTAAGGACATGTCAACTTCCTAAAGCTCAGTTTTAAAAATAAACTGCTGACAATTAAGATAATACAAGGTTGAATGTAAAATTGGTCTTCCTGTTTCATTTTTACACAGGGGGAGGAAACCCCCCCCAGGAACAATCATAGGGGAGGGGAATAAGGGGAAAATGAGAGGGAGGGAAGAATGGGAGAATACAAGGGATGGGATAACCATTGAGATGTAACAAGAATAAATTAATAAAAAAATTTTAAAGAGAAGTTTAAAGAGGTTTGTTCTTAAGTAAAGGGTTCATTTTGGTGTTTGTTTAATGTCACATTTTATTTTCATTTTCAAATTGTGACAATGTCAACTTCTTAAATAAAGTGAAAATATATTATTGCAACACAGGAACTATGACCACCATAAATTGCACAGACTTTTAAAAACTGAGGCATTTACTCTGAGCACATAATAGCACAAATTAATTTATTGTTCAGACACTCTAAAATGGTAAGTGGGAACATGTTAAAGAAAGACAGGAAAGTATATGATGAGGTAAATTACTTCCATAATAAAAACATCACAGCAAGATTATTTCTTCAAAAAACAAAAGAACTCTGTAATGTAATATGCCAAAACATGTTCTAAACAAATCAAATTTCTATCATTTTCTTAAAAGTTTGCAGTAAAGTTCTCAGACTGATGCAAAGAATAACTACTCAATCCTCCAGCCTCAGTTTACCAATTTCTGAATGTGCTTAATTGGCCTTCTGTAAGTGTTTTAAGAATTAATTAGTTTGTCTTGATGAATGCGTCAATGCAAAAGGTCCCATTTAAATGCAAAGTGTTCTTAATCAGTGAATAGAGATTCAGCAGTTTCTTTCACCTTTTCAATTTCCAGCATCTCTAAGCACAATCATGGGGTACACACCCTTTCTGTTTTCTTTAGATGTCCTTTCTATGCATATATTCAGTCCTTTTTTCTTCAATATTTTTATTTTTTACATATACATATTTATTATTACACATAAGCTACTTACATCAGGAAGAACTGTCAAACAATCAGGATTATGTAAATGTTACATTCACAGTGTTTTGGCCATTTGTATTTGATAGCCTTGAAGAAAACATCTTTCCTATCTTCTTGTGTCTACAGTTCTGATTCTAAGTCAATATATATATATATATATATATATATATATATATATATATCATATCTCTTCATTATCAAATTAAAACATCTATCTAGACCTAAAGAACATCTTAACCTGTAAATAAATAAGCTTAAGCAAACCCCTCTTTTACACACACAAAAATGAACCCTGTAAATTCTTAAAATTACTGTCCGTTTTGTAGCTTTCTCCCTCTATTTTCAAAAAAGTATGCTTTGTACAGTGTCTGATCGCAGATTTGTAGCCAGCTGATGAATGAAACTGAGAAGTAAATTGTCATTCTGCTATTAATAAATTTTCGGGAGCCACATATTTTTGTAAATATATCTTATGAACAGTTAGCTGTTATAATTCTGTACAATTCTCAAGATTTACATAGGCGCTGCTTTCAATAGAAGAGAACTACAGGAAGACCATGCTTATGGCTCCACCATGGAGCTGAGACAAGTAACTGCAAGCTTTAGAGCCCAAACTTTATACAGGAATGGTCCAGGCATTAAGGCCACATGAGGAATCATTTCTCCAGTGTACAACATATGCTGCGAAATGCTTATAATGATAAGGGATAAACATATGCCTGGATGTTGGGAGAAAAAAAAGCAATCTGCTTGAAAATCTTGTCTGCAACGTCTTATTTTACAAACAAACCCTGAGAAAAGAGAGATGGCTCTCTAGAACTAGACAAGATTATGTTCATATTTAAAGCTAGGTTTCTCAAATCGTTTTTGGACAACATTGTCTCATAACCTTATTCTAACTTTAAAAGTTCTGCATTTGAATTTCAAAAATTCTGTTTATTTTATTTTATTTTTTTTGTTAAGGCATTTTCATTTTCCTAAAGATAATTTCTTATATTTTCCTTCCAAGAAAAAAAATTGGTCTATTTAAGGTTCTTTACATATGTTACAGCTATCAGCTTAGGAATTTTTTTTTTTTTTTTTTAGTTTAGGATTTTTGTGAGACTCCAGAATAAGAAAATTAGTGGATCTCTGACTTGTTTTGCCTGCTCTTAGGACTCTTTTTCTTTCCACTAGGTTATCATTTCCAACTTCAATATGAAAGTTTTTGATTCATCTTATTATATTTTGTTTTGTCATATTCAGTTTTATTCTGTTAGAAGCCTGATTTTTTCTTTTTTAAATTTTAATTTATTATAATTTATTCAGTTTACATCTGATTGTTATCCCCTTGCCTGTATCTTTTTCTTTCCATCCTCCCTCTCTCTTCTGCCTTATTCCCCTCCCTTAGACCTGTGACAGAAGGGGCCCTCCTTCCCCACCGTGTGACCACAGCCTATCAGGTCATCTGGATAGCCTGCTTCCCCTTCCTCTGTGTGCGCTCAGAGCCTCCCCACCAAGAGGCAGTGATCAAATCAGGGACATCAGATTTCATGTCAGCCACAGTCCCTGATTTCCCCACAACTCTGAAGAATGAGCTGTCCATTGAAGCCTGATCTTTTCTAATGAGAGAAATAAAGTGGGTGGATTTAAAGAGACAGGAAGGTGGGAGGAATTAGGAGAAGAAGAAGAGGAAACTGTAATCAGAATATACTGTATGATAAAAGAATCTATAGTCAATAAAAATATATGACATTAGAAACCATTGCAAAAGTAACATAATTCATAACTGTAATTACAAAAGCTAATGCATTGTTTATTTATTAGCAATATGGCATATTCTTGTACTTCTTTATCATTGCCAGAATTCTTGTAATGACTTAAATGTTGAGAATAAAGATTGAAAAAAAAAATCATGAGCCAAATCCATTCAATGGAAAAAGGATAGCATCTTCAACAAATGGTGCTGGTCTAACTGGATATCTATGTGTAAAAAAATGCAACTGGACCCATATTTGTCACCTTGCACAAAACTCAAATCCAAGTGGATTAAAGACTTCAACATAAAACCAGAGACACTAAGTCACTTAGATGAAAAAGTGGGGAAGAACCTGGAACATATTGGCACAGGAGACAACTTCCTGAACAGAGCACCAACAGCCCAGGCCTTAATGTCAACAATTAATAAATGGGACCTCATGAGGCTGAGAAGCTTCTGTAAGGCTGGAGACACTGTCAAGAGAACAAAGCGACAGCCTACAGACTGGGAAAAGATCTTCACCAACCCTATATCGGACAAAGGTCTAATATCCAAAATATATAAAGAACTCAAGAAATTAAACACCACCAAACCAAATAACCCAATTGAGAAATGGGGCTTGGAACTAAACAGAGAATTCTCAACAGAGGAATATCAAATGGCTGAGAAACACTTAAAGAAATGCTCAACCTCCTTAGTCATCAGGGAAATGCTAGTCAAAACAACTCTGAGATTCCATCTTACACCCATCAGAATGGCTAAGATAAAAAATTCAAGCGACACCACGTGCTGGCGAGGATGTGGGGAGAGAGGAACACTCCTTCATTGCTGGTGGGAATGCAAACTAATACAGCCACTTTGGAAATCTATCTGGTACTAGCTCAGAAAACTGGGAATAGGGCTTCCTCAAGACCCAGCTATTCCACTCCTTGTAATATACCCAGAAGATGCTCCAGCACATAATCCTAAGTTCTTGATTTTGTAAATTTCATCTCTTAATTAAAAAAAGTCCCTTAACTAAACTTTCTTTTGAATAGAAGTGATGTTTAATCTGTATTGTTTTATTAATAGCCAATTATTTTTTATAAGTTTCAAAAAGTTGTCACCTTTACATTATAAAGGACTATTCTTAGTCCAGTTGACAATTTAAATATCAGCTAAAAGATATTATTGTCAATGTTATCAGATAAGCTTCCCTACTGAGCTTTGTGGCTTTTTAACCCTGTGGCCCACTACTTCTCCTGTCATACCTACTTATTCGTGGACTTGGTGGCCCCAGACCATGCCACATCTCCATCTAAACTCTCCGTTCTATTCTCCTTACAACAAGATGACACTTTTATCTTAAAACAGATGCTATGACATGAGCCTCCACAACTACCTAGTGCTGCAAGCCCTATCTTGAAAGTTTCACTCCATCATCCTGGACTGTGAGTCTCTATATACTGTGTACATTACAATAATTGCTACTATTCATTATTAGTTGTCAGACTTGTTGCTTAGACTTTCCATAATGAGACAGTGGCGAATTTTTGTCTGCCCATCTAGCAAGTGCTTATCCTGGCTCTTCTGTCTGTGATGTCTATGATGTCAGCAAGACATATAATGTTATTATATGGTAAACAGGTTGTTAATTACAATTCAGTGAGTGAGCTCATATTATTAGACTAGTGACTGGGGTGCTATAAACCTTCATTAAATGCAAACAGATATTACCAAATTATTCTTCATATTGATATTTTCTTCACTTGTACAAGGCTAACAGTGGTTACTCAATAAGTACTTTAGGACTAAGGAGTGACAAGGAGTTTTAATTGTTCTTCAAAGTGAGCAGTGATCACCAACCTAGTTATCATCAGTATCATACCTTAAACCCTCGACATGAACCAACTGTGTTTACTTTCTTAATAATAAGACACATAATTGCACTTATTGTACTTATAACCAATAGGGATATCATTACGACATAGTCCTACTTAGCAAGTGATCTGTCACTTCCAATTTACAGACTAGGTGTGTGTTACATGACAAGGGAATAATTGCTAATACTTTTATAATGATAGTTACAACAGCGAGTCTTAATTCTCAATAATCAGTGCCAAAAAAAAAGAACATATGTCCACCCATTCATCAGGAGCACATACTGCAGATGGCATTTGATACTGGCAAGGAAAGTGTCATTAGGTTTACTGTGTTTTGCATGTTTGCCATAATTCATAGAAAAGGGGAAAGATAAAAATTCCATATTTCACTTGAAACTACAGTATCTGTTCCACTCTGAGAATTCTGAAGCCAAACACAATTTCCAACTTGGTGAGAAGTAATTGTGATGTAAGTATCTCCACCAGTTATCATTTTCAGATCAACAGATCCACTGATTTTATTTAACTTGAGTTCAACATTTTTATCTTCATGAATTATCCTTTGAAATATTGAGGGGAGAGTGGGTTCTGACTTTTACACAAACCCTGGTGCCCCATATTTGACCACGTTCCCTGGATGGGGAGACCTGGTGGCACTCAGAGGCAGGACAGCAGGCTACCAAGAGGAGACTTGATACCCTATGAGCATATACAGGGGGAGGAAATCCCCCTCAGGAACAGTCATAGGAGAGGGGAGTAAGGGGAAAATGGGAGGGAGGGAAGAATGGGAGGATACAAGAGATGGGATAACCATTGAGATGTAATATGAATAAATTAATAAAATATATTTTTAAAAAAGAATATTGTTTTAATATAAGTAAACTTAGATTGTCTTCCCCAACATTTTCATATTGTCTTAACAGTCTGTTTAGTATGTCCAGAAAAGATAAAGCTGATGTTCTATCCCCATCTCTATCTCTTTTTCTGTCTGTGTCTCTCTATCCATGGCTGTCTCTCCTTTTCTTTTCTCTTCTCTTCTCTTTTCTTTTCTCCTCCCCTTCCCTCCCCTCCTCTCCTCCCTCCTTCTCCCCTCCCCTCCCCTCTCTTTCCCCGCCCTCTCTCCTCTCTCCATATTTCTTCTTTCTAATCTGACCAAAGCCTGAGCATGCTACAACTGATATTTTGGCCATTTCATTTATTATTTTATACTTATCATATCCACTTATGTTTATCATTGTTAAATAATTTCTTGGATCCTAACTCAAAGCATGTCTCCATTTTTCTCTTCCTTTTGTCCATCTCCTCCCTCCCTCCCTGCTAAGATATAATATTTACCTACATGGTTACTTTTCTTTCTGAACATAATAAAATTTCCCTAAAGCCTATTTTTGAAACAAACAAAAACAAACAGAGGTTTGGGTGTTATTTATGATAAAATACAAACTTACAAGTAATTTCTTAATATAAACTTTCCCACCATGAATTAATATTACTTAAAAAATATATTGTCCAAATTTTCAGGATGTATTTTTGTTTGTTTGCTTTTGTCTTTCATAGATAGAAAAGGTATGTATTGGCTAACTTCCTTGCTTTCTTAATTTGAATATTGTATAAATTCTGTCACTATCATTGCTTGTGAAAATATTCAGCCATCATACCACACTCTAAAACTATTTTTTTTATTTTTCTACTTAGATAGAATGAGTTAAAAATTTTAGGTGGACTTTTGTTGTAGGAACAGCTTTGTTTGTCCAATTTGTACTCATGTTGCTAAGAGCTCTTCTGCTTAAAATTTGGATTGATACACCTGCAATGTACAAATTCCATATTATAGATCCATACACAGGAAAATCTGAAGGCATATTGCAACCAGGTTTTTGCTAAATTTCTTTGCCTCTCTTATCAATATTAAAGATAGCACACATCCTTTTTCTGGAAGTACCACTTTTCTGAACCTATCCTCATTCCTGCGGCTAGCATCTTACTCTGGAGACCATTATTTTAATTTAAAATTGAATATTAATTATTCAAATGCCTCCTGCTTAGTATTTGTGTTTATTTCAAACATCTCACAAGAAAGTTCATATTCCATAATACCAACATATCAGTTCTGCATCTATGTAACTATATACGTAATGGGATGAGTTGTTCTTTCCTATGTGCAGGATGATGAATCGATTCCATGTGGCTTCCATTTCTCATCAGATATATCTGGAGCACTAGATGAAAAGAGACAATAATAAGAGTAGTGGTTTTTTTAGTTAAGTCTTAATGGTGAAAAGAATAGTGATATACTAATGTAGTCTATGACAAAGGTAGACATGTAACTGGCAGTCTATGTGGAGGGAATTCTGCCATTCCAGTAACGTGCAACATCATAACTCATTGCAATTGTAAATACTGCAGGTGTGTCTATGCAGGGAAAGGTGCTTTTGATTTGCAATAATGCTATGCTTTGTTCTGGAACACAGACAATATGTAGGATAGATCAGTTCCTAGCTGTTAGTGGTAAGATATGTCTCACTTACTAGTTTGTATATAAAGTGTTTGAAATTCCTGATAATAGGATTTTTCTTAACTTTCTAATGTGTACATTCATATTCATTTGGAGAAATACTTTGTATGATATCTTGAAAAGCATTGCTGTTGTTATCCTTATTATTACATTTTATAATAAAGAGATCTTTTGTAAAACCAATTGAGAAGAATCATAAAAAATATATATCCAAAAACAAAAAAACAAAAAAATATATATATATCCAGTCTTATATACTTTGCATGACTACATATATGAGCAAGTATCTCCACGTATTGACAAATATATATGAATATTTGATAACATACAATACATAATAACATATGCAAAGGTATATACATATATATAAAGTATAAATGCGTAAATACATATCATATGTTGGTAAATATATACTTAGTAGAATTTTTAAAAATCTTTAATAACTATTTCTTGCTACAATTATAATTTTGCTAAAAATAAAGTTTTAAAGATAAAGGAAAATATCATCTTCTAGGGGAAATACAATTATAATACAATGACTCATCAAGATCTCGGGCTCTACCCAACCCACAGCTCTTCATATGCATTTTACTCCTTGAATATTTTACTGTTTATCTCTCCTCCTTCAAAATGGCTCAATGGCTATTCCTTCAATGACACAGTCCTAGATTTCTCTCTTAGTGCTGCACTAAGTCCTCAGATAAAAGCAACTTAAGAAGAAAGGGTTTATTCTGGCTGACAATTCAAGGCTACAATTCATCAGTCCAAGTAAGGCAAGGCTGCAAAATCATAAAGAACTGGTCATGTTGCAGCCTCAATGATGAATTAGAGAGGGTGATGAATGCATGTGCAGCTCAGTTGCGTTTCTCTATTTAGACAGTTTATCATCACAAGGTTAGTCATCCACACCTGAATTAATTCAATAAAGATAATTGCCATGGGTTTCCTCCTACGTTAAGGTTACTTAGCTAATCTTGTAGAAATATTAAATTCAGACTTATCTCCTAGATGGCTATAGACTTTGCAGAACTAATAACACAAACAGTACCAGAGGTTTTGCCTTGAGATTTTTTTTTCTGAATGGAATACCTTTATCCATGTGTAGCCTCATTTTCAGCTTTTCTTCTTTCTCCTCTGGCATACTACTTTTCTTCATTTTTTTAAGCAATAGCTTTTAAGTTAGCACACAAAGTGATAAAGTACATTATGGCACTTATAACTTGTATAGGGCCTTGTAAAAATTCCTCCCATAGTGGATTTTCCATCCTTAACTGTCACTTTTGTTGTAATCCTTACCTCTATGTCTATATACTGTTACCATTTATTTCTTGACTTTCCACATTATAGTATAAGATACCCCTGGAAAAATGACTTTGTTTTCTGCTGTATCTACATTTCCTACAAGATTGGCTGCAACACACTTAGGAGAAAATTTGATTTATGAGAAAATGGTGGAATAGTTATTTTATTTGAAATTTAACATACATTTTCAGCTAGTTGAGGAAATGGATTACTTATTAACTTCCTACTTAATATGTATAGGTATGGTTTTACATTTGAATACTTGAGGAATGAGTCAGAATTATAAATGAGTGTGTAGCATCCTACCAAGACATTTAAATCAATGTACAGCTGTGTTAGGAAACCTGATTCTCAAGGGTTAGCTAAAATTAAAAATGACACTAGCATCCACTTGTTTTATGAGTATCTATGTTTTCCTATTTAACAATAGTTTGAAATATTATTCTTTTATTGAAAAATAAAATCATTCATATTACATCTCAATTGCTATCCCATTCCATGCATTCTCCCGTTCTGCCCTCCCTCCCGCTTTCACCCCATTCCTCTTCCCTATGATTGTGACTGAGGGGGACCTCCTCCCCCTGAATATGATAAAAAGGTATCAAGTCTCTTCTTGGTAGTCTGCTATCCTCTCTCTGAGTGCCATTAGGCCTCTCCAACAAGGGGACATGGCTAAATATGGGGCACCAGAGTTCATGTGAAAGACAGTCCCCAATCTCCACTTAACTGTAGAGAATGTCCTGTCTCTTTGAGTAGATCTGTGTAGGGGTTTGATGATGACTTCATGTATTCTCCTTGGTTGGTGCCATAATTTGAGCTGAACCCCTGGGCCCAGGTCCCCCAGCATAGTGTTCTTCTTGTAGGTTTCTAGGACCCTCTGGATCCTTCTATTTCCCCATCTCTTATATTTCTCTCACCTAGAGTCTCAACAGAATGTCCTCACCTCTATCCCACTTTCCTGGTAAGTGAAGACTTTCAGGGGACATGCTCCTTGAGCTAGTGTCTAGTTATAAGTGAGTATATACCATTTGAGTCTCTCTGCTTCTGGGTTAGCTCACGCATTATGATCCTATCTAGTTCAATCCATTTGTCCACAAATTTCAGAAATTCCTTGTTTTTAATAGCTGAGTAGTATTCCATAGTGTAAATGTACCACAATTTCTTTATCTATTCTTCTACTGAGGGACATTTAGGCTGTTTCCATGATCTGGCTATTATGAATAAGGCCACTATGAACATGGTTGAGCATATGTCCTTGTTGTATGCTGGAGCATCTTCTGGGTAGAAATATTCTTTAAGGAAATAGTAACATTTAATATTATTCCAGAAGACATTTTTACACAGTCTTATAGCTAGACATCTTGCCTGTTGTGTGCCTCTCTAAAAGAAGAGATAGACAATTCAAGGAAAGGGTACCTTATGTACTCTGCTTTTCATGAAGGCAAAGCTAAAGGAAAAGGTTTAAAAAATCTATTGTTCACTTTACATCAATAAAATGCCCTTTTCTGGAAACATCTTTGGTGGCACGATTGTTATTCATGAAAACTGTCAGTTTTTTGAAGTCTACTCTGTAATAGGATAGTTGAGTGACAGACAAGCAGCCATTATCCTGACAAGGTACATCTTAGCTTGCAAAAAATCAAGTTAAAAGGACATCTAAAATAAGAGGGTAAGGATGCTATTATTTAGTATTCAAGGTTACTTATACCTTCTATGAATCCAAAATGCGTTTTGATTTTTTTCTATTAAATTGTTTTTTTTCTGGCTCACAATTTCCCATGTTATATACAAACAAGTTAGCGAAAAAGAGCCAAGCATTCAACTGATGCTCTAATGGTAATGTATTAAGTTTTAGCACTACATACTTAATATTTAGGAGAGTTTATTTTAATGTTTTGGCATTTAAAATAGTCATGATGGTTTGGAATATATTGTTTTTATTCCTCCCCAAGTAATCTTTTCTATAAAGTATGTTATCAGTGTTAATTAAACAGGGACTATAAAAAGTCCTTAAGTCATTTTCAGAAAATGTCTTCAAAGCAGTTTCATATCATGGCTTAATATATGCTTGTAATTTTAAGAAAATGCCATAGTTACTTGAGGATGAGTATAGAATGAGTTATCCTACTGAAGTAGGTGATTGTGTATCATAAGGAAATTTTATTAGAAGTTGTTACAACAAACTTCATTAGTGAGATGTGAGGAAAAATGTCTGGGGGAGAAGCCATAACTAAGACATGGTCAGTGGAGATGTCAGCTGAGATCATGAGAAAATCTGGAACAATGCTGATTTTCTTCTGTTGTCCTAAGATGTCAGCTGAGATCATGAGAAAATCTGGAACAATGCTGATTTTCTTCTGTTGTCCTAATGAGCAAAAAACCCATCTACTTCCTGATCTAGACCACCCTTCAAATGAAACAGTGGTAGAGTCAAATTTTTATTATTATTTTTTACATATATACATATATGCAATAAACTATATATAGCAGCAAGAAGCATGAAACAATCAGGAATTTTATAAGTTACATTCTTAGTATTTTGGCTATTTATATTTGGCAGCCTTGAAGAAAACATCTTTCCTATCTTGGTGAGTCTAAAATTCTGAATGTAAATCAATATCTATCATATCTCATCTCTATAAAGTTAAAACATCTATCTAAACATAAAAAAGTCTTAACCCCTAAACAACTAAGCTTCACTGTAGAACTAAACTATCTGGTCTTCAACCTTATCAGAGACTTGAGAAGGAATAAAATTATTACCTGAGTAAGCAGGCAAAGGTGATGGCCAAACTCTGCCAAGACAGGGTAAACAAGTCCTCAATTGTGGCGCCCACGCCACCGCGATACCGAGTCGAGGGTGAGGGACTGCGGATTTAACTCATGCACACACACACAATAACACAGCTTGTCCTTCGTGCTAAGAGAGCAGCAGCCGCAGCAGCAGCCATAGCACCAGCCACGGCAGTGGTTTATTACTCTTCCCCAGAGTTCCAGAGAGCCAGCCTTCTTATAGGCAGCCAAGCAGGAATCCTCCTCCCAGGTGAAATCCCTCAAGAGGTAATCACACACAGGAGGAAAAGTCTCGAGGAAGGGAGGGGCGCATTCTCAGAGCTAACCAAGATAAACACAGACATGGAAGCTACTAGAAACAGGAAATGAAACAGCAAGACAGGCAGGCAGCCCAGTCGGGCCTGGTTCCTACACTCAATAGTTCCTGCCTCACAAATATGTCTGTCAGATACACTGAGCCAGAAGGCTGAAGGTGATGCTCCAGAATTATAGAGAGTTTTGAGTGACGGCGAACTCTATCACTTTTCATTTTGGAACCTGCTAACCTGTTTACTCAGGTAACTACAGTCTTACGGGAGACAGCCTTCTTCATGGAGGACCAAAGAAACAGAGGAGAGAATAGAGGAAGGAGAAGAAAGAGAAAAGAAGAAGCAGAAGATGAGGAAAGTATGGAACACAAGATAGCTGTGTGCCACAAGCTGAAGGTGCTAATATTCCCAAGCATTAGAGAAGTTAGAATTTAGGTGCAACGGGGTCTAGGCATGCCTCTCAGCACCCATAGTTACTCACTTTTCCCTCGTCGAGCCTGCTCTGAGTACAAACACCTTCCTGTGATTCAAGGTGATGGCTTTGATTCTGCCACAGGTAATGTACAAGACAGAAACTAGCAAGACAAAGGAAGCTTCTGAAGCCACTACTACGTGTAAGGCAGAAACTTAATATATTTTTCTTCTCCCTTCCCTGCTCTGTGAAGTATGCCTTCACCTTTGGTTGTAATGACAAGTGTAGCTGACTCATTTTTGTCTTTATGGCCAACACATAATCAGCTGTCTTTATCTAATCCTAATCATTGTGTACTTATCAGCCTGTAACTGTTAAATGTGTCTACTCTATGTCATGCCATGATATATAAATAGTATGAGGAACTGCTTTCATTAATTACTGGGGTATCTGAAAGTATTTTTGCCTCTGCTGAACAGGGTCAATTTGCTTTAGGATGATAACTCTTTCCATTGACAGCTTGTTTCCTGAACCAAAACTAGAAAGTGATTTGGTGTCAACAGGAGCCTAAAGTTTAATAATATGTGCAAATAAGCTAGACCTCACTTCTCCAAAGAAGCAAAACCTTCAAATCTCCAAACCTCCAGCTACTACAGACAAAGCAGAAAGACAGTCATACAAATTCCCCATTGGGTTATGGCTAATTCCTACTTATAACTACCCATTTTTTATACCATGTTCTCTAGATATTTTAACATTCAATGACAATACATAAAATATATCCACTCCCACTGAGTTTCTCCTATTTGTCTCCAAAACATTGGTTCATTGTATTACCAAGGTACACCCTGGGTTGGTGTTATAGTTGATTAAAAATAAAAGATGAATTCTTTGATTGTTTGACCATTCCTCCTTTCCTTTCCTTTTCTTCAAAGTGCATTTCTTGAAGCAATTTAGCACCATATAGGATAAAACATCTTGGTTGACAAGATATATTATGTTGGTTGACAAGATACTTAGTGCATTTTGTGCTATAAACCTTTAGGCGATGGTGCTCTCTGAGATGCTAAGGCCAAAGAAGACAATCCATATCTGGACTGATTCCATTTATAATGAACTTCCATGGTTCCCTGGTTGGAAAAAGGCCAGTGTAATTAGCTTAGCTCTAAATCTTCATTGCTAGTTAGATGGTAGTTAGTTCTGCATTACTGATTGCAAACTGCTGTGGTTACGGCCATCATGACTATCACTCTTGCCACTGTAGCTTCTCCACTAATTAGTCTGTTATGCCTGTGCCGGGGAAACGCAGACACTCTCCAGCTGATGTCAACAGAGTTAAGTACTTTTATTTATTTATTTATTGTATTGTGCCAGTTCTGTGTACAGAGAGTCTCTGTCTAGCACCATTCTTCTACACAAGATTTTCATTCTCTGTTTTAGATTGTTCTGTAGATAATTTTAATAACTTTTACATGTTCCTAAAAGCTAAATAGTGTTCTGTTGACATATCACTATATATTAATTTACTGAAGGCCACTCCGAATCTATAAATGATGATGACATTTTGTATGGCCATGTTTGTTGGAGCTCTCACTGTTGAATGTTAAAATTTCCCAAACATAGTATAATTTTGTATGTCAATCTTAAATTAAACTTCTCTGTCTAAAAATGGACATTCACATTTTCTTCATTATTAGAGGTTGTTGCCCACAATATCCAGTGATATGGGTAGTGTGATGTGACAGTTGATGACAATAGATATATTCACTTCATGTTTGCACAGTTTGAGCTGTTGGCTTTGGAGTTACTTGTGTTCAATCCCTGATGAATATATACTGTGGATGATGTCTACCAATGTCACCTAACTTTGTGACCCACCCAAATCAGATAAATTCCTTTCCATAGGGGATAGCTCTCACAGGGTGGTCACTTGCTGATGTATAACCAAGCAATTTCTTTATCAAGACCAGCTTCCTATCAGGAATTATTTTTCAAGAAAGAATCATTTTCTCCTTCAAATCGTGACTTATTGTAATAGATTAGAGGCTATCTTGTGATTCTTTTGGTGGATGTTCTATGAGTTCGATGACATTATTTCCCACTAGGAATACTGTGTGCTGCATCATTGGCTTCCTAAACCACTATGTAGACAAGCAGAGTTTGTCTTCGGTATGTGCTCCTTCAGATCTAGTATCCTGCCCTATCCATGGTGGGACAATACTCTGTAGTTGTAAGAGAATCTACAAGAAGAGAAATTTAACAAGCATTTGGCTTCTTTAGTGTTAATAAAAAATATGATGAATGATACTTGTTCTCTCCTTTACAGATGTGATGAATAATACTCTTCTCATTATCCAGACATCTTCAGGCAGCAGTATTTGTAAAATTCTTACTGGTGCTATGAACTCATAAG
Organism: Acomys percivali; assembly: GCA_907169655.1. Lineage (NCBI taxonomy): Eukaryota > Metazoa > Chordata > Mammalia > Rodentia > Muridae > Acomys > Acomys percivali. The sequence continues at coordinate 11,474,195 of OU015752.1, forward strand.
CCTCCTGAGTATCATGAGAAGTTTTCCATTGGGATCTAGAGCCTTTGTTTAATAATGTATTTAAGTTGGGAGATGCCTGATTAGTCATATAAATTAGCATCAGGTAATTTTCACAGTCAAGTGGACCAGGATAAAGCATTTTGTAATCACTGGGCAAGAAAGGGTCAACCCAGTCCTGAAGCAATGAGACAAATATGTACTCACAAATTTTTTTTTGTTTGTACTCCCACCCCTACCCCTGTTTGTACCATTGGAAATAGAAAAATATAATGACCAGATAAATGAGCACATATTGTATGCCTTAGGATATAGTTACCTTATTTTAGTATGTTCATAGAAATAAGCACCCTACACTGATTTATTCAGAAACCAATGATGCTGAGAAAAATGTCAACAAAGTACTTGCATTTTGCTTTTTTATGATGGATTTAGATGTTAAAATCAGAATTATACATATTAATTACCCAGATGTTTTATGTATTAGCTAATTAAAATTTCAAATTTCCTTAACCTGCTGATGCTTGACTATTGCATCGTTAAAACAAGAATGATACTTATTAAAATTAGTTGTGATACAAAGATTTGGAAAACAGTAAATCACTTAGTAAAGTAAACTATGTTAATAATATGTCTAAATTTTAATGTCAAACAATAATAAGAAGTATAATATATCATTATAATAATACATTTAAGGAATTATTATAGTGATAATAATATATTACATAAGTAATATATTTTTGTTAATAATAATAAATCGTCATTAAATACTTAGTTCCCCCAAAAGATTTCTTGTGTTGAGAATTAAATTGAGCCTCACACAAATGTTGATTTGGAGGATACTTTTTTTGAAAGATACATTGCCTTAAATTCAATTCTCATTCAAATTCATAATAGGTCCAATTATCTGCATGATAGTTTTTCTTCTACTTTGCTATATAAATGAAAATTCTTAACATCCAAAAATATGTTATTTGGTTTAGTCCACCACAATAACCCTTGAAATAGATAGAATTCCATGCCCCCATGCACACGTGCACACAGAGTTTATGTCAGTCACATCACTATCATCACTATATAACTTTCAACTTTACAGAGATGCCTTGATTTTCTATAATTTTTTGAACAGTAAGGATGAAAAGAGCAAAATAAATAAATAAAACAAAACAAAACAAAATCCTTTTTCACAGAAAGGAAAAAAATAACTCAATATTTTTGTGGACAAATGATTTTTGGAATCCTTTCATTTTATTTTGATAATTGCTTTCAGAGACAAATACAGTATGCTTATATTTCACAAAATTAAATGCATTCCTTGCTTTGGTCATTAAGTGCTTAACACAATTACGATAATTAAAACTTTATCAGATTTTCTGTAGAGGTCATCTTTTTTAGCATCTAAAAAGCTACTTGTTCTTAAGGCTGCTGACACTTTAGTTCTTAATAGTTTAAGCAAATTTTGCAATAGTTATATACAGAGAAGATTTCGCCAATCTCAGCACTTTTGTCAACTTCATTTTATGAAGAGCTGCCTCCTGCCCTCTTCATTTGATTCTGCCATTTTTCCTCTTCACATACGAACAACTTTATTTAAGGTCTCTTGATGCTTTCTTCTTATTTCCAGTCTTTTCTTCACACAGTTGATAGTTCTTTATCACCACTGCTCATTTCTTTGTATTTCCACTGTCTTGTGAGCTTGGGTTCTCTAATGTCTTCTATATTTATATTCCCACTGACAGCCTACACCTGCTTTCCTTATAAATTGCAGATGCTTATAAATCTTCTGACTTTTTTTATTAATTAATTTATTTATTCACTTTACATCCAGATCATAGCCCCCTCTCTCCTCTCTTCCAGGTTCCTCCTTCCCTCCTCTTCACCCCTCTCCCTTCCTTCTTTCTCCTTGGATAAGGAGGGCACCCCTTACCCACCTACCTCAGCTCATCAAGTCCTATCAGGACTGAGCACATCCTCTTCCCCTTTGGTCTGGAGACACAGCCCCTCCAGTGGGGAGGGATGGAGTGACTTAAAAGCAAGCAACAGATTCTATGTCAGAAACAGCCCATGCTAGCCTTACTAGGAGAACCACATGAAGACTAAGCTGCCCATGCCCATCTGTTACATCACTACAAGGGGCCTAGGTTCCAGCCTATTCAGGGTCCTTTGCTGGTGCTTTAGGTTCCACAATTATTTGGCTGTATCGGTCGTCTTGTGGATCTCTGGTCACTTCCAGGTCCTGCTATCCATCCCCCCACTTTTCCACAAGACTCTCTACGCTTTACCCAAAGTTTGGCTGTGAGCCTCACCATCTGTTTCTATCTGCTTCTGGGTGTAGCCTCTCAGAGGACAGCTATGCTAGCTTCCTGTCTATGAGGACTACAGAGTATCATAAATAGTGTCAGGAGTTGGCTCTCTCCCATGAGGTTGGCCTCAGGTTGGGCCAGGCATTTGTTGGATATTCATTTCCTCCATATCTGTTCTATTTTTGAAATCCCTATACGTCTTGTAGGCAGGGTAAATTTTAGGCTGAAGATTTTGTGGGTGGCTTAGTGTTTCCCTCCCTCCACTAGGAGTCCTGTCTAGTCATAGGGTGTCTTGAAATTTGCAGGCAAATGGATGGAACTAGAAAAGATCAATCCTGACTGAAGCAACTGAGACCCAGAAAAACACACATGGTATGCACACACTTATAAGCAGATTTTAGCCAGAGTGTACAAGATAAGCATACTACCATTCACAGACCCAAATAAGATAAGTAACAAGGAGGACCCAAGGGAGGATGTATGAATCTCACTCAAAAGGGGAAACAGAACAGAAAGTAGAAGTGGTTGAAGAGAGGGGACAAAGTAGGAGACAAAAAACAGAGAGGAATGAAGGTGGAGATCAGACCTGGAGAGAGTGGTAGCCTGCTGAGAGAAGAGAAACCATGGGTAAAGTCATCTCTAGGACAAACTGGAGACAGGGCAGGGTAGGCTTCAGGGAAGATACGAGAGTGGCTCCAGCTGAGACTCCTAGTAGCAGGGTGCATGGAGACTGAAATCTTCTGATATTTATCTGTGCAAACTCAACAGTTTTGAAAAGAAATTGTCTCTCCTTAAAATCTGAACCTCACAAGCTTTTGCCTTTTAATAAGTGACCAACGCTGTTTTGAAAGTGCCTCTCTCAAGAGCGTTAAGTACCTTTAGACCACTTTGTCATATTTATTCTTAAAATCGCTGAGTTCGTTTTGATGATGAGAACATTTGGGAATGTTCTTTCTTCAACCCCATTACGGTTAGTCTTCTGTAAGACACCACCATGCATGATTTGCTGATGGTAATCATTCCATATTCTTTATTAGTCTACAAACTTGAAGTTCAGCTGTTGGGTTTCTCATGTTTAAATACAAGTTAGAACATGTTACCATCTACTCAAATCTTTTGTATGCTTCTAATCTTAGACTAGAAGATAAAACATGTGTAATAGATTAGAAAATCTGATGTAGGCCACCATCCTCCCTTATATTTTTAGATATATGTCTGGAAATGGTAAGTACTTAACATTAGTTTGACAACAAAGTCATAAAAAAATACACAAAAATACATCTAGGCAACCATAACTATGGATTCCCTGTCTATTAATTAAATTCTTCAAGTGGAGGATAACATCCAAATGCTGTGACTTCAGACTATATACACTTATAGACTTTTTCACTAGTGAGGATCCTCTAAAGAGCAAGCATAATGTTGCACATGGTGTTTATATTATATTAAAACATCGAAAAGATGCTTTTAAAGAATATGTAAACATGTAAACTCATTCCTACTTTCCATATGAGTTGAGCATCCATAAATCTTGATTTGGGCATGCGGTCCTGAACCAGTCTCCCATAAGATAACCATAGTTTTCTACTAATAAAAAAAAGTAATTTAATTTTAAGAAAATTTGATACAGAGAATTAAATTGAAATAACATCAAGATCTTTGCTTGGTTGGAATTATTTAGGTCAAGTGGAAACAATCTTCTCCTTCCCCTTTAGCATTTGTTGCTTTTTAATTGTTAGCTTATTTAATTGAATGCAACTGCATCACGGTGCCGACATTCATTAAATATCGTTAAGTTTAAATCCCTTGTGCCCTGTGTGAATGTGTGTGTGTGTGCTCTTTAGGAATATTTTTAATAATAGAAGATGATTCTTCATTCTCATGCTAAATGTTGTATTTCATAAAATATATTATGACATTTTCATTGATATGGCATAATTTATTCATGAAAAATAAATATATAATTACATAATTAAATGTTATTGATGAACTTAAATAAAGGTAATTTTATTTTGATTACACGGTTAAATTTAACTTATATTATCATCTTTAATTTTTATTTCATTTATTTCTGTTTATGTATTTTTGTTCTTCTAAGTGATATATATGGGGAAGTCTGAAAAGGCAAGAAGAGGACATTTTTCTTGGAGCTGAAGTTACAGGTGATGTTAAGCCACTGACTTCTCTAGAAGAGCAGCTGATGCTCTTAAATTGTTACACCATCTCTCCAGTCTCCAGAATCAGTTTTTTTTCTAATCGAAACAGATTTTTATAACATATTCTGATTATGATTCCTCTCTCCCAACTCCTCCCATATCCTCTCCACCTCCTTTCTAATCTAAATCCATACACATTTTTTGTTTTCTCGTTAGAAAATAAAGAGAGGAAAGATTTATGTGATCTGAATAGAAAACGGAATAAGCCTTGTAGTCATGGCACATGCCTTTAATCCTAGCGGAGGCAGGAGGAACTCCGAGGTTGAGACCACCCTGATCTACAGAGCAAGTTCCAGGATACCAGGGATACACAGAGAAACCCTCCCTCAAACAACAAAATAAAAATATAAAAAAAGAAAAAGAAAGATAAGAGCTTCTGAAAAACAAGAAAACATAATAACAAGATTTTTTTAAATAGATAGAACAAAACAAACACATGGATAGGAAAAAAATCAAAGAGCCAAAGAAAAGCACAGGAAACACATACTGACACACCCAAATATTCCTTAGAGGTAAAAACTTGGAAACCATAATATATAAGCAATAGACCTGTAGGGTAAGGAGGAGAGAAATCCCAGACAAAACAGTGAGACAGAAATACCATTAAGTTTGTTGTGTGTTGGATATCTACTGCTGGGATGGAACCTGGCCTTAAGAGTGTTTTGTGTACCCAGTGAGACTTCATTAGAGAAAACTAAATTTTCATTTGCATGCTGTTATCAATTGGAGATAGTTTCTGGGCTAGAGATGCATGTTTCTTTCCAGTTCTATTCTCAGTGCCAGGGCCCCATCAGTTCAATGTATATATTAACTCTGTGCATGCTGCCAGAATTTATCTTTAAATCAATGTAGTTAAACAGAGACCAATCTCAACTTACTTTAGCTTTAATACAGGGTTTAAAACACATAAAACCAACAGTGTTTAATAATGCGTCCAAATGTAAAATCTTAAATGTCCTCACCTTCCAGATGTGGTTAGTGAAAGTGGTATGGGATGTATTTTTATTTCTAGACAACACTTTCTATGTTCTAGCTTCTATGTTTTGAAAAATATATTTAAAAATCATGTCTACATGAAATTCTACAATGTTAACTTGAAGTTATAACCAATTGTTGCTTCACTGATGAATTTCAATATAAGTAGAAAAATTAAAAGACTTCTATCTTATGTTCCTAAAAATAAATTACCTCTCCTTATGTTGTGTTTATGCTACATTAAATGGCAACAGTTTATCAATTCATGTTTCTAAGTTTGTTCATAACTGTATTCACCTCATAGTAAATGATGACTTTGCTTTGTCATATGAACAACAGATCTTGAACAGGCATTATCTTTTCAGATATAAAGTTATTTAATTTGTAAAGCAATTTTGTAATTATAGAAAAATTCAGAGTGGTTAAAATTTAAAATCACACCCATGGTGATATATTTAAGGCTATAAAGCAATCAACCTCATTATCTTTTTAGCAATTTAGTAACGGTACAGGACACTAGTTAAAAACTTGGTCCATTACTTTATTGTTTAGCCACTTAGATATCCAGATAAAGCCCTATTACTATATCTTTGAGTTTTACTTTTATTTAAAGGCAGCCATGCCTTTTTTGGGAAACGTCTATTAAGTTCCCATTTTTTTTTCCCTTCCATCTCTCACCTAGAACTGGACCATGGGCAGGTGCCCTGAATCCTAGGACCTGTAGTGGAAGTTTTGGTTTCTTTAAAAACTCAGTTATGTAAACAGGGTTTTTGTTTTAATCCCAAGTATGGGTTATAGAGATGGTTTTAGGTTGTCCGCAGATGATAACAGCCTCAGGAGGCTCACAGAGGACTGTGGTTTTTGCCAGATACAGTTAGTTTATTCCTGAGGACTCTGAGACAGTATAAATCCCAGAGCTCTGACAGAGAGGGGGATGCTTCAAGAATGCTTGAAAGGAGGAAGAAGACTAATGGTTCTTATTGCTACTGCATTTGCCACTTGCTCATTTTCTGGTTATCTGGACTGTTGGGTATCCTGAGGGCTGAGATTGGTATTACCCCAAAGAAACCTGTGAACCCACCCAGCAGGAAGAAGTAAAGAGGTCTATGCTCCCTCCCAACTAACATTCTTTCTCTCCTACCTAGTGTTAGGGGTTGGTGGAAGGGAGGTAGAGGCATTAAGGAACACCAAATAAAACAGAGTTTAAACACCACCATCTACAGGGAAGTGAGTCAGTGATGACTCATGGTTGGGTGTTTATGAGACGAGGGCAGGTTTTAATTATTCCCTGACTTCTTTGTGCTTGGGATGCCCCTGTTGGGCTCCCACCTACCATGGTGTAGGCAACTCAGGTCATACACAATTACCAAGCGGAGGAGAAGCATGAAGATAAGACTGTACCAAGACTGTCCCTGTACCAAGGTGACCCTGCAATAGCAGCCACTGCCCACTTCTAGGCATCTTTACCCAGGCTACTCTAACACCGGGATTGCTTTTGTTACATGGAGTAGAACTACCAGTTGAGAACAGCTAAAACACAGGATCATGAAAACAGAATAGTTATTTTTAAGTCACCAAAGTGTCTATTAGAGAGACATTACAGGGAAGCTCCTTTTTTACCTCATCCAAAGCTGGCTAAAGAGTCTTATTCCTTCTCTTTTTCATTGTTACTCAAGGTCAAACATTTTCCTCCATGTCTCTCCGAGTCACTAACCTATTGCTAAGCACATAGGGATGTGACCACCTGAGGTTGTATATGACTCACAAGAAAAGAGGACACAAGGAATGGACCTTCTGATATAGGGCATATGTTTCATAGCTGTAAGAAAGTGCATTAAACTAGTATGAACACTCACTTCAAACAGGCCTAGCCATGTCTGCAGAGGCTTTCAGTAGGTCTGGATCAATCAATAGAATTAACAATAACTTAGAAGTTTCTGGAAGATTCAACATAAAATCTCTTCTTTGTTCTGTTTTTAAGGACTGCCATAGCTACAGGATTATAAAGGGAAAAGAACAGCATAAGAAAAAAGAGAAATTATGTAAATAAATGTTTAGTAAGTGGCTTTTGCAAAAGTGATGGCCCAGAACCACAACGTAAACTCAGAGGAGATGCCCTCTTATGGCCCCTGCAGGCACCTGGCACACATCTGGTACACTGACATACTACTTGGTGGCAGAGTTATAAGTGTGTGTGTGTGTGTGTGTGTGTGTGTGTGTGTGTGTGTGCGCGCGCGCGTATGTGTTAAAACACTTATAAGCATATAATAAGTAAACCTTGTGTTCTGTATGCACTTTGCCAGGAGATAAATAATGGGACCAACTCACTATTGGCAATCTTGCTCTGTGACTGGAAACTTGTATGCAAGTTCATCTACTAACATTAAAATGGTGATGTGTCATCCAATTCCACATCATGGGTTTAGCAGATAGAATGAGAGTACTGGTATATTTGATTCAGGAATTTTGATAAGGTATTTTTTAAAAAAAAAAGAGGTACTACTTAAAATGTTATTTTCACTGTTTAATTTCCAAAGAACTTTTAAAGCTTGTTCTTTGTTTTTCTTTTCAAATCATCACTGACTATATCCAAAAGTGAGGAAATAGCCAACCAACATAAATACTTCTCCACACACTTTTGCTTGGGGGTTAATTTATTCCGAAGCACCTCTCCCTGGTAACTTGCTTCATCTGCTTCATACACCTCGCCTCTAGGATTCCTTTAACTCAGATAGAAGGAAGAGATTTGAAAATTATGCACTACAGTGAAGAGTATATACGCGAGTAGCTTAGAAGTGGAAATAAAATCCTCTTCCCTTTAGATTTTCACGTCGCACTTGGGTAAAATGGAAGGGGAACTATTTTCATTTACAGAAAAGACATATTCAAAGTGTTTATTAAATATGTTTTGAAAGTGTTCTGAGATGCAAGTCACCCACAAAAACAAGTGCTACAACATAAACCTTTATTTATGTACAGCCCATTTTTATTGTTCAGGTTCCTTTTGTTTTACATGCACAACCTGGAGCTTTTAAACCTTAACTCTCCACCATCAAATCAGGGGCTTTCTCAAGTGAGAGGCTAAAGCCTAGGTGGATAGCGAAGGCGCAGCAAGGAGAGGGGTGGGTGCTTGGGGAGGAGAAGAAAGGCGGGGGAGGGGTGAGCTCGAGGGGGAGGGAGGAGAGGAAGAGAATGAATGAGAATGCCATCTGGAGTGCAGTCTCTTAGGTCTCAAGCCTGTAAGCATCACTGTCTAGACTGTAACAAAGAGGTGACCACGATGTGGGGTTTTTTGGGGGGTGGCAGGGAGAGCTCTGGACAGACTGATGCTGTACAGCATGCCTGCCTCTAGCCTTACCTAAGTTCACACCAGGAGTCAGATGCTCTGATCCTGTACTAGGCAGGCACACAGGTTCCTTAGAGAGGCCACAGGTTCTCCTGTGTGTGCTAATGGGAGGGAACTTCCCACCTGCTGGAGACTTATCTCGGTCCTAACGTTTCTGGCTATGGGGTGGGATGTGTGAGCGAGGCGAGGGGCAGGAAGACGTCTAAGCTACTACCAGCAGTAGGTACAGACATGCAAGGGAGGAGAAGCATCATTTGGTACTGCCAAATCTTAACCTGGGCCCCAGGTGCTGGCAGACTCCAGCGGAGCTGCCTCTCCTCTCCACAGTGTTCTCTGGAAGCTGCGCGTAGAGAGCCCATCTACGCGTGGGGATCTTCTTCCTCCTTCCACGCTACATACCTGGCCAGAGCTGCCGGACCGGTGTTCTGAGGGAAACCTCCTCTCAGGGACCAGTCCAGACCGGGTTGCCTCTTTAAGCTGTCGCTGCCGCGCCTTCCTCTCTGTGATCCCAGCAGTACCATGGAAGAATTCTCCCGTTGCCTGCCTTCTCTGGGCGACTTTGACTCCGGAATTTCTGGCCTGGCGCCTTTTGGGTGAGCTCAGAAAGGAAGCAGTCCCCCTGACATTTCGAGATTACCCGACAAAAGAAATCTTCTAGATCCGGAGCTGTAAATCGATTTCTCCGTCAGCATCTTCATCCTCCTCTCCTTCCTCCTAGCCTCTGGGTTTGTTTATATAGCATCCGGGCAGCCGAGAGGCAGTGGTCATCCGCTCCAGGCTGCTTGCCCTCCCTTCCTGGCTTCTAGGCTCCCACACGTGGTAGGCATCAGTATTGTCGCCAGCGAGCAGGCGACAGCCAGCGGGAGATGGGCGCCTGGGTACCAGCGCCACGCGCGCTCTCGCCATCCTCACTCATCCTCCGCGCGCCCTCTCTCACTTGCCTGTAAAGCCCGGTCACACTTGGCATTTGCCGCCTGGGATCTGTCCCTTGACTTGAAGAGGAGATCCGAAATACTGCCCTGGGGGTGCAGGTGATGCTTCGCTGGGTTCCTGGGTTCGTTCAGTCGCTGAAAAAGAATGGTAACATGAACAGTGGAGCGTGAGAGCGTTGGCAGAGGCAGGGGATGAGATTGATGTGCAGAAAGCACGCTTCTCAGAGGCTCTTATTCCCAGGACTGAGCGAGGAAGGGACGTCTGTGCGCCTGCACTTCCTGGCTGGACTTCGCTGACATCTGTAGCCTCCTTTCAGTCAGGTACCCAGGCTGCCTAGATGCTGCCTGCAGAGGAGTGTTCTGACAGCGCATGAAGATCCAGGAGTTTGTGAGCCCCTATCCAAACATAGTTCTGACCTGGTTATGGTGTCCCTGGATCCTGCCTGGCAAGCTGGCTCCAGAGGGAGTTGAACTTGAGTTCAGGTGGGTTATCCCAAGGCAAGCAAAAGAAAAGCTGTTTGGGGAAGATAAGGAAGGTGATGTTCCAATGTCAAAAGCGGAAACTCTTCTTCCAGACACTTGCCTGGACCAAGCCACTCCCTCCCATTCGATTCTTGCTGTTAATATCCGACTCTACATCCCGGACCTCCCATGCTAAGGGCGGGGGATGGTGAGCAAACAGCGACAGAAAAATACCTTCTATTTACTGACTGACATATCTAGCATGCTCTTGACTTCCTCATAACTTACCGATCGTATTTACTCCACTGCTTTATATTAATGGAGGTCAATAGACTTAATGATTTCCTCAGTTGAGTCATTTATTTCTAAGCCAATAGATAATGCCGTCGTCATAGTTTTCTGGGGGAAAGTAACTGTGCGTTTGTTCTGCAGATGGCCAACTCCCTCTGAATTCTGCAGATTGGTGCTGAGCACTCAACAAAAGTTTTTAGCTTCCCCTCAGTTTCTGGTGCTTCCCAGAAGAGAGGAAAGGACTTTGGCATTAAAGACAAGAAGCAGTCAGAGAGACTTCTGTAACTTTTCTCCACTGTTACCATTTGCAATGAAGAGGAAACAGAAGAGGTTTCTGCAAATGACTTTGTTATTCACTGTGGCTTTAATTTTCCTGCCCAATATTGGTCTCTGGTCTTTGTACAAGGATAAACACTTGGTGAAATCTACAGACCCTGCGGAGCATCAGGTAAGTACCAGGTAGGGCAAGGGTGGCAGTAGGATGGGCTAAGTATACTCCTGCTTAGGAGCACATGGGGTAAAGGTATGGGGAGTTTCTCCCAAGTTCTCTTAAAATTGAATTTACAGGCTTTGGGGAATTTGGGATTTGAGCAGGTCCTGGTTCCCAGCCAATGACGTGGTGAATGGAACATAAAATAAGAAAGAAGAATCTGAGGTCAAGAAGAGAAGGTATACTCTCCCATTTGGTCACTGACTGATTTTTTTTTTCTTGAAGGTGGGGGTGGTGAGAGGCAGCTGGGTTTTGTGGAAGGCAAAAGTAGGTTTGGTACAAGTTCAATTAAAGGGATTGGTTTTGCCTTCTGCCTTGTGTGCATGTCTATATTAGGTGCATCTGGCCAACTAAGTCATTCAGGTTTTAAAGTGGTTTTCCAAAATCAATTCACTGTTTGTTGTATTCTTTATTATAATTTGTGCTCAGAAAAAGCTTCTTATCCTGTGGAAACTTAAAGTCAGCCTTTTGTCTCTTCTGCTGCTAATGTGGTCTGTAGCATTATCTGTAGAGATAACTATTAAAAGAGTGTATATGCAATTTCCCCCACAACAGTGGATAAGTTTGTTGCTAAAAATCTTTCTTTCCTGTGGTAAACAACAGACTGCCAGGTATTTTGTTTTCTTCTACTTAGCATGTAACTGCAAGAATGCAGATGTTAATCCCATGTCCAAGTAACTTTCATAGAGAATAAGAGAGTCAAATATCTTTTACAAAATCTCATGAAAATCAGTATTGTTGGATTCCTGCTGATTAGTAAATAAGCTTGTATTTAAAAAAAAGAAAGAAAAAGAAAGAAAGAAAGAAAGAAAGAAAGAAAGAAAGAAAGAAAGAAAGAAAGAACTTTGAAAAAGGGATTGTAGCCTACTTTAGGAAAACTATACTTTTCTAGAGGATACCAACAATTACCCTGAAGTATTAATATTCTTAATTTCATGGGTCATCACTTGTGTATTCTATGTACTTTTCAAACATAGAAGATACTAGGTAGCCCATTTCTGAACAATAGCAACATATATTAATGATATTGGATATTTGTTCCTATATGTAACAAAGAATAAGCTTGCATTTATGAAGAGAGTAGATAGAGTTGTAAATTATATGAGGTAATCTGATTTTTCATTATGAGAACTTATCAGTATCTCAACTACTAAAATATTATTAAATTATTAAAAATTTATCATTACATTACTAAAACTATTTTAAAATAAAAAATTTTATGCTATTAATATATATGCTATTTATTTTTAGTGAATTAGAATTTTGAAGGAACTGACTTTCATTTAGTTCTTGATCTTCATCATACTATCTAGTTGGAATTTAACTTCAGATTGGAGTATTATGGATATTGTTATACTAATGAATCCAGAGGAGATGGGAACTTTGAATGTGAACTTCCTGCCACATAGTCATCACTTGTTTTTCCAATCTTTTATTCAAAGCAGTAGTCATCATTATATTACTATAAAAATTCCCATCAAGTTAGTAAAATAAAAATATTTTATATTATTTACTAATGAGTAATGCAATCTGAAGGATTTGCTGGGATAGTTGACATGAAACTATAATTAATCTTATTAATGAGATTGAAACAACTTTAATGCTGGCTATTGATTTTGAAGCTTAATGAGAAAGTCCTTTGTCATTAGCATAAAAAAGTTAGACTTTAGCTGTGACTAATCCTAATCTCCAGAGAAGTTTCCCCTTTTTGGTTTTGTGACATGAAACTAATACTTAATTTTCAGTAATGAAATGATGGAGCTGACAGATGTGAATGGCAGAAAAGCAGTTAGTCCGTACTGTCTGAAAGTTTCTTAAAGCATAGAGGGAAATGATGGTGTTTCCAAGAGACCATGCAGTAGAAAACTCCAGGAGAAAAGTTTTGAAAACATGATAGGAAGAAAGGGTGTTGTTAAGATTATGATAACTATCCATATGTACTTTAGAACTTCAACCCAAATAACAGTTTTATAATTTTCACTTTCTTACAGATAAAAATAAAGGTGTGGAATGTTCACACCATTATGTAAATTTTGGATGAGTAAAAGTTATGTCATTAGTAAGCATGTCTGAATGAAAAGTTAACTTGTGTGGCATACACTGCATGGTGTGATATTAGGCTGTACTGTTTTGATAATGTCTCTCCATTTCAACATTGGTGATTCATATACTATAAAACTTGTACACACAGGTTTCAATGAGGCAAGTGATTTGTCCAAAGTAAAACTTGTTATTTAAAATTCAGCAATTTATTTTAAAAAGACATTATTATTTCAGAAATCATCTCACTGTTGTAAAAATGCAAAGGCTAAGAAGGAAGTACAGCAGGCAGGAGCAAGGACGGCAGCTATTCAGAACACGTGACATGCTGATAAGAGAAGCTCTGTTTGCACAGCTGTTGTGTGTGAAAAAGCCAGTGGCTCGTGTTCACTAGAGTTCAACTCTACACAGATCAAAATAAGGAAATTATTACAAAGCATGGCAGAGAAATATCTCAAGTTAAAATTTATTAACCATGAAATCATTTGAATCTTTCCCAAATGTCCACTTTCTTTTTTTCTTTCTTGGCAGATTACTTTACTGATACTCTTTCTAACTAGTATCTAATTTAAACTGAATTTTATTTTGCAATGTGAGATGAATAGAAAAAAGGTAATACATAAGGCACAGGAGGAAACTTTATTATTTTTTTTTGAAATTTAATGTTTCACACATTTTGAAAATATATTATATTAGTATAAATTGTTTAAGTTTATAGTAGTTTTATCTTATAGTATTTATAATAAATCTGCATATTCCTAAAGGAGTACCAAAGTATATAAGGGCTTACAAATCATTATTTTAAAGATTTTTTAAAATAGGTTTCTATTTTTTGTCATAAACCCAAAGAAGATTGTTAAGATAACGTTAATAACACAAGACAAGCACATGAACAGTACAAGTTTGAAATCAAATATCTAAAATTAATCTTTTGAGTCTTTTAGTATTTAATATAAGTAATATCAGGTATTTGTATTATTATGATTATGATATTTTCAGTTGACATGCTTTGCTCTTTTTTCATTTGTTAATGAAAAATGTATCTCTGTCATGTTATTTAAATAGTATGTCTGTATAGGACAACAAATAATAGGTTATTTGATTGTGAATATGGTTTTTAGATACTAATGATTACTATGTGATTGTTGGGTGCTAAGCCTTAATTGTTTTTGCTTTTTAAACCTACAAAGTGCTACTATTTTTTGGTTAAAGCTACATGAATCTTGCTTACAACCTTGGGTCATAGGGGGTGTAACAGGATACTATGTAGGATAATGCAATAATTTAGAGTTAACTTCCCTTCTTAGTATTATACGTATTTTCCATAGTATTTTTTTCAAGCATGTTGAAAGACAAACTTGAACACTTTCCTTTCTTATATTATTCAGTAAGTTAACTGGCTTTAAACTAAGTTGGAAATGAGAGCTGCAAAAAAACAACGCGAGACTGTTCACAACATAAAAAGTCCTTTGCAATTTGTCACTTAAAAAATGAAAGATACAATTCCACACATTTTAAAGCACAGATTTCTAATAAATGTTTAGAATGAATAATTTCTAGAAACTTATGCTTGTGCTGAATTTTCTAAAAGCTGAGAAAAGAAACAAACAAACCAACAAACGAAAACAATATAACAACAACAACAAAAACCCAAACTAGACATTCTAAGTTGTTTTTAATCATGTGGGCTTTCTTTATTTTTATTTTACTTAAGAATTTATCTTTATAATATATCTCTGTCATGTTTGACATAAAAAGTGATAGATGCATTGATTTCTAATGTATGCCCATCTTGGATGTAGAAATTTTACGAAGCTGTTTCCTGTTTTTTATGTGACTAAGTGATATGTGACTATGTGACATTTGACTATGTAACATATGACTATGCTTAGCAGAAGCTTGACATCTCTTTCCCCCACACAAATATCCTCTCTTGAAATACATACTTCAGCATCTTCAAGTGTGTCCAGCTCATCCAGTGTTTATCACATCATAATCTTAGGAGTAGCAGCCTTCCTTTTGACAGGGGACATTTTTCCTATATGGTGTGTGTTTATTTTTATTTCTTTAATATAATTAAGACAATTGGTGCCCAGCATATGCAAATTGTTTCATGCTTTTTGTTATCTTAATTATTATAGCTGAACCAAGTATGCTTTCCTTTCCCATAAAACTTTTTAGGTATTAGAAAATCAAAGAAAATGAAAAATTATAGTTTTCACTATACACACTTAACACATTATGGGTAGAATGACACGATCATTTGACCAAGCTGTTCTTTATTAGATGTAATGTGGATTTTAAAGTAGAGTTTGTGAGGAGCTTTTTTGAAAGTTTATGGAAAATTCATTCAGAATCACTATAGGACGGCACCACACATACCACAGTAACAAACCTTTTAATTATTTCCTGTGACACAGCATATCACTACAAGATGAGTTCATCAATCTGCCCTATGGGAGATCATGTGAAGAGCTGTGTTCTGCTACACAATCTGATACAATAAAAAAAGAAAAAGAAAAGAAATATGGTTTTTTCCTCTTCCCGTTTCTGAGTTACACATGCTATGCTGAATCAATTACTCTCAAATAAATTATTATTGTAGTAGGAACTGAACCAAGCTTAAATATACAGGGAAAGCATAAGAAAGGCTGAGTTATTTAAGATATATGCAGAAGCACATTGAGTAAATGTTAGGAGTAGTCATGGCAACCTTTAGGAAATCTTCAACCACGTGTCTTCATAAATATTGTATACAAGGAAAACCAGCAATGGGACATCTAGACTCACTTCACAGCAGAAGAGCATATACAGGGGGAGGAGGTCCTCCTCAGTCACAGTCATAGGGGAGAGAAGTAGGAGGAAAGTGGGAGGGAGGGAGAAATGGAAGGAAACAAGGGATGGGATAACAATTGAGATGTAATATGAATAAATTAACAAAATACATTAAATAATAAATAAAGTAAGAAAAGGGAGTACCCTCACCTAAAAGCGTATGGAATAAAACAAGGGCGCATTTGTGGTGAAATTATTCTTCTTTTCTTGCTTGGCTTACTAACAGTAAGGAGATTTTCAAAACACAATATTCAGGATCCTCACAGTTATGTAAGAGGATGAAGTTGTGCTGTTCATATTTTTGTGGGTGCTTACAGTAGTACTCACATAGATCCAAACATGTATGAGCCATTCAGATGATGGCAATGAAGAGAATAGTAACCCACCAGGAGCCAGACATTTGACTCCTATAAACTCTACCTGTCACACCGTAAAGTTCCAGATTCCAAGATGCTCTCAACATGGAATTGTTGTGCCAGCTTGGCAGCAGAGGAGAACACAAACAAATCATCTGCCCAATGGAGAACATACACTAGATAACTCTATAGACAGGTAAAACGTCTGCAAAGGATCATTACCATCTCCTTTACTCTTCTCTCTTAGTATAATAATGTCTATTTAAAATATTACACAAATTTCGGAAATTCCTTGTTTTTAATAGCTGAGTAGTATTCCATAGTGTATATGTACCACAGTTTCTTTATCCATTCTTCTACTGAGGGACATTTAGGCTGTTTCCATGATCTGGCTATTATGAATAAGGCTGCTATGAACATGGTTGAGCAAATTTTCTTGTTGTGTGCTGGTGCATCTTCTGGGTATATTCCAAGGAGTGGAATAGCTGGGTCTTGAGGAAGGCCTATTCCCAGTTTTCTGAGATAGCACCAGATAGATTTCCAAACTGTCTGTACTAATTTGCATTCCCACCAGCAATGAAGGAGTGTTCCTCTCTCCCCACATCCTCACCTGCATGTGGTGTCGCTTGAATTTTTTATCTTAGCCATTCTGATGGGTGTAAGATGGAATCTCAGAGTTGTTTTTATTTGCATTTCCCTGATAACTAAGGAGACTGAGCATTTCTTTAAGTGTTTCTCAGCCATTTGATATTCCTCTGTTGAGAATTCTCTGTTTAGTTCCAAGCCCCATTTCTCAATTGGGACTCTAGATGAGAGAAACATGGGAGAATAGCAAAGTAGAAAAATCCAGAAGGTCCTAGAAACCTACAAATAGAACATTATGATAGGCAGATTTAGGCCCAGGGGTCCTGCTCAAACTAAGGCACTAGCCATGGACAATACAGGCTGCAAACTTTCAACCCCTACCCAGATCTAGCCAATGGGGAGAACATTCTCCACAGTTGAGTGGAGGGTAGGATATGACTTTTTCACATACTCTAGTGCCTCATATTTGACCATGTCCCCTGGAGGGGGAGACCTAGTGGCACTCAGAGGAAGGATAGCAGGTTACCAAGAAGAGACTTGATACCCTATGAGCATATACAGGGGGAGGAAGTCCCCCTCAGGAACAGTCATAGGGGAGGGGAATAAGGGGAAAATAGGAGGGATGGAAGAATGGGAAGATACAAGGGATGGGATAACCATTGAGATGTTACAAGAATTAATTAAAAAAATACTCAAAAAAATAAAAATTAAAAAATTAAAAAATACATATTCACAAGATGGTAGCAGATAGAGGGGATAAAAATATAAAAGTATATTAAGGTTTTATTTCCAGTGTCATTGAGGAAGAATGAGGGCTGGATTAGCAGTACTCTCAGTTGACACTTGTGATCTCACTATGAAAATGTGCATATTCAACTATTTCATTTTCTACCCTATTTTGACAAGTGGAGTTTTTTTTTTCATTGCTTTCAATATAGGATAGGCTGTTAGTCAAATCTGAAGCATCTTTTAAATATTTTGGATGTAATTCTACCACACTACAAGAAAGACACAGAAACTTCATCTGTCTCTGGAAATGTGTGCATCTAGCAAAAGAGAAAATCACAAAAAAGATTTTGATACTAAAGTCTGCACATATTACACATAGGAACATTCAAGTCTTAATATAATTAATATAATTCTGGTTTCCATACAGTGTGCTGGCAGCTACAAACTGTTGTAAGCAGCGTTGGCATCTCAATGAGGGTCAGGAAAATTAATTTTAAATCATTTCAAAAATCCAAGTGCTCATGGAATAATACTTAAGATTTTGAAGTCTAGAAAACCAGAGGCAATTATTATAATAATTTTGACTATTTTTGTCATATTAAAATGACCAAGTTGACAAGGCTGTCATTTAAGTTTAAATGAGGTGGGTGTTATTTCCCCTTATTTTTGACATTTCCCAAGTGAGAGAGTATAAATGAGCATAAAAGAGGAAGAGATAACCAGTCTCCATAGGATTTTTGTTCTCTTTTAGTAGGGCATTATGTAAGCTTTGGAATCAAATTATGTGGATGCAAATTATGTTTCCCCTAGTTTAGCACTTTGTGACATTTGACATCCCATGGGTCTTCCAAAGAACAACTTTCTTATAAGAAAATTGGGTATGGTGGTACTTCTCTTGTAGTGAAACAGTGAGGATTAAATGTTTATCATATTGAAAAGGATAAGCAGGCACAAAGGGTACAGATTAGTTTTATTCTTATTGTGGCTGTTTATCATCAATCATTGCCTTTAGCAAGGTGGTGTTTGTATAGAAAATGTTTAGAGATGCTTTCTCCCCATCAATATGAAATAGAAGAATCATGCCACTGATGTGGTAAGTCTGTTACAGAGCATATTGAATAAACAAACAGGGTCTAGAAAATAAGAATTTTGTCATTGTTTTTCTCTAGCACTTAAGAAGAGCTTGCCGACATTATATTGTTTATCACAAAATTTTGCTGGAATTTTTTGTCGTGTTGTCCTGAAATAATTTTAATAAGTTTTTAATGGAAAAGACATTTAGATGTTGCTTCCACATTAATTACTAGTAAGAATCGCAGAACTATATATCCCACTCCTCCTTAATTTGGGTCCCTTTGGAAAAGGTGACATCACTTAGTAGAAAAAGAAAGTTTAAAAAACAGGTGGAAAAGATCAGTATACTACAGCTAATTTATATATTTAATTCTCATAAAGGTAGAGGGCAGGAAAATACCTCTACATTCTGGGCATTCTTAGATTTTTAAACAGTCAACTTGATATAGAAGGCATATTTAACAAACAGTCTTCACAATGAGAATTTTCTTACTGAATGAACCACATTTAGAAAGGGAGAGACTATCCCAGCACTCCAGGAGGCAGAGGCAGTCATAACTTTGTGAGTTCAAGGCCAGCCTGCTCTATACAGGGAGTCCAGGACAGCCAAGGCTACAGAGAGAAACCTTGCCTTAAAACAACTAAAAAAAAAAAAAAATGACAGTGTTTGGGCATAGTAGCCAGAAAAGGAGGGAAAGTAGCCAGAAGCACCACACATGTAAATGAATAAAAGGTTCTAGAATTAATGCTAGGTGGGCTCAGATGCATCCAAGTTCAAAAACCAGACTCCTTCCATATACACACATATATATGAATATATACACATGTATATATACATATATACGTGCACAAGTCATCAACTTGAATATTAATTTGATAATTTGAAGACATAGAGATTACTTTGTTCATTAAGGTATAATTGAGGAAGATAAGTGAATTCCCATGTAATTTTTAAATACCTAGAAAATACTAAGCAAATGTTAGCAAATCGTATTCTGTATCTTTTCTGAATTTTTAGAGAATCCATTTAATTATTTTAAAATTTCATGTATTGTATAAATGTACTGAGGGTACAATATAGCATGCAATAATTGTTTGTCTGATATTGTTGATAAAATACTTAATGTGCACTTTCCACATGATACTGGGCTAGACCCTTCAAGAAATACACAGCATGACCACTAGTTAGTTCTAGTTCACTATTAGTTAAGAATGTTAGTTGGCTCTGTTGGTCTCCTTGTGGAGCGCCAGTCACCTTCCGGTCCTTCTAATTACCCCTCCCCAACCTTGCCACAGGCTCCCTACACACTTTGCCCAATCTTCAGCTATGAGTCTCCACATCTTTGTGGATCCTTTGTTGGGTGTAGCCTCTTAGAGGACAGATATGCTAGGCTCCTGAGAACATAGAGTATCATGTTAGGGATTGGCTCTCTCCCATGGG
>OU015752.1:11499274-11525409 GCA_907169655.1 Acomys percivali
TGTGTGTGTGTGTGTGTGTGTGTGTGTGTGTGTGTGTGTGTGTGTGTGTGTAGAGGATCTTAGCAATTACCACCTAATGTTCTAATCTCTCCCCAGGCATCTCTCATTGCTCCTCACGACTTCAGTGTGTAAATGTAAGTTATCTCATAAATTATTACTTCTGACTGACATTTCTCTCCAAATGCATATCTACAAAAGAACCCAAATTCTAAACCCAGATAACTCAAGCCTCAGAGGTTTGATTTAATTCATCACCCACTTCTACACCATGAGCTCATTCTACCTCTCTTATCTGAATGAAGGAGACTCTCACTTATCGAAGGTCAAGGTCTAATTATCATAATTGGGGCACTCAGTATCATTGTTTCGAGTTCAATTGATTACTAAGTAGCTATTCCTTCTGTCTCTTTTGGTTCCCTTCACATTTTTTAGCATCAATGTCCCTACCCTGTTTGGGCCAGTGTAAACATTTGACTTTAAAGGGATGCTTCAGCTTGGTACTTTAGCCTTCTACCTGTTTACAAGTCCACTTTCCAAGAGACCAGAATTGTTTATGAAGAGTACTTAAGAATTGGCTATTAACATCGAGCTTTTATACTATTAGATTAAAGCTCAATTCTTCAGTACAGCATAGTAATACAATTCTGCATATGAAGTCATGTATGGCTGCTTATCACTTCCCTGACAAATCTCTGGCTTAAAACACCTTGTATTTCATGAATTTCCCAGGAAATCTTAATCATGCCCCCCCAGGGGATTTATATATATTTCATCTTCAGTCTTGCCTGAATAACTTGTTTTTCTTCAACCTTTTTGAGTAACTTTTCCTGACTTCACATGCTTAGGTTTAGATCACTTTCTTAAAGTTTGTGCTAGCTCTTTATTTTTTTCTCTACAGTTATAAAATCACTAGGTCTTTATATTCACTGTATGTTTATATATTTATCTATCATTAATATATAAATTTTAGAACTTGCAGATGCTTGAATTGTGGTTTCTTAGAAGATCTATTTATGTCTTCTGGAAACTTCATGTTAGTGTATTTGGTAAATGATGTCTGCAGGTGGGATTAAATACTTGAGATACAGACACAGATAGGAGATGCCATGTGAAGAAAGAGGCAGGAATTGAAGTGACCTATCCATGTCTCAAATGCATATAGAAAATAAGATTATCTGAAAGCTGAGACAGAGGCTGGAATAATATTTTCACAAGAAAATAGACACAGTGAATGCCCATTGTCACCTAACCAAGAAGCCACATTCAGGATGCTCTGGTACCTTCAGGCAGTACCTACAACATGTAGATTTCATATTTTTTTAACTCAAATTACACTTCTCTTTGAGACTGCATGGAATTGACTCTTTCTCAAAACAGCCTCAGGAAACTAATGTTAGAAATTCTTTCCACTTCAGTTTGTCCTAACATTATCTAATCACAGACTAAGCACTTGAAAAATATTTTCTGTAGAAATGAGGAGGCACAGGTCATAGTGTTTTTCATGTATTGAGAATTATTTTTAAGTTGAGCTACATTCATGAACAAAGAGTAACCTAATGTATAAGTTTAAATATATGTGGATACTATTAAACAAATAAGAATATAAGAAAGCATACTATTGTCATTGCCATGGATTAATGTTTCAGGAAGTTTTTTCTTCTGTCAACCTTATCCAGCTTAATTATTCTGCTAGTTCAGGATATGATTGATATTAAAATTGATTATCACAGAGAGATATCACCCACCATATATGCATCTGAGTATGTGGTGGAAAACATAAATGATGCTAATCAATTTATTCAAAAACTGATAGTCACATTTAAATAAGCTACTCATATGTTGTCCAAATCAATCTTTGAATGAACTCTTTCTCTAATTATGGTGACATTAGTAGAATGTATAAAAAATGTGTATGCATAAATCTCCATTTCAATAGAAAAACAGAAACTTAGAAATGGCTTGTTTATTATTAAACTTTACAAAACAAGTGTGTAGTTGATTTCATTAATACAGCAAACATAGGACCACTAAAAAGCATGTACCATTAAACATTTTTTTTGTAAGTTAGACTGGTATATTTCATGGGACTTATTTTAATTTGAGTACTGTCAGACATTAAGTCTTTCATTAGTTTGACTCTCCAGTGTGGGTCCCCCTTGGAATAGCTCTTTTCTTTTTGAACAAGTCTCCCTTGAGTTCTCTGGGTTGACTGTAATTAATGGTGGTATAGTACAAGCATGGAAGCAGAGGGAGGGAGAAATTCAAGGGTAAAACTTATGAAAGAGATTAGGAAGAACTTACAGGCACAAGAAAAGATATGTCAAGTTTTATTTGGGAGAGACATATTAAAGGAAATGTCTCGAGGGGACATATCTTACTGTTCCAGCAATTAAATAGCATTGTGTTTGATATGTTGACTCCACACCGTACTTCATAAAGCTAAATCACTTCAAGCGAGTTAATTATGTCTCTCCTGTTTGAGTATACCCTGGTCAGCTTTAAATTTTTGATGTTTTTATTTTGACATTTCTCTTATTTTTACTTTTTTATTTTTTACACATACATTTATATTGTTACATATTATATATGTATATAATATAATATATATATGTATATATATATATATATATTAAACCACATACAGCAAGAAGAACCATGACTCAATCAGGAATTATATAAATGTTACATTTTTAGTGTTTTGGCTATTTGTATTTGGCAGCCTTGAAGAAAATATCTTTCCTATCTTGGTGAGTCTAAACTTCTGAATTGTAAAACTAAACTATCTGGTCTTCAGTCCCATCAGAGACTTGAGAAGGAAGACATTTCTAAATCTCAATGACCTATTTGGACTCCTTTCATTTTTGCTGTTTGGGTTTCACCCCAATGATGTATTCAAAGTATTTTTAAAGTTTATCATCTGTATTCTATTTTTAAGCTCAGTGGAAATGAAGAAATTTGTTTAAAATCAGATCTTTCCCATCATATTATTGGTAAAAATGGCACTATTAGCAAAACTATCATACTTATCGTATTTGTAAGTATTCCTATAGTTAAGAAAAATGTCCCATGGAATGACTGCATATCATAGGATTTGTATGTGAAAATATGGCATGCACAAAATGCCCAAGCTGTGGCATTTGTTATGTGAAAATATTCACAAACACTTTAAGCCACTTCTCTTACTTGAGTACTAACAATGTATTGTTTGAATTGTTATACCTTATTTTTTAAGTGTGCTGTTGTTCTATATACACTATTTTCATATTTCCATATTTTGAGACACATTTGGTCATTGCAGTGACTTAGTAAGAATGCGTTGAATCAGATTCATTGCTTACTGACTCTGAACAATTGATTAATGTGCTTTTATGCATATATAAATGCTAATTTGTTTTCTAATAGAAATACGCTTATTTAGAAATGTCTTATTAACACCTATGACTTGTACGTATTAACAGGCTGCAGTGTGGTATTTTCTTAGTGCATCAGGAAGTTCATATGGCCCATTCCCATATTCTTGACCCACACTCTTCTCAGTCTTTAATAATCAGATGGAATTTTTTTCAGATCTGCTTATTTTAGCTTCCACATACAAGTGAGGGAAAGTGGTACCTGTCTTTCAGTGCCCAGCTTGTTTATTCAATATAATGTCTTCCAATTACATCCATTTCACTGTAAATGGCAGCGCTTCCATCTTCTTTATAGCTAACAAAATTCCATTTTGGTCTCTTGATGAAAATCTCAGCCAATTCAGCTTGATTTTATAAGCAAAATCTGTGTATTCCATAGAAAAACTAAGTAATATAGTGTAAATATTTTCCTCTATGTAGAATTAATTCTGCTACATATAGTTGATATTTAAAATGTAAAATATTGGTCTATAATTTTTCCTGTTTTATTATTTTTGGAGCTGAAACTTTAAATTGATTAAGGCATTTTTATAGTTTAATGGTCACTTATCACGTAAATCAATATATATATCGTCTTCTTATTTGATGTCTACTTTTATTTCTTATTCTGGCTGGCTTGTTTTCTTGTGTGTTTGATTATACTCATGGCTTCTCTATGTTATCCAGCTGACCTCAAACAGATTGATCTTCGATATCAGCTTTTGAATTGTTAGAACTACAGCAAGTGTCAGCTAGATCTTAAACAGTATTCCATTTCCAGCAAGACGTTTAAAAAATTAGATAGTTAGATCAATTGTATGTCTAGAAAGGTTTCCAATGACCAGTTTGGACACAACTTAAGTGTTCTGCTAAACACCATTGAATAATATCTCTGCTTTTTTTATGCAGTGAAATGTCACTTCAGCCTCTCTTTGGTTAGGCTTATTGGAGTGATTATTTAAACCTGAACTTTAGCTTAACAGTTCTGAAAAAAATATTTTTATTTATTTTTGGACATAACCCCATAAGCCCAAGCAAAATGCGTTATGAGGTTAAAGGATAAATGATAAGTAGCTGGTCCCACTGTTGTGATGCTGAGTGTCAGCAGCTAATGTATGTGCACGGCTAGACAGCATAAACATGTGATGAGCTTCTGAGTCTTCCCACCATCATCAAAGCGGAACCTTTGAAATACTCATCCCCATTCAGCCCACAAGTTACAGATTAGGGAATTAGTTTGCCATTTTTGAGCTGCCACTAAATGCTAGTTTTAATTAATACAAAGTGTCATGGGATGGTCGAAAACTGATTTTGATGCTTCTCCCCAAAGCCAATTCCACATATAGACACACTAATAGTATATGAAAAGTGTTAAGAATAGTTAGGTCCAGGAAAACAGTATGTAAAATCTAGGTGCCTAAGCAGCTTGAATTTTTTTTTTAATTTTAAATTCATGTGAAGTGCAATACAAATTGGTCATCTCTCTGTGTGTGCACATGTACATGCCCACACATATACACAGGTGTATACCTGTGTAGGCCAGAACTCAACAACTGTGTCCACCTCATTCATTTCCACCTTTATTTATTTATTTATTTTTTGAAATAGTTTTTCACTAAACAGAGAGCACACTACATTAGATTGGATGGTTATTGAGGTCTAGGGATCCACCTCTGTCTTTTTCAGCAGTAGGTTAGAAACACTTGCCACTGCACGTGGCTTTTCATGTGGGTGCTGGGAATCCAACCTCAGCTCCCCAAGCTTCCCTGGTAGACACGTTATTGGCTGAGCCATTGCTGCTAGCTCTTTCTATTCTCATGCACATAGTGGCCGCTCAATACATTTCTACTTGAAAGTGATTGTATTTTTCACTTAATTTTGTTCCTTGTGTTGCTAATGTTTATGTTTAATCACAATTTGCTGAAAATGTTAGTATTAATTGTAAAGAATAATTAGGGCAAGTAACCACATTCTACTATATTGTATCTGGTTAAGACTGTAGTTATTCTGAAATTTGGATCACTCACATTGTGTCTGTGTGTACTGGCATCTGGGTGTTCCCTCTATGTGTGCTTGCATGTGTGTACGTACATGTGTGTTTATGAAGTCGTTTATCTCAGGGGGTTACAGATTGACACTGGTGTCTTCGTTAATCTCCCTTTACCTCTTTTTGGATAAAAGGTATTTCACTGAAACTGGAGCCTTGTCTATTCTGCTGGAACTGCTGCCTACCACGTCTCAAAGATCCCCTGTCTCAGCCTCCCCAGCATTGTAATTAGGCTTGTGTCACCACCCAGAGCTTTTAGGTAGGTTCCTGGGACCACACTCAGCTTCTCTCCCTTGTGCAGCAAGTGCTGTACCAGCTGAACCTCTCCACACTCCCTCTTACTATTCCAGTGACTGTCTATGAACAAATTTTATTTCATGTTTGTATCTATTCCTTATTCATCATTGAGGCACATAGTCATATTTTGAGTGTTCTGCATAATTTGTTACATGCTACCATAAAGAGAAATTATGTTTTTAGTCTTTGGTTCTGCTTTTTAATGGTATTGCCTATATTATATCAGGTAGTTCCCACTGTTAAGTCAGCCTTGATGTACATTCTATACCAGCACAGAATTTGAACTGTTGAGTAAATATTTCTTTAAGACTGTAAAAAGAAATAGAGTGTTGCATATCGTGGGAATGTCCATAATCTAATCATTTGAGAGGAAAATACAAGAAAATCTGGAGTTATTATGCCAGTTTGGGTTGTATAGTGATTTCAAGACCACTCTAGGTTACAAAGAGATACACACTTAAAATAAAATGACACATTACAACACACATGCACAATTTGTATTTTATAAGGCCTACTTTATAATTTATTGTTTTCTTTGTTATGCCACTATATTTCTGTAAGCTGGATTGATCTCGGTCTTATAAAATAGGATGCTTCAGAAGTATTTCAACGACTGCTTAAAAATACTGAGCAAAGTTCTAAAACTACTCTCCCAATTTTTATAAAACCTTGCTCATATTTTTCATTATCCTATACAATCTTTAGGATTTAAAAATATTCACTCGATATTGTGTTTAAAGAAAAGTCTTCTTATTCCCCAAGTTTTGGAAATAATGGAATGGGTGAGTGTGTAAACAAACAATATGGTGAAAAATATTTATGTTTATATTTGGAAGCATTCTATGATTTTATGTATTTTAAGCCAAATTTGTGTTTCCTTTCTTGCCAGATTGCCACTTCAGCATGTATGAAGTGAACTTCAGTAATTCACTATAGTTAGGACAGGGAAAAAGCAGTCATCAGAACTGACAATAGCTAATTACACTGATTATGAAAGGTAAGGACCATCTGTCTGCTCTTTTGTGCATTTTTAGTGTGTTTAGATTTTAAAAGAAAGGTCGGCGAACACATCACTTAGTTATTAGGAGGAAATTTTCATGGATTTATGAAATTCCAAACATATTTTTTCTACTTAATTTTCCATTTATTTCTGCTTAAATATCTTGACAAGACTAGAATACAATGCTATACCTTAAAAAATACACTGCTTGAAAAAAAATGCCTTTAGTTCAAGTAAGATTTGTGAATTTTTCTTGTGTGTGTGCATAATGATTGTATTTTACTTTTTATTTTAAAATGGAATATAAATCCATCATTATGTGAAGAGTATGAACTTGAACTTTTGATCCTTCTGTCTACCTCTACAGTTTTGCAATTATAGAGCTACGCCATACACCTTTGGGCATGGCAAGGACAGGAACAAGGCTGCAACTATGCTAAGCAAGCACTCTACCAACTGAGCAAGTTCCTAAGAGCTTTACTTTATCCTGTATTACTCAACATTTTGGACATGAGATCACATGCAATATTTATTTAAAGTTCTCATTTACTAATAACTTATTTAAGTCTCAACTTTAATAATATTGATTAGAGTTTGAGTTCCAAATTTTATTCAAGTGGGAGATGGGTTACTTATGACATAGTATCCAACATTTCTTTAAAATTTATTTTTATCTTATGTTATGTATGTAAGTTTTCAGCTGTTGCATGATTGTGAACCACAGGCATACCTTATGCTCACCGAGAGCTTAGCTCCATGAAAAACAAAAATAGTTGTAGATTAATTCTCTCTTTAAAGATGTCATGTGCTATTTCATCATTGTTTTTGTAGATCGTACGTTTTCCTAAATATGATGTAACTGTACTGTCTGTTCAGTTAACGGTCCTTCACTTTTAAATACATTGTTTCTTATTTTACAGATTTTGTGCTGTCTTATTTTACTGTCATCAATTATTGCACCACCATTCTTTTGTGGTCCTCATTATTTTCCTTGGCAAAACAAGGGGACACTTTCACATCCTAGCTGTGTGCTAACTATGATGAAAGTCTGGTTCTATGTAAGACTTATATAAGTTACACACATTTTTTAAAAAAGGATAGCAAACAAGCTAGAATGAACTACAAATATCAGAATTAGAAATATCAATGTGTATTTATGATGTATATAATAATAACAGTTATACAATGGAAATGAGATGAATACACACAGAAATGTGTTCATGTAAATACTAAATAATTAAATGGTGAAAAGAACAGTGGTGGAATAGGTAGAAAATATTACAGACGGTGCAGTAAGTGATCCAGACACCTATGGCCTGGCAGTAGGAAATTGGATAAGTTGCTAGGAATTAATGATGACATTAACCTGCAGCAGTATTCCTTCTGCTAGAATTAAAGCAGTCATAGGGGAGAGGAGTAAGGGGAAAATGGGAAGGAGGGAAGAATGGGAGGATACAAGGGATGTGATAACCATTGAGATTTAACAAGAATAAATTAATAAAAAAAGAAAAATTAAAGCAACCTGTATTGAAGGACAGAGAATAACACATACATGCAAACATATATGTGAATTATTTGACTTTCTAACTTCAGAATATGCAAACTAATAAAAGTTTGGGACCAATTCCATGCTCAAAATGTTACTCAAAGAAGTTAGGGGAGCAGAACTACTGGATGTGATGCACATTACAAAGTAGACCCTTTCTGATGAAGAATATCGATGTAGAATAATGCCTTTGTAGGGGCCCAAGTAAAACTGGGAGAAATGTTTAAGCAAGCTAGCAATTGCATTTGCAGTCCAATATTTCTAAATGTTGAGAAATTCCAGGCATAATAGGACTTCTTTGTGGGACAGTCTGAAATGCTGGAACAAGTGAGATTGGAAGCTTTCTTCGAAGTTGTCCTCTACTGATGAGGAACAGCAACTGAAGCACTTAGTGCTGGAACATGAAGGATGCAGGATGCCAGTGTCCAGCACGCTGAGAGGAGTGAATCCTGTCAAGTCTGATCCAACATCAGTGTCCATTTCTTATGTTCTGAAAACGAATAATTCTTCACAAGCATTATACAGTCCTCATATTTAGAGAGAAAACAAGGTTGAACTCAGGGATGTCTCTCTTTTCCTTTATATTTTATTCTTAGATTTGGAGATAGCGGTGGGAAAAAAGGAAGGAGTAATATAGAAATATATAGGGATGATAGGACCAAAAGTAGATTAGTGAATCTACTCTTCAACTTAATGCCTCAGTTGTCACTCACAAGGTTATTTTTATTTCACTGGTATAGAATTTTATATATAGATACAAAATAAGTATAAAATTTGATACATTGGTATATAATTCAAATAAAGATTATTCTTAACATAGAATAAATATATCTCTACTCTAATATGGTGTATTGTGCCCATATACTTGAATAATAATACAAGATTTACTTCCAATACTTTGAAAGTGCTATTGAAGGCTGTTTAGGATAAGTAAGTTATACAAGTTAATTGTTAGTTGATCAAATCATAGTCATATCAATTACTAGGCTAGTTTTATCACAAGAATATACATCTTAGGAGTAACAGAAAGATATGATTCGATTGAAAGGTAAGGTAAAATAGACAAGGTCTTCAAAAATCTGAGAGATATACACAGTATGGCATTTAAAGATGTTTTTACTATTTTACATATCCATTGACAGTGAGACTGGTTAACTCCTAGCAAAACCCAGTCTACCTCAAAGAAGATGATGAATATCAAAGAACCTCCTTATGGACATGGCCTCAACTGTGGCAAAATGTCCTCGTTTCTACCACAGACAGAGTTATGCCAAAAAATGGGCAAGCTTGGATGTAGGTAGAGTCTATGGCCAAACTCTGCCAAGACAGGGTAAGCAAGTCCACAATAGTTCCTGCCTCACAAATATGACTGTCAGATATATTGAGACAGAAGGTTGCTCCAATGTTCTTAATAAATGAATTAGTGTTGATTACTCTTTAATCCTCCTTTTTCCTCCATGACATCCATGAGCTATTCAACAAATGGCTATTGGGGAGACCCTTACAAATATTAAGTATATCTTTAAAATTTTTAACGCATGCCTACCCGGTTTTAGCACTGATTATAAGTGCTTTATTTGTGCATATTTCAAGGTCTGGGTACCAAGGGGGTGTGCTAGGTGATAAAGAAACTGAACAAGCTATACATGAAATACTTAGACAATAGACACATACCTTGTTTCATCAAGTCTTGATAGCTGACCTGCAATTTTTTCAATGAGTACTAATAAATACAGTCAAATAAGACAAATTACTTAAGAAATCCCCAAGCCTAAATACCGTATAAGTGGTTAACCATGATCAAATTAGAATACAATTCTTTTAAATCTTTTTCTGTAAATGATCAGTCCCTGGTTACTGAGCAAGGAGACATGGGGATGTGGGGAGCAAGGCAAGGTCCTTCTCTCAGGACCTCATGTTTCTTGTCCTGTTAAAATTATCCGCATACAGAATCATACCTGAATAAATATTTAAACCTATGTCTAAATTTTCATATTATTTCATAGTCTTTGATTTATTTTAATTAACCTTACTAGTTAGTCAGAAGTTTATCTGGAAGGAAAGACTCTATAAATTACTTAGGGCACCTATTTAAGAGTAAATAAGTTTTTTGCTACTAAAATGATGAGGTTACAGCTCATAAATCCATATGCACATTTCACTGCCTAGGTGTATTTTTTATTTCTACATGTTTCTCAGCTTTGATCTTGGTAGCCTCACTTGTAGTCACCAATGTCCACACCATCAAATGCATAGGTATCACTGATGTATAAAGTGCTAGGAGTTTAAAGGATCATATTTAAGGCATAAAAGGGACTGGAGTAAGAAAAATCATATAAAAGAGAACAGGAGCAATTTGAGTACTCAAGGTTAAAAGCAAGGGAATAAAAATTTGCAAGCAGAAAGGTGCAATTCAACATTCATCTTTGTAATCTTTCTGTACCTTATGAAACTGGATTCAACACATCCTTCAGGCTCCTCATCATACCTCTTGAGTTTTACAATAATTTATTCATGAATCTTGGAGACATTTTTGCATCACTTAAATGTACCACATCTTGAAAGATTTTTTTTCCTTTCTTCAGGCTCATCTTGCTCCTCTGTAATTTATTTAAGTATTTTAGTGTTTTAGACAATTGTGGATTAATGATGCATTTAAACTGCTTTACAATGACCTTAGGCTAGGTAAATTACTGAAGTAGTGCCAGCCAGGGATATTTATTTTCATGGCAGTGAGCATTTACTCTCTTGTTTAACCACATGGCACACAAAGTAACTGGCTGACTTAAAAATATATTCCATACGAGTTACAAATAAATTTCATTAAGGGGGAAATAGTTATTTATAATCCTGGCTCTATGATAGGCAATATTTAATTATATTTTTAACTGTGATTGAATGACTTTTTCTTGGCTATTAACAAGATAGGTCTGAAAGAAAGTGCATCCTCAAAGAGTCCTGTCCTTAGCTCTCTGGGCTCTGTAGAACGCATCCTACATCATGGCATTACACATGCAGAACTCAATAAATGTATTGAAGAAGATCTGGACACTGTCACCTGCAATTCTGCATAAGACATTGTTAGAGCACTTCTATGAAGCAGTCACTTGAGCCTCACTGTCATCATTGAAGCTTCAGGGCAAAGTCTCTGACTGTGCTGTTCTTCATGTCCTCATCCGCAGGTGGGAACACTTTGTGGAGTAGGCTGCAAGATAGGTAATGCCTCATGGTACCAAAGCCCTTAGTTGAGAAAAGAACACAAAGCCATTGACTAAGCACTTGATTTCTCTACCAGATTGCAGAAACACAATGGATTTTTAAGTAGCAAAACAGAATGTCCTGGGAGCACCCAGCCAAATGTTATCTCCCTGTGCCTTATGTTTTAAATTCATATGCTGAAAGGATTAAAAATAGACCGTTTTTCAACTGTTCTAGCCACGTTTTTCCTGGTCATGTTTGTTAACAACTCTGTTAACTCACTCAACAAAAACAGCTTAAATGCTTATTTGGAAAAATCATAACACTAAATGACAGTGGTATTTCTACTGGACCCTTTCTCAGGGAATTAAAAACAGGGAGGAAGGGATCACAGCAATGCATATCATTATTTAGTGAAATCTTGTGGGCTGAAACATTTAAATTGTTTCAAGGGTCATTGTTGCCATGTGGTTGTCATTCATTTGTAGAGGTCTTAACTAGTGTTTGTGATCAAACCAGCGTTGAAAAACCATAAGGAAAAAAGGAAGAAGAAAATGTCTACATTTTAAAAACTTGTCTCACACACTGCTATCTGAAGATACCTTTTCTGCCGAATATCAGAAGCATAGCTATTTCTTTGCTATCTGTCTTGCTTAACATATGGTTCCAAGTACAAATAATCTTGTTTACACATTGTGTTTATTTCCATGAGCTGAAACTGTTCAGAAAATTTCAAAACAGTGAAACAACCATTGTCAGGATGAAAAACTGAAGTTTAGTTTATTAATAAATGTTAAAAAATTGATCAAAGACAATACAAATGTAGCTGTCAATAAAAGTATTCAGTGAAAATTGATTGTTTCAGTAACAAAAGTTATGTGAAACAATTAACATTTTACTTATATATCAAATATAAGATGTCAGACCTAAGAAACAAAGTTTCAAATTGTAAGTATTACATTGCTTTATGGAATTTATATTTGGATTATCCGAGCTATTAAAATCATATTGATAAGTAGACAAGCCATCTTTGTTTTATCCATTGATCAAGGACACCTTTACATTTATGATAGTGAGATGTGTAGTTGTTAAAGCATTTATGACCAAACAGGAGCCCAGAGTAAGGCTGCCTGAAAGTCACATAAATGCAGACACAGGCAACCAGCAGGCTGTGTCAGCCAGAATGCAATGCCAGAATCACAGAAACCAGACCCTCAGAGCAAACTAGCTGGAGAGAATAGCCACATCAGGGAACTCAGGGACTGACAATGAGTTCAGTATCAAGTAATAAGGGGAAAGACTGAGCTACGTTGATTCCTCACATATACTGTCATGGATCTCCATGTTCTTGCCCATTTACCACACAAACATGAAGATATACACATCTTGAATTGCATCTTTTGTTTGTTGAGAGACGTTTTCTGTGTAACAGAACTGACTGTCCTAGAACTTGCTTTGCAGACCAGTCTGGCCTCCACCTCACAGAGATCCACCCACATCTGCCTCCAGAGTACTGGGACTAAAGCTATGTGTCACTATCCCTGGGTTATATTACCTCATTTGAGAAATGTCTGTTGTTAAATGAAAGACACCAGACATAAAATGACAGATATGCGTATTCTCTCTTGCATGTGGAGACTAAAAACGAAATCTCTGCACAAGTCTTGAATATTGAGTACGGAAGCAAGGGGAAGGGATGGGAAACTGAGGAAAACCGATTTTTGATAGTTTCTATCAGAGCAGGTGTCAAAAAAAATGAAAATATCTAGGAACTTTACTGCCATTGGAGAAATATAATTAGCTGTATGGTTAGAAATTTTAACCCTGTCTTTGAGTTCAAGGACAGCCTGGTCTACAGAGTGGGTTCCAGGACAGACAAGCTCTGTCTCAAAACAAAACAAAACCAAATATATATATATATATGTGTGTGTGTGTGTGTGTGTGTGTGTGTGTGTGTGTGTGTGTGTGTGTACATATGATTATATACACATATATGCTATATATGACATATATATGAATATTATTAGGCCATGAAGAAAAATTAGATCCTTCATTTTCACCAAAATAAGTGGAACTGAAGGACATCATGCTAACTGAAGCAAGCCAGACAGAAAGTCACATGTGAAGAGATTTTAATATCTACTCTGCAACCCACTACAGCTTTTGCTTTTCTTTATAAAACTCACAGCACTGACATTTTTGAGGATAAAAGAAAATACAAATTACTCTGTTAATGTCGATAAGTCTTTGAGATAATAGATAGACAATACAAATATATGGCACAGTGACGGGAAACTCCATCTGGTGCATTGGCTCTTTTCTTTAGGTCTTTTGATGCACCTGGAGGTTTGTGTTTTCATCACATTTGTTAGCAGATCGAAATGCAAATCTTCGTGAAGACTCTGACCTTCAAGACCATCACCCTGGGGGGGTAGCCTAGTGACAACATTGAGAACGTGAAGGCCAAGATCTAAGATAAAGAGGGCATCCTTCTGACCAGCAGAGACACATCTTTGCTGGAAGGCAGCTGGAAGATGGCCCCACCCTTTCTGATTACAACATCTAGAAAGAGTCAACCCTGCACCTGGTCCTCCTTTGGCCGAAAGAGGGGGTTAGGGTTGTGGCTATTAATTCTTCAGTCTGCATTCCTAGTGGGCTGTGATGACATTACTCTGCACTCTAGCCATTTACTCCAATTTAAGTTGTGAAATTTCTATAATAGCTAAACTTCTGTTAAAAATGTTAATAAAGATTTTGCTCTGTTTATTTTTACTAAATTCTTGAAAGACAAATAACCTTTGCATATAAATTTGTTGTTGTTTTTATGGAATTACATGCATTATATGGGTAATAAAACATATTTCATTTGAAATCATTGCTGGACAAGTTGACATTTAAATGGCTCAGCTGAGGGAAGTGTGTGCATGTTGTTTTGTGTAAAGATACATGTGTGAGTTGAGTAATGTGCACCTGCTTTCCAAAGGACGCTTATCAAGAGCTGTCTCTCAACTGTGGGGACAGCCATGCTCATTGGGACCTGGAACTCACCTATGATGCTAGGCTGCCTTCCAGTGAGCTTCAGGGATTCTCCTGTGTCCAACCTTGTAAGTACAAGCATGACACATCATACCTGGCATTTTATGTTGGTCTGAGGATTCAACAAGGGTCCTCATGTTTGAAAGACACCCACCTGAAATTAAGCTATCTCTCCAGTTTTTACTTGTATTTTTGACTAGTGCACCACAGATATTAAGGCCCTACTTTTACAACTTTAGTTATCACATTATTTCTTCTGCTTATTTAACTTTTTGATTCTCTAACATGCAGTCCTCATAGAGATACACCATTTTTCCAATGCATATCCCTGGCCACCTAGTGCACACACAAGAAAAGGTGCTTAGCTGTGTACTGCCACCAGCTTGTTTCTGCAGCTTGGTTTACATTTAAAATTTCTTTGCACTCATAGTCAATCCACAAGTTCCTTAGACAGCCTTAGATACTACATGCTTAATATAATGCATTCTATATATCTTCAGATATCCTTAAATTTTGCTTCAATACTGTCACCATTCGTTGGCAAGAAAGCGTTGATTTGGTCATGCCCTCCTTAGAATATTTTCCTCCCTTTTATGAAATTAGTTTTATTAAAATGGAGAACAGCCAATGAGTTGACTCCAAAAACATTGAAATAATAAAATTTTCCATTAGCTACAAATCAAATTGTGCATGCAAGGCAAGAGCTCACCCACTGAGCTATATCACTAGATGCGTTACTTTAGTTTTTTCAATTAATTAGCTCACCTTATATCGCTATTGTATCCACCTCTCTCCTGCCCTCTAGGTCCCATGCTTACTCTTCTCATAAGAGGGGAGCCCCCCTCACTAACCCATTTCAGCTTTAGTTTAGTTTTTAATGCTCTTTATGCCAGGATTGCCTGAAGCTCCTGCATCACCACTACAGCTGGATGCAATTTAAATGGCTTTAAAATGGAATATTATGTTTGAATCATCACCTGTGCTCTCTATTATACATTTCCATACAAATAGGTGATTTTATAAAATACAAGTGGATTAGCAACAGCAAATAGAACTTTTAACATGACAAAAAAAATTAACAGAGAAAAAGTAGATGAATCGTGAAGGAGAAGGGATACATTTTCTTGTCATTCTAAAATAGACGTAGTGGCTGATGATTTAATTAGTACAATTAGAGGGACTGAGAAGAAATGCCTATCATATTAATAAATGTTGTTGAGTATGGTGGCATATGCCTTAAATCCTAGCACTTAGAAAGCAGAGGCTCATGAATATGTGTGAATTCAAAGACATGCTGGTCTACATAATAAGTATGAGGCAAGCCAATTCTATATAGTCAGATCTTGACTAATAATGATGATGATAATGATGATGGTGATGATGATCAGTAATTTAAAAATTATTTTAGCATGGTTTGCAAAATATTCTGGCGGGTGTGGAAACTATCTGCATTTATAGATCTTCCAGCTTTTGTTACTTCCTAGGCTTAATCCTGTAGTAATTGCAATGTTCGCCTGTTTAGCGACTAAGGCCTACACATGTTGTGTGAACCAGCCTGGTTTGTATTGATATAGGCTCGTGTTTGCACAACGTCTTTGGTGCTGGTAGAGGGTGAATATGCCACATGTGAGAAGGATAAACATGTAATCAAAAGCTCTACATATTTGGAGAAACCATGGAACATACTGAAAACAAAAGTGCTTGGGGATACTAGAATTCTTTCATTCTTTGACAACCAAGAGTAGAAAAGGTTCTGAGTTCATATATAAATGATTAAAGCACAGTAGTTAATACTGATGTGAAATTTTTGCATGTACAAGAAGCAGATAATCCCTCTTCTGTAAATATCTGCATGAGTTTAGGATCAAAATTACTATCTGCAAATATGTGTGGCATAACATAAACTTTGAATTGATATAAATGTCCTTCTAATGTATCTGTAAATATACAGTGGAACTACAAAACACTGTAACTGCAGGTGTTCAATGGATGGAGGTTTAACCATTGATGCTTATTAATCTTAAATTTGAAATTCTAGAAGTAAGTTGTCACCATTACTCTGTCAGGGTAGTTTGCAGCAAGAAGGGAGCCCATTGTTTGTGTGTTTGTTTTGTTTTTGAGACAGGGTTTCTTTCGTGTGGCCTTGGCTGTACTGGACTAACTTTGTAGATCAGACTGGCCTCGAACTCACAGAGATCAGCCTGCCTCTGCCTCCCCAGATGCTGAAATTACAGATATACACCACTGTGCCTGGCCGTCAATACTTAATTCTTTGTTCAAAACATGATGAAGATTACTGTTCTAAAAAAATAAAACAAAATAACTAAACAAACAAAAATGCTGGGCAGTTGTATCCCAGCACTTAGGGAAGCAGAGAAAGGCAGATCTCTATGAGTTCAAGCCTAGCCTGATCTACAGAGGTCCAGAACAGTCAGGACTACAGAAAGAAACCCTGCCTGGCAAAACCAAGGCCATCAAATCAAACCAAAAGAGCAAAAACAACAACAAAAACATTGTTTAATTTATCCTCTCTTCATTATTTGGTTAATTAACTCTGCTGCCATTTTGTCATTTGCATTAGAGGCATTATTTTCTTTCCCTATGCAAGCACCATTACTGTGTGACACTCTGGCTTTCTTGATGCCTGCCAAGTTTCTGTGAAAGAATTGGACAATATGTTTTCTCCTTCTCATTCAAATTGTTAGCATTTATTAGAGTTATTGTTTTAGGGGGTGAGTTTTTTGATAGCATGATGCTAATGCTCTAAGTCAGTTCATTGACTTGATTGATTATAAAACTGAAGCAAGAGCAACTGCTCTGAGCTTCTGCACCTGTGGGTGCTGTATGTGGGGCTGTGACCACTTGATAGTAGAAGAAGTAATGATTTCAGTTTAGCAAAAACAATTCCCCAAGAACTGATATAATAATGAGACACAGTCTCAGGATGCTGTGAAACACATAAATAAATGGCATGAAGCGGGTTGCATTGTGAAGATAGCAAGCAATTTAGTCAGCAATGGTTGTTCTAGAAGATATGCTTTGTGGAAGGGCATGGTATCAGCTGATTGAGATCTCTGCAAGCCGCCTGCTTTCTTGGTCCATTACAGTCAGCATGAAATAGTGTAACCAGCGTCTCTACAGCCCTGCTTGTCTCCACACATGTAGACATTAATCTTTTGTTCTACGTTGTATGAATAACATCCAATAACCTTGAGTATCAAAATGTTAAAATTATTTACTCATCTACTTATACAGTAACTAACTGGTTCATGTATTTATAATTCCATTTGCAAGGTAATAGATACTAACTGCAAAAAAATTATTATAATAAATTTCCAGTTGATTAGAAAGTGGATGCTTCTTAAAGGTATTCTTTCTTCACACAAAATTATCCTATTTAAATGAGTAACTTGCAGTGACAAAAGTAAATAATTGCAAGTGTCTCTAGTCTCAGAGAAAGTTTGACAGAGAAATGAATGACTTGACTTCTAGATTAAAGGTAATATAAAAATGTGACTGTGCAATGGCAATGTAAGACTCAAAAGGAGATTAAGGACAGAGTAAAAACAAAATGGTAAAAAGAACATCTAATTGTAAACTTATATTAGACATTTTCATTTTTATATGAATGGTATGTTAAGAAACTTGTGCTTCCTGAGCTGTCAAGGTTGCTCAGTGATTTAGAGCATTGCTCACACAGAGAGTCTGAGTTTAGGTTCCAGCATCTATATTGCCAGCTGACAGTTGACTGTAACTCCTATTAGGGGTCCAACACCTTCTGGCTTCTGTGGTCTTCTGCATTAATGGGCACATGCAAATATTTTTAAATATATTTTATTAATTTATTCATATTACATCTAAATTGTTATCCCATCCCTTGTATCCTCCCATTCCTCCCTCCCATTTTCCCCTTATTCCCCTCCCCTATGACTGTTCCTGAGGGGGATTTCCTCCCCCTGTATATGCTCATAGGGTATCAAGTCCCTTCTTGGTAACCTGCTGTCCTTCTTCTGAGTGCCACCAGGTCTCCCCCTCCAGGGGACGTAGTCAAATGTGAGGCACCAGAGTACATGAGAAAGTCAGACCCCACTCTCCACTCAATTGTGGAGAATGTTCTGCCCATTGGCTAGATCTGGGTAGGGGTTTAAAGTTTACGGCCTGTATTGTCCTTGGCTGTTGCCTTAGTTTGAGCAGGACCCAAGGGCCTAGATCAGTCCATCATAATATTCTTCTTGTAGGTGTCTAGGACCCTCTGGATCCTTCTATTTCCCCATTCTCCCATGTTTCTCTCACCTTGAGTCTCAATAGGATGTCCTCTCCACTGTCCCACTTTCATGGGACATGCCCCTTAGGCTAGTGTGCAGATATAAGTGAGTATATACCATTTGAGTCTTTCTGCTTCTGGGTTAACTCACTCACATTATCATTTCTAGTTCAATCCATTTGTCCATAAATATTCAGAATTCCTTGTTATTAATAGCTGAGTAGTATTCCATAGTGTAAATGTACCACAGTTTCTTTATCCATTCTTCTACTGAAGAACACTTAGGCTGTTTCTATGATCTGGATATTATGTACAAGGTTGTTATGAACATGGTTGAGCAAATGTTCTTGTTGTGTGCTGGAGCATCTTCTGGGTATATTCCAAAGAATGGAACAGCTGGGTCTTGAGGAAGCCCTATTCCCAGTTTTCTGAGATAGCACCAGATAGATTTCCAAAGTGGCTGTACTGGTTTGCATTCCCACCAGCAATGAAGGAGTGTTCCTCTCTTTCCAAATCCTTGCCAGCATGTGGTGTCGCTTGAATTTTTGATCTTAGCCATTCTGATGGGTGTAAGATGGAATCTCAGAGTTGTTTTGATCTGCATTTCCCTGATGACTAAGGAGATTGAGCATTTCTTTAAGTGTTTCTCAGCCATTTGATATTCCTCTGTTGAGAATTCTCTGTTTAGTTCTGAACCCAATTTCTCAATTGGGTTATTGGATTTAGTGGTGTTTAATTTCTTGAGTAGTTTATATATTTTGGATATTAGACCTTTGTCTGATATAGGGTTGGTGAAGATCTTTTCCCAGTCTGTAGGCTGTCACTTTATTCTTTTGACAGTGTCTCCTGCCTTACAGAAGCCTTTCAGCCTCATGAGGCCCCATTTATTAATTATTGACCTTAAGGCCTGGGCTGTTGGTGTTCTGTTCAGGAAGTTGTCACCTGTGCCAATATGTTCCAGGCTTTTCCCCACTTCTTCTTCTAAGTGACTTAGTGTCTCTGATTTTATGTTAAGGTCTTTAATCCACTTGGATTTGAGTTTTGTGCAAAGTGACAAATATGTCCAGTTGCATTTTATTTTTACACATAGACATCCACTTAAACCAGCACCATTTGTTGAATATGCTATCCTTTTTCCATTGAATAGATTTGGCTCCATTGTCAAAAATCAAGTGACCATATATGTGTGGATTCATATCTGGGTCTTTGATTTGATTCCACTGGTCAACCAGCCTATTGCTGTGCCAGTACCATGCTGTTTTAATTATTGTTGCTTTATAGTACAACTTGAGATCAGGTATGGAGATTCCTCTGGAGGATCTTTTATGGTACAAGATTGTTTTAGCTATTCTGGGTTTTTTTTTGTTTTGTTTTGTTTTCCTATATGAGGTTGAGAATTGACCATTCAATGTCTTTGAAAATTTGTGTAGATATTTTGATAGGGATGGCATTGAATCTGTAAATTGCTTTTGGTAAGATGGCCATTTTTACTATGTTAATTCTCCCGATTCATGAGCAAGGAAGATCATTCCATCTTCTCATGTCATCTTCAATTTCTTTCTTCAGAGTTTTGAAATTTTTTTCAAACAAGTTCTTCATTTGTTTGGTTAGAGTAACTCCTAAATATTTTATATTGCTTGTGGCTAACATGAAGTGTGTAGTTTTCCTAATTTCTTCCTCTGCATGATTGTCATTTGTATATAGGAAAGCTAATGACTTTTTTGGGTTAATTATGTATCCAGCCAATTTGATGAAGGTGTTTATCAGCTGTAGGAGTTCTCTGGTGGAATTTTGGGGTCACTTAGCTTCACTACCATATCATCTGCAAATAGGGATAATTTGACTTCCTCCTTTCCCATTTGGATACCCTTGATCTCCTTTTGTTGTCTTATTTCCCTGGCTAGAACTTTGAGTACTATATTAAAGTGAAATGGAGAGAGAGGTCAGCCTTGCCTTGTTCCCAGTTTTGGAGGAATTTCCTTAAGCATCTCTCCATTTAATTTGATTTTGGCTATTGGCTTGCTGTATATAGCCTTTATTATGTTGAGGTATGGGTTTTTTTCACGTATGATTTTACGCTGTTCTTTAGTCATCTTGCCATCTCTGTTTTTGGCATGTAGCTTCCAGAGTTGGGTGGAGGGAGTCTGAGGATAGAGTCACCCATTTTTTCATGATTTCCCTAGGCCGGAAGCTCTGATGCTTCACTGGTCTGGATGGCAGGAGGTTAGCCCTGTAGTTTTGGTCTCTCACAGCCAGTGATCCCCCGCTCCCCTGTACTGTGGGCCCTGTAATCTTCCTGCATCTCTGAATGTGCATTGGGTCAGGCCAAAGTGTCAACAGCCTTCTGGGTCCCGTTGTAGCACCGGAGCTCTCCAGGGACTGAAGCAGGTCAGGTGGAGATGTCTGATGTCCACTCTACTCCCTGTCTCCTGGAGATTTCCTTAATCCTGGAGCTCTGCTGCTCTGCTGGTCTGTCCTTACCAGCAGCGTTTTGGGACCCAGACCATTTGCAAAGTCCAGCTGAGTGTCACAGGACCCAAACCACACACACACTGAGTCCAGTTGGCATCCCCAGACCCAAGTTCATCTCGGGGCCTAATCCACGCAGTTAGTCCAGTTAGCACTGAGTCCAACCAGGGTCTCGGGCTCAAACCGCACACTGAACTTGCCGAGTTCAGCTAGAGTCTCAGGACCCAGAATGCATGCCGAGTCCAGCCAGAGTTTCAGGGCTGGACTACACACCAAGCTCCGCTAGAGTCTCTGGACCCAAACTGCCCACCAAGACCAGCTAGGGATTGTGGACCCAAACCACACACCAAACTCAGCTAGAGTCTTGGGGCCTGAGTCTCCCACTGAGTTCAGCTAGGGACTCTGGGCCCAAACTGCGTGCTGAGCTCAGCTAGAGTCTCAGGAGTGGAACTGCGTGCCAAGCTCAGCTAGAGACTCTGAGCCCAATACACGTCCTGAGCTCAGCCAGGGGCTTGGGACCCACACTGTACGCTGAATTCAGCCAAGGACTCTGGGCCGAATCGCACGTCGAGCTCAGCTAGAGTCTTGGGGGCCAAACCATGCTCTGAGTCCAGTTTGGGTCTCAGGACACTAGCTACGTGCCGAGTTGAGCTTGGGTCACGGGGCCCAAACCACGCCCCGAGTTCAGCTAGGATCATGGGGCCCAAATCTTTCACTGAGTCCCCTCTCCCACAGCAATTCCCACCAGTTACCATACCAGTCATCTCTGCCAGAGGGTTCCCACCTGCAAACTTCAGCCACTGCAGCTGCTGCTCTGGTCCGAGAAAATCCGCGCTCCTCCCATGTACAGGGGTAAGCAGGTTTTTTTGTATTTTGGTCCTTTTGAACTGTGGAATACTCCCACTGTAGTGGGGTGGGGAGCTTGTTGTTCCTGGTTCAGAATTCCGTGCAATTCCCTGAATCGTTTACTTGAGCTTCTAAACACGGTCCCCACTGCTCGCCGCCATGTTGAATCCCTAAATTAACTATTTAAAAATGTGTTTCTCTTTTTCACATTGAGAAATTGAGAGTGGATATACCAACAACTATGTTATTTTTCATTACTTTTGAATTCAGTTGTCATTATAAGGCCTGCTCTTATTAATGAATAATAAACATAACATGCATATGTCACAGCTAGCTAAGGTTTTTAGAAAATAGATGTGCTGTCTAGAACCTTTCCTGTCCCTTTAACCAGTGTGATAGAGAGAAACTAAAAGACTCAAGGGATGGGAGATTTCAAGCTTGTGAATCTTTGCAGGAAGTAGCTCTACTCATTAAATGGTAGCATTTATTTTGAATTGTCATGTTAATGAAACAAATCACATTTCTGCATTAAACAGCTAGCATATGGAGTTTCTTTGTGGTAACACTTGATAATAATGGCAAAACGTAGGCAGAGAGTGCATTCTGTAATTCATTATCTAACAATTGTGAACAGACTCAACACAATAGGTGCTTAACATGGTAATATTCTCTGCAGGAGAGAACAGTGTGATTGACTCCTTAACGTTTCAGAATATGTTCAGACTTCTTTTCTTTACCCATCAAAACATAGCTTGATACCTGCCACGATATCAGTCATGTTAAATATGATATTCTGAAATATTTTCATTATTTGTTATATATCCTAGGCTTGTTTTCTGGGATTTTGTTGTTGTTGTTGTTGTTGCCTTGGTATCAATACAATTCTAATGTTTTTTTCTGGCTATTTATGTCTTTTTAATAGATTCTGCATGTTTACAGATTCACTTATTCACTTTGATAAACTTGTAAACTTGAGATGGTTGCTCAGAAGATTCTCATGTCCTTTGTATGATTGTGCAGAATGAAGGAAGGTGTGAATCTCCTTATACAGTGTTCTAGCTGAAGATAGGCCAGAGATTTTCTTCCCTGTTCATTGTCCAAAGAGCTGACTAGAGGAGGCAGACAGTGGGGGGGTGTCAATACAGTGCAAGAAGCCCTTGATCTGGAGACAGTGCTTGGAATGGTAGTTCTAGAACCTCTTAATGTGGGAGCCTCAGGTTAAGTCACAATGCTTCAAAATTTATTCTTATATTATAATGAAAGTAGAATGTAATGATATGAATTTTCCCAGCCCAAAGATAGTGATGTATCTATTCATCTTCCTCTGAGGGACTGTGAAGTAGCCAGGGATACTAAGTCATCTGTCACAGATACTTCAGAGACAGACTTGTGGTTACACAAAGAGTTTAGCTTTGCTAAACTATGCTCTTAGTTATATTTTAAAATTCACAATAGAAAGACATGAGTATTCTCTTATTATTTTCAGTTATACTTGCATTGGATTATAAGAATAGAGAATAACCACTCTAAGAAAGAAAATTCATTTGTGTGCTAAACCTGTTCTGTCTGCTTTCCCTCTCCTTCTAAATCAACCATCATATAGCTTGGCTATTTATTTAGAGCACTGTAGGTGGTACACATTTATCAGCAGGTATCTTATTGTTGCTTGAGGAGCATCTCAGCTTATCTTAATACTGTCTGTTAGTACTGTTAGGATGTTGTTTTCCAAAGTTTTTTGCATCGTCATCCCATAATATATGCTAATGCATAAAGAAAATCTAACCCTGAGCATATACATGGGGAGGTAATCCCCCTCAGGAACAGTCATAGGGGAGGGGAATAAGGGGAAAATGGGAGGGA
The DNA here is from genome assembly GCA_907169655.1 of Acomys percivali. Lineage (NCBI taxonomy): Eukaryota > Metazoa > Chordata > Mammalia > Rodentia > Muridae > Acomys > Acomys percivali. The sequence goes on from OU015752.1 coordinate 11,523,227, forward strand.
GGGAAGAATGGGAGGATACAAGGGATGGGTTAACCATTGAGATGTAACAGGAATAAAATAATTAAATAAAAGAAAAACCTTTAAAAATAATGAGGGATGGCCCAGCCCATTGTGGATGGTACTGCCCTGGGCTGCTGGTCGTGGATTCTATAAGAAAGCAGGCTGAGCAAGCCCTGAGGAGCAAGCAGTTCGCAGCATCCCTCCATTGCTTCTGCATCCAGCTCCTGCCTCTAGGTTCCGGCCCTGTTTGAGTTCACATCCTGAATTCACTCAATGATAAGTAGCAATGTGGAAGTGTAAGCCAAGTAAACCCTTTCCTCCTTAAAAAAAAAAAAAAGAAAGAAAGAAAGAAAAGAAAATTAATGTTTCTTGCCTAGTTAACATCTTCTCATTCAATATTTAGTTTAGCATTGCATTATGATGTATGTGTGTGATGTTACTGAAACGAAGTTTACACTACACTAACATTTCTTAAGAAATGATCCTGATCACAGTCTATGAGGTCTCGTCAGGTTAGCCTACAACTGCTTCCTCTGACTGTGAACAGATGTTGGCTAAGGAGGCCCTCTCCTCTTCAGAGGTCTGTGGGAGGGGAATAGGGCAGAAGAGGGAGGGAGGGTGGGAACTGGAAGATAAAAGCAAGGGCATAAGAATCAGGATGCTATGAGAATAAATTTTATTAAATAAATTTTAAAAATGAAATACAACAAATTATCTTGAACTACAAGGTGTTAATTAAAAGTACAGAAACCTTTATGGCTATTGAAGTTTTCATGTGATTGAAAAGTGCATTGTTTTAAATTTGTATCAATTAATATTCGTTTGATAATATTCTCTTCAACATCATTAGTTTTATAATACACAGTCTTAAATGGCATGGCATTCTTTACATATACAAAAAGAAAAAAGTTTTGCATATTTGTAAATGCAAAATAAGTCTACACTATTTTTTCTCTTTATTTATTTATTTATTTATTATTTTATTAATTTATTTTTGTTACATCTCAATGGTTATCCCATCCCTTGTATCCTCCCATTCTTCCCTCCCTCCCATTTTCCCCTTATTCCCCTCCCCTATGACTGTTCCTGAGGGAGATTTCCTCCCCCTGTATATGCTCATAGGGTATGGTTACCAAGAAGAGTCTACACTATTTTTATTTTTTAAAAATCTAACAATATGGGACCAACATGAGAGGCAATTTTCCTGATACAACATCCTCCTTGCATCCTTCATAGATTCCTAAGCTTCTGTTAGCATGAAAATTCACAGCGGATGCCTGGTGTTCAATATGGAACATTTTCACTTTCTATCAACCCAAAATTTGTATTGGAAATAGCAGTCCTGCCTCCTTGGAAGTGCCTTTCCTTATTGGCTCTGAGAAACCAAAAAAGAGCAGAAATATATAGCGGAAAGGATTTTTGGATCATTTCATTTCTACAAATTACATAATGTGATAAATTTGACCATGCTATTCTATTGTTAATCATTTTTATTTATTTAATTTTCACTTGTCTTTGAAGGTCTCATCTTCATGGGTGTAGTCTCGGTCATTGCTAAGAGAAACTTTTCCTCAGCAAATCCCTGACCCTCTGGCTCTTACAATCTTTCCACCCCATCTTCTTCAGTGCTCCCTGGAGTTGAGGTGCAGGGATTGTATTGTAGCTGTAAGACAGGGCTCCATAACTCTGTATTTTGAGTGACTGTGGTTTCTGAAATAATTGTAGGCTTCAAAGAGATGTGTCCTTGATGAGAAGTGAGGACTACACTCATCTACAGGGATAAGCAGTAATGTTTAGAGTGTAGTTGGGTATTATGCTGGTTTAATAATTAAGTTGTTGTAGATTCTTCTTCAAGATAATGGCTTCGCTAGCCTCAAGTAGTTGGCTAAGCATCTAGTACCATGCATAATTTCAGTCTTGTTGAGCATGTCTTAAGTCCAATAAGAGAACTGTTACTGCAAAGATATGTGTGCCGCTACTATAGAAGCTAGTCCTCTTGGAGAAAACACTCAGGACTTTATACCTTTAGCTGTAGGAACATATAGTCCATTTCTGTGGGGGTAATGAGGGTACTAGCAATAGGTTGTCTGTTTTTGGAGTCTCTTTTACAACCCTGACCAACAAATTTACTTTTAAGTGTGTGTGTGTGTGTGTGTGTGTGTGTGTGTGTGTGTGTGTGTGTG
>OU015752.1:11525419-11595081 GCA_907169655.1 Acomys percivali
GTGTGTGTGTGTGTGTGTGTGTGTGTGTGTGTGTGTGTGTGTGTGTGCATTTGTAAGTATATGTACATGAATGCCAGTGCAGGGGAGGCTGAGTGTTGGGTCCCTTGTAATTGAAGTTAGAGAAAGTTGTGAACCTCTGCACTTAGGTACTGTGAACAGAATTCAGTTCTTCTAAACCACTAGTACAACTCTTAAACACTAATCCATCTCTTATTCTCCTTGATCATTGTTTTGAAAGGCTGTCAACTGACAAAACCTCTAGGAGTAATGAGTTTTATGTAAGCTAACATATATAAGCTATTGAAGCTTTTAAAATATGTTTCTTCTCAAAATGAAATATTCTTTTGCTTCTGTGTATTTTTCCCCAGTACACAGGACAGTATATGAATACATACATACATACGTACATACATACATACATACATACACACACACACACAAATAATCAAAGTATGGTGTAAGCATAAAGTCATAAGATTTCAAGGATTATATCTACCTCTATACTAAAAGACACGCAATTTTTATTGGAGAATTTTACAGTCAGTTTTATAGAATTATATGGTATTATATTAGTACCCTTGGTTCTTGTTACAATATACTATAATATCAACACAAGATGGAAAATCCATTTGTTTAAATAGTAACGAGTAATTAAACATGACTACCTATATTTTATTCTGATGTAAAGCATAAATAATTTTAGAGTAAGAGTTTAGCTACATGAACTATAATTATTCCCTAATACATCTATACCCATTAATTTATTAAAGATTCTGCAGATTAGTCATGTTATTGATTCACATCAAACAAATTAAAGTCATGTAATGGTCACTGTAACCTCAAGGACATAAGCAAAAACTGCAACAAGATATGACGATATTTTCTCTTTCTTACTTTTACTGTGTTGATGCAACAAATGTGAAAAATCTAAAGTGTCCTGTTTCCTGCATTCATAGCTGCAGTTTGATAGTGCATTTTAAAGCATGTGAAATAAAATCTAGGGTTTGTTTTCTAAGCTAAGTCATTAAATTTAAGTTCCTTTGATTTAACTGCACTGGGTTCCTTATGCTTAAGTCTTCTATTATCGAAAGGAAGTTATTGTCAATTCCACTTTTACTATCTATGTTTCTTAATTCCTATCTTTCCATTTCTGAGTTTGCTTTGTTTTGTTTTGTTTTATTTGTTCTATTTTGTTTTGAAATGGTGTCTCACTATGCAGTCTAGAACATTCTGTCCTCTTGCCTTTGCCTCCTGAGGGGTCAAGCTCCAGTGTTTGTTACTACAGCAAGGACTTTTTCTAAAGTAAGTTAGCTATGGCACCTTGCTTCTGTGTATTGAAAGGAGTTGAGGAAACAATTGGCAGTATCAGAAAATGATCAGATTTAGTAAAGGATGAAGTAAAAATAAAACAAAAAAGTGACATAACTAGCTGTTCTTTTGCCCCTGTGAGAGTAGAAGAAATACTTTACTAGAGGGAAATTTTGTGTGTGGTTTGTAAGTGCTCTGAGAAGAGTGACATTAGTTACTGAGTCTTTTCTATGAAGGCAGTTTTCTGATTTCCAGGCATTGAGCTTCAGCTTTTGTCAGCATTAAGCCATCTACACCAAAAAAATAGAAATAAAAGTCTTGAGAAAGCAATTCTTGTTTACACACAAACATTAAGAGATGTCACCTTTTATACACACACACACACACACACACACACACATTCTAAATGAGAATGTACATTGATATAATCAATAAGTACATCAATAATGAGCAAATAAGAGTTAGTGCCTACTGTATACTTTAAACCATGTGAGTGGTTATTCTTGTTTAGTTTCATAGCAATACAGAAATTTAGAATTTGTGTCTTAAAGATTTTGTGTATTTTAAAATATGTTTGCTGGCTGTATTAATCTTTTAATAAAGGCTCAAATTGTGGTTCATGGATGTAATTAACAAAGGAAGTAAAATAAATAGTAGAAACAAACACGAATATGAAATTGAGAGCATTTTTAGTATTCATTATTTGTCTCTATTTCCAAAATTCATAAATACTATTTAATTCTTTTTTAAATTAATTAATTTACATCCCAGTCATAGCCTTCTCACTGCTCTCGGTTCAGTTTCCCTTCTGGTTTCCCATCCCCTATCCTTCCAAAAAAGGGAGTCCCCCCTACCCCCCCATCCACCACAATTCATCATGTCACATCAGGACTGAGTTCTTTCTCTTCCCCTGTGTCCTGGTGAGGAAGATCTCCTAGGGGGAAGTGACTGAAAAACAGGCAACAGAGTCCACATCAGAGATAGGCCTTGCTCTCCTCACTATTGCAACCACATGACACTAAGTGCAAGTTTTATCTTCCCTTCCTATCACAAAGCCTGTTTCTAAGTTTCAGGTTAGAATTTTTGTCATTCTTTATTGTTCTATATTTTGACAGTATCATTGAAATGTTACTACTAGAAAGGTAAGATTAATTGCTTTAAAAATAAACAGCAGTAAGGCTGACTCAAGAAAAGTAAGTTCATTAAAGCCCCATAGAAGAGCTCTTGTCAGCCTTTCTGTATTGCTCTTGACAATGGTTGAGAGGCAGATATATTTTATGTTTATTTCTAGTGACAACCACATTTACCTTAGGGTTTGGAATGAAAATTATATTTCAACTGTCTTCTATGGCTTTCAAGTTAACTGGGAGCTAGCTGTATTGTGTGAATTGGAAGCTTTTTCCCAATTTTCCATCACCAAGAGATTTTTTTAAAAAAACAATAACTCCAAGGATACACTGATATTTTCTTTTGGCATATTGATAAACTTAGTCATTTAATTAAAGATTTACGGGAACTAAATCCATAATAAAGTGGAGATGGGAAGATAATGGTGATTTCATTTGTCTAAGCCAACTGATCAAGATAGTTTGTTCTATGTCTCTGTAATGGATTTTCCTAAAAAGTTTAGAAACAGAAAGCACCACTTCAAAGTTAAAGAAGGAAAGAATCAACTCCTTTCTGTGTTGCTCCAGAGAAGATTTGGATTTGTACCAAGGAGCAAAAGGTGAGGAACTAGGTTTCACTCAAAAATTATTATCAGAACTGTGTGTCCACAGAATCCGCATGTCCTTACATTTGAATGCTTAAAAAGAATACCCAAATGTTTGCAGATATTCATTGTAGTGCACAACTTTCATTCATCTCTCCCTTATCATTAAATTCTGCCTTTTATTCATGGCATCTCATTTCTTAAAGAAAGAAATGGTCACCAATAGCCAAGGAGTGCTAACTACTCTGAAGTTATTCGTGTATCCAAGCTCTCCAAATGGGATACTTGGATTGCCTTGTTGAAAACCTTAAATTTATAGGAACGGAGTGACATTTTTTTGCATCGTAAGTACCTGTTCAGTTTCAAAATATACATTTTACCTTTTTAAAACATAATGATTTTTATTTGGAGGCAGTATTAGTAATAGAAAGATTTGATGTTAGGCTAAGGTTTTAGACATGTGTAAGGATTAAGGTTTTATTCCATTCTCACAATTAAAACCAAATTCAGTAAAATGTACAATCCTATCATCAGTGAATTTCTCTAGTTTTACAATATTATATTGCTCCCATACATTTTTATAAGCAAAGAGCCAATATTAATTCACTAATATTAATTAAGTTTCAACCCTCACACTAGAGCTTACATATATGTTTTCTGGATTTTGACATTTGTATAAGGTTCAATTTGTACATAGTCATGCAGATCAGTCAACCTCTCCAAATATCTCCTGTAGTTTGCAATTGAGCCCTTCTATCCTTCCCTCCAACTCCAGGAAAGCAGCTAGTTTCTCATGGTCTCATTACTTTTGCCTCTATGAGAATGTTTATATATTTTCAAGTGTTCATTTATAGAGCTTTTAATATTGTCTCATTCTTCCCCTTTCAGAAACATGGAGTTACTCCATATACTTTTTTGAAGGTTAATCTCATTTGTATTCAATGCCGACTATGATTTCATTCTGTGACATACTAATTACTTTTTTCCAATTTTCACACCATGAATATCATAGGTCTTGGAATTAATTAATAAAGCTATTACAATCATCATATGCCAATTTTATGCTTATATAAATTTTATGCTACTTAATAAGGTATCAGGAAACACAATGAAGATAGAGTGACAGTTGCGAGAATTTGTCAAGTGGTCTTCGAAGGACTATCTCTATGTGTTTTACAGTACAGCAATATGCTGTGATTCCTACTGCTTTACATTCTTACAAATATTTCTCATTGCCAGTGCTTTGTATTTAGCCATTATAATCGATACAGAGAAGTATCTCAATCATGTTTCATTTGAAATTACCTAAGCACAATATTTTGAGCATCTGTTTTGTGGAATTTTATTATCTGTAATTGCCCTCTGTCTTTGTTGTTGTTGTTTTGTTTTGAAACACAGGTTTTCTGTGTAGCCCCGTATATCCTGGAAGTTGCCCTGTATACTGGCATGCTTTGCACTAAGAGAACCACCTGTCTCTGCCTCTGGAATGCATAATAAATGGGTGCACCACCATTACTCTTTTTTTTTTCTATTTTTTAATGAGTTGCTTGCTTACTTATTGTAAGATTTTAGAAGTTAATTATACACTTTTGAATACTGGCTGCTTATTAGACAATTTTTATAAATATTTTCTTTAGTATGTGGCTTGTTTTTTCTTTTTATTCACAATATATTTTATTTTTATATTTTGTATATATATATACCTTTATAGTATTACACATATATAAAATAAAACACATACAGCAACACAAAAATCAGCAATTATATTAATGTTATATTCATAATGTTTTGGCTATTTGTTTTTGACAGCCTTCAAGAAAACATCTTGTCTTTTCTTGGTGTGTCTAAAATTCTGAATGTAAGTCAATATTTATCATATCCCATCTCTATCAAATTAACACATCTATCTAGACCTAAAAACCACCTCAACCCTTAAACATCTAAGATTTGTAGCCTCCAACTTTTCTAAACCTACTTTATTTGGGGTTCTTTAAATGCTTATATCTCCCTTCCAACCCTCCTACCCTAGATAGGAGAATGGAGGTTTACGGGATCAGGGGAAGTAGACCTTGTTGGACTCAGTTCCTGGAAGCACTTCTCTGGTGTAGTCAATAGGATTTCAGCAGACCAGCAATTCCACCAAAGTTGCTGCTGTAACCTAGAACAGCAGCCAGAGCCAGTAGCCTCAAAGCATTCTCTGGTGAGATTCTCTCTAGGAGTGTCTTGAAGTGGAGAAATGAGCAGCCAAACAATACCAAGACCGAAAAAGCCCCCTCCTCTTGTTGTGGACACACACACACACACACACACACACACACACACACACACACACACATACACATACACACACACACATATGCTCTCAGTGCCTGTACTAGGATGTGATTCACCTGGCAAAAACCAAGGCCCCCGAAGTGATTCAACTTCTAAGTGGATAAACGTCACCTGCTCTTTCACAAGCCTGTTCCCGATCCCATTCTTGGGATCAGAAAAAAACACATATTTACACCCAACACCTATCCCACTCTTAGGATTAAAACAAAAACATGTTTATATCCACTACAAAGATTAATTGGAACTAAACTATCTAGTCTTCAACTCCATCAGAGACTTAAGAAGGAAAAAAATTAATTACCTGAGTAAACAGGAAGTGCAGGTTAGCAGTTTCCAAAGTGAAAAAATGACAGTTTGCTGCCTCAACATTGACTCAAAACTCTCTATAATGTTGGAGCATCATCTTGAACCTTCTGTACAAGTATATCTGACAGACATATTTGTGAGACAGGAACTATTGAGGACTTGCTTACCTTTCTTGGCGGAGTTTTGCTATCAACTCTGCCTGCATACAAGCTTGCCCATATTTGGGCAGAATTCTGTCTGTGGTAGAAATGAGAACGTTTTGCTCAGTGGCTTGTTTGCCACATTTGAAGCCATTTCTATAAGAAGGTCCTTTGATGTTCATCATCTTCTTTGAAGTAGACTGAATATTGCCAGCAGCTAACCTGTCTGATTGTCAATAAATCTTTAAAATAGTAAAAACATCTTTAAATGCCAGATTCTGTAGGCCTTTGAGGTTTTTGAAGACTTTATCTAACTATTTTACCTTATCCATCTATAGAATTATATCTATCTGTTAAACCTAGGATGTATATTCTTGTAATATAAATAGACTAGTAATAGAAATGACCATAATTTGATCAACTAACAATTAATTTGTATAACTTATTTATCCTAAACACACTGCAATTGCACATCAAAGTATTGGAGGCAAACCTTGTATTCTACCTGAGTTTTACGGGTATAATACCTCATATTACAGTAGCAATATATATAATGTGTGTGAAGAATAATCTTAAATTTGAATTCTATACTAATGTATCAAAATTAAGCTTAGCTTTCAATGATATACAAAATTCTATACCAATGAATTAAAATACCCTTGGGAGTAACAATTAAGGCCTTAAGTTGAGGAGTAGATTCAATAATCTACTTTTTATCCTATAGTCCCTATATATTTATAAATCCCCCTCCTTTGTTTTCAACCCCTATCTCCATACCTATGAAAAAAAGGTAAAGGAAAAGAGAGACATACATCACATCCCAGAGTCCAACCTCATTTTCTCTCAGAATATGACCAATAGTAACTGATATCCAACTCTCAATGGAAATAAACATCTATAGCCCAAGAATCAACCCAAAACCTACCCAACCCACCTTAAGGAAAATGGGGCATCATTCATCATTCTCTTAAGTTTCCTTCTGGCTGATTTGGGATGAACAATACCTTCATAGAGACTCAAATAAAATTGAGGGAAATGGCTAAATAAGGTAAGAATAGCATTTGTGCTCCAGTTTTTAAATGTTGAGAAATTCCAGGCTTAATAGAAGTCCTCTGTGGGACTGTCTGAATGGCTGGGCCTATTGGGATCAGAAGCTTTCTTCAAATCTGTCATGGGAGCTGTCCTGTTCTGATGGGTAACAGCAACTGAAGCAATTGGTGCTGGAACATGAAGAATACAGGATGTCAGTGTCCAGCATGCTGGGAGGAATGAGTCATGATAGATCTGATCCAGTGTCATGACTGTTTCTTTTTTTTCCTAAAAATCTAAAAATATACAGTCCTAAAATTATAAATGTATGAAGTGTGCAGATGTACAGAACAATGAAAGCTGGTTCTCTGCTCTTTGTGTGGCAAATCTTCATTCATGCCATAAAAGAATGACATCTAATAATAATTCACAGGGAATCTGTAATGAACAAGAAGCATTGTCTAAGCATAGACATTCATGACACAGCAAGTCTCGAAGCTATTCTCATGTAGTGGGATTACCAAGATAAATTACTTGCTTCTTCTACAGTTTGAATTCTTTACATCCCAATTGTAGTCCCCTCCCTCATAGCCTCAATACCACACTCCCTCCATCATCCTCTGTCCCTCCCTCCTCTAATCCTCAGAAGGGGGAGCCCTCCTCCACTAATATCTGACTTAGCTTATGAAGTCTAATCTGTACTACCTATTTCCTTTTCCTCTGTGACCTGACAAGGCTGCCCAGCCAGGGGACAGGGATCAACTTTGAGGAGCCAGAGTCCATGTCAGAAGTAGTCCCTACTCCCCATATTATGGGACCTACAAGGAGACCGTGCTGCCTATCAACTACATCTGAGCAGAGTGTCTTGGTCCTCTCCATGCACAGTCCTTTGCTGATGCATCAGTCTCCGCAGCACCCCCTCTTCTCCACCCGGAATTTTTAAATCTATATTTTATTCATTATAATTTATTCACCTTGCATCCTAACTGTTATCTCCTCCCTATTGTTATCCCATTCCCTCCCAACACCGCCCTCTTTTGCCTATTCCCCTCTCTTAGAACTCTGGCAACAGCCCATTAGGTTTCCTCATCATAGCCTGCATCCCCTACCTCTGTGTGCCCACTAGGCTGTATTGCCAAATGGCAGTGATTAAATGGTGGGCACTGAAGTGCCTGTCAGAGGTTCAGCAGCAGTGTGCCTCTCACCCCACTTGGGTAATCAACAGTCCATCTGCAGGCCTTGATGGTTTACCTGTGAAGCTCCTGCTCCTTCCGCATTTTCCATCCCTCTCCCCCCACCCCTGCCACACTTCTCTATTCTCAGCACTCTGCCCATAGTCCAGCTTTTAGTCCGTTATTAGTCCTGATCCCCCACTGGGTGGAGTTTCTGAGATGATACATCTATAGAACTTATATCCATTTATAAGTGAGTATATACCATGTGTGTCCTCCTGGGTCTAGATTACCTCACTTAGAATGATTATTTCCAGTTCCACTCATTTGCCTCCAATTTTTTTCAAGATTTCCTTGTTTTTAATAGCTGAATAGAATTCTTTTGTGTATACGTACCACAGTTTCTTTATCCATTCTTCACTGAGGGACAACTAGATTCCAGATTCTGGCTATTAAAAATAAAGCTGCTATGAACAAAGTTGAGAAAATGTCCTTATTTTATGTTGCAGAATCTTTCAGGTATATGCCCAGGAGTGGTATGGCTGGGTCTTGAGGTAGCACTATTCCTAATTTTTGGAGAAAACACCAGATTGATTTCCAAAGTGATTGTACAAGTTTGCAGTCCCACCAGCAATGGAGGAGTGTCCCCCTTTCTCATCATATGCTGTCACTTGAGTTTTTGGTCTTAGCCATTCTGGTATGTATAAGATGGAATCTCAGAGTCGTTTTGTTTTGCATTTCCCTGATGACTAGGGGCATTATGTATTTTTTTAAGTATCTCTTGGCCATCCAGTATTCCTCTGTTGATAATTTTCTGTTTAGCTCTGAATCCCATTTTTGATTGGATTATTTGATGTGGTGGTATTTAAGTTCTTGAGTTCTCTATATATTTTAGATATTAGCCCTTTGTTGGATGAAGTGTTGGTGAAGCTCTTTTTCTAATCTGTAGGCTGTTCCTTTGTTCTATTGACAGTGTCCTTTGCCTTGAAGAAGCTTTTCAGTTTCATAAGTTCCCATTTATTAAGTGTTGATCTTAGAACCTGAGCTGTTGGTGTTCTGTTTAGGAAGTTGTCTCCTGTGCTAATGAGTTCTAGGTTCTTTTCCACTGTTTCTTCTAGCAGATTTAGTGTATCTGGTTTTATGCGAAGGTCTTTAATCCACATAGACTTTTGTTGTGTATGGGGTGATAAATATGGATCTGTTTCCGTATTTCTATATGTAGACATCCAGTTATACCAGCACCATTTGTTGACAATGCTGTCTTTTTTCCATTGTATATTTTTTTATATCCTTTAGTCATCTTACTGCTTTAGCTAGGACTTCAAATACTATATGGAAGAGATATGGAGAGAGTGTACAACCTTGTCTTATCCTGGTTTCAGAGAAATTGATTTAAGTTGGCTTCATTTAGGTTGATGTTAGCTATAGGCTTCCTGTATATTGCCTTTACTATATTTAGGTGTGCCTTGTATTCTCACTGTCTCTAAGACTTTCAACATGAAAAGGTGTCGGCTTTTGTCAAATGCTTTTTGGCATCTAAGGAGTGGATCATGTGTTTTTCCTTCAGTTTTTAAAAATATGGTTAATTACATTGATGGATTTCGGTACATTGAACCACCTAGGATGTGCTTTCCAAACCGAGGTTGTCACGCCACAATGAGTGTTGGCTCTGATGCTCTTGGATTGTTCCCTTCAGTCCATTTCCAGCCTCTGCGCCTCTCCTCTCTAGACATGGTATAAACTGGGTGCAGCCATCTTGTCCACCTCCACTCTTCCACAGTACATTTTAAAGACCTGAGGTTTATTACTTTAAATGTTTAACGTTTGAACATTTTGGGGGGAACCTCTTCATTTGATGCTATATCTAACAAGTCATTACCAAACACAGAATTATCTAGAGACTTTCTTGTATGTTTCTTATTGTTTTATATTTTTATTGTTATTACATAAATCTACATATCAATTTGAGTTAATAATTTAAAAAATTAAAAGTACATGCTTAGTCCATGGCCGTGTCCCTCTAATTGCTCCAACCCAAATTTAAGAGATAAATGTCCATTTTGTGCATTGATTATTATCAATTTACTTCTTTATTTTTGCATGTAAATATCTAATTACTCTATCACATTAGTTTAGATTATTTAAATCAACTTTGCTCCTTTATTAAAATGAGTTAACTACATCTGTGCTTATATTCATGGGTTTTTCATTCTGTTTCATTGATCACTTTACATGTATTTTTTTACTAATGCCCATTACTGAATCTTTATACTTCATAGCAAATCTTGAATTATATTAGTATCAGATTTTTATTTGTTTTTCTGCCAGAATCATCTTATTCTTTTTTTTTTTTTTGTCTCTACCTCACATTGTTTTAGTAAACATTGCAGTGGTTAAAACCCATGAATGACCTGTGGGTATAAATTTCATTGTATAAGGAATCTATTACAAATTCATAGGTGTATAGACAAGTCACATTTTACTAATTCATTTAGACAGAAAAATAAGTAGGTGTCCAGAAAATATTATAGAGCTTCTGATAAAATGTCACTATCTAACAAACAGCCACATAATTTTGGGTATACATACTATATGTTTTGTTTTAAGTGGAGTATAGTAATCTTTTCAAATATAGTAGCTTTTTCTTTCTTGGCTTTTTATGTTGAATTGCATTCCAGTATACAAAATTATTTAGGAAAACATGAACTATTGCAAAGGATTTTTATAAAGCAACAATGCTGAATGCTTGAACTCAAGGATGCAATGTACAAAAAAATATGCCTGGGATGTTAAGCTGATGGATTGAACCCGGAGAATCTTGGCTGTAAGTCCCTGAGAGCCATAAGGAATAGACTGATAAAATTCAACAATAGACAGAGAAACATTCAGTAAATTTAAGATTAACCAGAGAAAACTAGTGTTGGCCACAGTTGATTCACTGGAGAGTGTGGGACATGGTTAATATAATAAAAATAAGGGGGGAACTGAGAGGATTAATGATGCAATTATGGAGATGACACTAAAATGTACAGTTTTCTATGGTGCACAAGCAGAAGTAGAATATTTCGTGACTTTTCCTTTAGGTAATGATTAGGCAGATTTATTCCTATAACATTCTGACTAAAATTAGAAAGGAGCTGCTTATTGGACTATGTTTAATTTGAGATGAGGCAAGGAACACTCCCCAATGCAAAACATCTTTGAAGGCGAAAGACTGTGTGTGTTAGTGAAACAGCTGTGCCTTATGCACTTCAGAGCTCTTGCTCCTGGATTAACCTACTAAATAACAGCCACTGAAAGACAGAGTGAACAGGTGAACAGAGAAGACCAGGCTACATAGTCCTTTCTGCTGTCTTCCAATTTCCTGATTTGGTCAATTATTTAGAGATGCCCAGGTGTAGGTTTGCTTGAAAATGTTTTGTTTTGAAAGTTCATTTGCAGGCATGAGAATGCAGTGTGTAATATAAGCAGAAGGTATTATTTATTCTTTTCAAACACAGCTTTTCAAATTTTTATGTAAATTCATGATTAAACAGAGGAAAGTTAGGGCAATTTTAATCTACAGACCTCTATTTTCACAGAAATAACCAAATACATTATTGTGCTTTCAATCTTCTGCTCTGCAAATCTAAGAACCATTAATACAGGAAATGAATATTCCTATTAAGAGTTGAACTTAGTTTTGAAGAACAAGAAGGTGGATGGGTTAGGATTGTTCATGAAATGAGGAAATGCAGAAAATATTTATCACATTCTAATTGCATTAACTATTTGAAATCAGCCCTGTAAGGTATGTATTAACATTCATTTTTCTCATATGTTAATTCTGAAAGCCATGGAAATTTTAGAATTTTGGAAACTGTACCTAACAGGTTTATGCAGTCTGGTAGAGAAAATGCTCATTTGTTAGCTCACAATATACACTTTTTTCTATACTTTCTGTCTCACCAAAATGTCCAACTTAGGTTTCTTAAATTAATAATCACAGCTATCTTATAAAGTACAAAAGGGGTTGTGTGTGGACAATATGGGTCACCAGTTAGAATCAGTTGATGCTCCTGCAGAGGACAATGGTAAAAGTCCTAGATTCCACAAGTCAGTCTGTAACTCCATTCTAGGGGATCTGGTGTCCTCTTCTGTCATGCTCAGAGAATGCACGCATGGACTGTGTAAATGTGCATGCAGGCAAACGATTTGCATGTATAAAATAAAATAAGTAAATGAAGAAAATAAATTTAAAAGCACTAAAATACAAAATTCTTACAGGTTCAAAATGCTGAATGAAACTAGTTTTATCAAATTAGTTACATGTATACACCATAAAACTGAGCAAACAGTTCTCATTTCATAGAACGATAGGAATGATGAGACATGTAAATAAACACCAAAGAGTATGTTAAGTATATCTAGCTTTTCTCCTTTAATAATATTTTTAGTGAAGTGAAAGAGTGAACACGTCGTCACTTATGCTATGCTTGACACTACCTACTCCCAGATAGTCATGCCTATGCTTTTCCATGGAAACAAGGACCTGCCTTCTGGTGATTCAGTCCATCCCGAGCACCTTCCTGGCTAGAGCATATCAGTAAGACATGATTTTCCCATAAAAGCATTTGTCTTTGCATGTCTTTCTTTTCTTTTCTCATCCTCCTGTAGGTTTGTAGAAGTCAGTTTCAGCAGCTGGGCACTAAGAGATAAATGTCTGGAAAAATATTTGATTATGTACTAGCCTCACTGGTAGTTCAAAACACGCTTTTTAAATTTAAATGAAAACAGCATTGTGTTGTTTTCACAAATTAGTCATGGACCCTCATCAATATATCTATGGAATCTCAGAATTCCAAAGAACAGCAATAATTTGCACATGGCTAGACGCTGAGTAATATGAGAGGTAGGGCGGCAGGGAAAGATGATCCCCTTAACAATGATATGGTGATCTCACCCAATGACTTAGTGATATAATGGATAATGGGATGATTATTGAGTATCAGAGAGTCCAGACATGGGATACAAATTAAAATGATCAAAATAGAAGCCACAGAAGAATATAACGACCTAGAAAAGAAAAGAAAAGAAATGTGCCCCTTCTAGTAGTGGTCCCCAGATTCTGCTAACTCCCAAAACTGATAACTGTAGTGACTGGCGATGCCTGTGAAATGTCCAGCAGGCTTGATGTTTACCACTGATGCCCAGGATCAGTCATATGAATGTGAATGACACATGACTGACCATATACTCACATTGTAGCACCTCCCAGTACTGCTCCTCCTGCCCCCCCAAACTAAGTTAACAGAGTAATCTTGCAATAAAGCTTAGTTACAGTGATACTGGATATTTGGGTGCCTTCAATACGGAACCATTGACATGTCAGATATAATAGTCTAGGGGCTACAGTATGTCCTAAGAACACCGCTGAACTGTAAACATAAGCTACTCACTGGAATGAATGAAATTTGAATCCCTTGGGCCTTTTGAGTTAACTCCTCTGTGCAGACACACAATTATTTGCTTAAATAATCTTTCGTAACAATTCTCACTATGTCTTGTTCATTGCTTTAAAATTAAACCTTACTATGGATGCTCATAAATGGACAATTACTGTAAGAGGCCTAATCCTGTGAATCCCTCTAGTAGTACTGAGGTCATGACCGATGTGGAAGTCAAATCAAACTGTTTAAGTGACATTTGTGACCCTTTTCGATTTAATATCACTCTCTTGATAAGATCTACCTCTCCACGGCACTCAATTATGGTCTGCATTCTTCAAACACATTTAAACCTCAGTGCTTTCTCTTCTCCTTCAAAAACGAGATCGCTTTTTCCCCCCTTTTCTGTAAGGTGCTCACTATTGTAATGCTCACTCCCAGGCACCTTCATTAACTCTGTCATCCAGCCTTCCCCTTTCGTATCATTATTTACAATTTCTATACCACTTCAAGTTTAAAGGTTTCAGTGAGTCAAATTAACTTCCAAGATAAGTAAAGATGTTTTGGGGTATAAATATCACATGTTTCAGCATATAAACCACTTGGAAGTATTTAGGGCATATCAAATGTTGTATTGACAGTAAGGATTAAGAAATCAACCTACCACATCTACACTGGCAACTGTGGGGTGTGGTTGCTAATTACAGGTGTTCAGTGTGATTCATGGTGATTAATGTTTTGTTTTAATTTTTTTCAACTATTCATTCCAATTATTTCAAGTGGTAGGGTTGACAAATACTAGATTGAACCTTTGGCAAAGCTTAGCAATAATCAGGCCAGTGTTGATAGAAGCAGAAATTTATTCTAGATGTGCCCCCAAGCAATTCCCAAACATCATAAGCAGGTAGCTTATAAAGCAGGTGAGGTCATCATGAACAGATTAGAGGTTTGGCGTGACAATGCTTGAATTGTAACATTCCATCATAAATAACCATACCTATATTTGCAGCTATTGAAGAACAGCAGGAATGGAATATGAAGGAATATAATTTCTCTTTTGGCTTAGTTGTCTACACTCAGGGAAAATCATTAACAGGCCATAAATTTGGTGAGAGACTTTAAACCTCCTAGAAAGAAAAATTTAAATATAAGTGAATACTTGATTAACCACTTATTAATAAAGTATAAAGGCTGACAAATTCTAAACATATTTTAATTTATTTAAATTCAATTTGTATAAAACATAACTTTTGAGAATATACTTTAATTGTGTTTGAGAACATAAATAAGCATGAATTAACATTTACTTAAGAAATGAGATATAGTTGGCTAAATATTTCTGAATAAAAACTTCTATTAAATTAAACCATACTTTATTAAAGATAATTATATTTTTAAAAGAATGTCAATTTCTATATAATAGTAAAATTTCAAATTGCTTGGTGTTAATAATATTGAACTTTTTATTTAACTATTTGACTTAATTATATATTATATTTTAATGATATAAATTGATTCAGTTAATTATTTAAATCACTTTCATGTCCAAATATATAAATGCCATCTAGTTTTAACAATTCAGAAATTACCTTGTTTACTTTATGGACTTGTCTTATTAGGTTTAGAATTGTACCTGGTTATTATACGTGAACAATAAAATAGTTATTTTACAAAAATGCATATTGAGAACAATTAAAGTATGTTTTGCAATAGAATGTGAGATAGTAAAAATATGAAGGAACACAAAACTTATTGTATACATTTTAATTTTAAATTACATTGTATGTTAAAAACTAATAAAATCATTCTGTTTCAAGTAAAACTGATTTTAGGGTACACTTTCTATTCCATGCATCCTACACATAGGAAAATTGATTAAAGTGAAATCCCTGCCAGGATTATGAGGCCAGAAATTGGTAAGCATTGATAAACATGGGGTATTTAAAAAGTGAACACTAAGTGTGTGACAATAAGCATTAAGTATAACTAATGCTTATAGCGGTATAACAGTAATATTTTTATTGATTCATTGAGAATTTCATAGGGTGTACTTTGGACACAGTCACACCCCTTCCTTACCTTCTCCCAAGTCCTTCATCTCCTCTGCCTCTGCCTTCCCCTTCTTCTTTGCGCATCTCATCCAGTTTGTGTTGTGATAGTGTGGGGAGCAGGTCTTTTCTATCTGGGCATTCAATCTACCAGATGTTACATCATTAAAGGAGATTATGATCAATATCAATTGCAATTTTAATGCCCTTTAAACATTTTGGGTTAAACTTTAAGGCATTTAAATATGCAATATTCTATTACATTGTAGACAGACACTACAGGACTGTCTTTTCATTTTAAAAGAATTTAGAACTTCCTGAAACAGGCAAATTCCAGAGCGGAGTTCTTGGTACGCTGCTTCTGTTTTGCTTTTGATCTGTCCTGTGATCTTCCCTGGTGACACACTTGAAAATCTGTTTCATATTTCTGAAAAATCATAAACAAAAGAACATATTCAGCTCATTGTTGTGAAATCTCTGTAAAAGCGTTACTAGGTTATTAATTATAATATAGAAAAGGGTTAGAGTTAATAATTAATCCATCAATCAAAAATATTAAGTTTACACAACCTACTAGGACTTCCAAAGTGAGATTTTCTGGTAGAGGAGAATCCATTCAATAAGTTAGATTACCTTCAATAAAATGAATAGTTTATAGCAAGGGTAATGCACCTTAAAGATCGACATAAATAATTTGGTATTTATTATTTTTTATGTGTTTTTTTTATTAATTTATTCTTGTTACATCTCTATGGTTATCCCATCCCTTGTATCCTCCCATTCTCCCCTCCCTCCCATTTTCCTCTTATTCCCCTCCCCTATGACTGTTCCTCAGAGGGATTACCTCCCTCTGTATATGCTCATAGGGCATCAAGATATAAAATGTTTAGCATTGTATCATTGCAATCATATTTTAACATCGTATCTCTATAACGATGATTACCACCCAATGCATGTTGCTTAACCACAGATTTAGCTTCTTATTTGGTGAGAGTCTTTCTTCTCTATAAGCTCATGATTATTAATTTTGGAAAAAGAAAGAAAGAACATAAAATGTGGCTATTCATGTGAAGCTAATATGGCAGAATTCTAGTCTAGGGACTGTTAAAATGTTCACATCTCAGTACCTCATATGTTTATCACTTCTGGCCTCATAACCC
Source organism: Acomys percivali (assembly GCA_907169655.1). Taxonomy (NCBI): domain Eukaryota; kingdom Metazoa; phylum Chordata; class Mammalia; order Rodentia; family Muridae; genus Acomys; species Acomys percivali. Next base: position 11,542,054 of record OU015752.1, read on the forward strand.
TGCCAAAGATTTCACGTTATTCCATTTTCATATGAATAGGATTTGATAGGATCACAAGTGCACCTTAAATTCAATTTTAATTGAAACAGAATTTGAGCTTTAGTTTCAACATACAAGATAATCTAATGTCTATACATCGCCAGCACCTCATAACCCAGGCTTGAAGATGCATTTAAAATCACAGAAATCAGCAGATATAATCAGGATTACCAAAAATTCAAGATCCTCAATGGCATAGTTTGAGCCTAGCCTGGGCTACATGAGCACCTATATCAAAACATAATACCAGGAAATCAAGTTAATACTACATGTAATAAACATGTTCAAATACAATGATTAAATAATTTAAAATGCTATATGAAGACACACCAGCAATAGATATTTTTGTTTATTTTTACTGTTTTATTAAAAATGAAGATATATTTGTACTAATTCAGAAAGGCTGTAAGCTATATATTGCAGATCAACTTTTCCTGTCTTACAATGAAAGTTCCAAGTCACATTAACCGTGTTTTATTTAGAATACATAGATTGCAATATAACTGAGCTTGCATTTGGACTAAACAAAGCAAGGCTTGTTTTGTGTCTTAAAAATATCCTTCCTTGCTCAGCCCTTAGTTTATGTCTTGTATAACACCAAAATAATTTGTGTAGCTTTCTGGTACTCAATAAAAATATCCAAGTAGAAAAAAAATGAGATTTGAGAACCCACAAACTGGCCACTGAGAGTCTGACCAAGCTCCAGTGAAAACACGTTCATAAATTGGACTTGATTTTTGTTAGTTTGTTTTTGTTTGGCTTTTTGTTGTTGTTGTTGTTGTTTTGTTTTGGGGGAGGTCACAAGGGCAGGGGGACAGACATGGAAGAAATGGGAAGTGAGTGTGATCAGGGTGTATCGTGTGAAATTCCCAAAGAGTCACTAAAAAATATTATGTTGAAAATCATCATTTAAAAAGAGAACACAAAGTGGCGAGAGATATGTGCTCCTGTAGGATGGATTCCTAACAGGAGTGACAGCGAAGGAGTACATGTGGACAGAAACAACATATGCCCTATTCATGTAGATTATCTACATTCATAAAAATGTTATTTAAAAGTTAAAAAAGAAAAGAATACACAAACTAGGCCTTTACAAGAAGGACCAAGTTTAACCAAACAAAATAAAGGTAATAAAAGTTTTAATAAGTATATAGGCAGTGAAATGAGTCAGTGAAAAAAAATGTCATAACATAAAAACGGAAATCATATTTAACATTAGGTATACATGTTATAGGAAAAATGATTTAATATCAAATGTGTAAATATTAGACAGATTGAAAAATATAGTCTATTGATGAATTTCAAGATGTATAATTTATTCTTTCCTTTCTTTATTATAATTTATTCACATTATTCCCCAATTGTAATCTCATTGCTTTTATCTTCCTGTTCCCATCCACTCTCCCTCTATTGCCCTACTCTCCTCCTCCCGCACCATCTGACCACAGTCTATGAGGTCTTATCTGGATAGCCTGCATCCCCTTCCTCTGTGTTCCCAGAGAGCCTCTCTTTCAAGGGGCATAATAAAATCTTGGGCACCAGAATTCCTGTCAGAGGCAGTCCCTCGCTCTTTCCCCTCCTCTCCCACATAGAGAATTGGATGCCCATCAGCTACATCTGAACAGGCGGGTCTGGGTTCTCTACTTGCAATGTCCTTTGTTGGTACATTAGTTTGTGCAGGCCCTCCTGGGTCCAGATCATCCATCTTTTAGCCTTGATCGTCTCCTTGTGGAGTTTCTGACAACCCCCATCCTTCCATCCCCCACCTCCTCCATACAACTCTCAGAACTTTGCCCAGAGTCCAGCCGTGGGTCCCAGTATCTGTCCTGAACCCCCATTAGGTGGAGTCTCTCAGAGTACATCTATGTTGGCCTAATATCCACTTATAAGTAAGTATATACCATGTGTGTCTTTCGAAGTCAGGGTTACCTCACTCAGGAACTTTCCTAGTTCCATCCAAGATTTCCTTGTTTTTGATTGCTGAATAGTATTTCATTGTGTAAAATTACCACAGTTTCTTTATTCATTCTTTGGTTGATGGACATCTAGGTTGCTCCCATATTCTAGCTATTAAGAATAAGGCTACTATGACCATGGTTGAGCAAATGTCCTTTTTGTATGGTGGAGCATGTTTCAGGTATATGCCCAGGAGTGATATGAATGGGTCTTACTGTAACACTGTTCCAAATTTTCTAAGAAAGCGCCAGATTGATTTCCAAAGTGGTTGTACAAGTTTGCACTTTCACCAGTAATGTGCTGTCATTTGAGTATTTTATCTTAGCCATTCTGATAGGTGTAAGATGGAATATCAGAGTCATTTTGATTTTCATTTCCCTGATGACTAGAGATGTTAAGCATTTCTTTTTCTTTCAAATTTAAGGGGCATATTTTATTAAAGACTGCATGCTCAAATAATATAAAGCATATATGCACTGACATACTAGAAGAATTACTTTTATGTAAATCAAATGAAAACTTTAGATGATACTTTATCAATATCATCTGTTTTATTGGTATATATTATTTTTACCAAAAATAATAAAATTATGGATTAAATATTTATAAAATTCATGGTCATCTCTAAAACTGTAAAGCATAATTTGATCTTATTCAACTTTGGTATTTTTTACTTGGTGTAACTATCTCTACCAATGTTCTATACCAACTCCTTAGCTCTTAAATATTCTGTTATTTTCTTGGTAAATAAAGTCATTTGAGAACATCCTAACAGTTTTGAGATATTAGAATATATGTTTGAAAAAATTAATATTACCTTTCAGATTAACTGTATATTCTTTTTTATTAATTTTTATATTTTACATATACATTTATATTATTACATACATATACAATAAATTACCTACTGCAAGGAGAACCATGACACAATCAGAAGCTATATAAATTTTACATTCTTAGTGTTTTGGCTATTTGTATTTAGCAGTCTTGAAGAAAACATCTTTCCTAACTTGGTGAGTCTAAATTTCTGAATGTAAATCAATATTTATCTTATCTCATCACTATCAACTTAAAACATCTATCTAGACCTAAAACATCTTAACCCCTTAACAACTAAGCTTAATTGTAAAACTAAACTCTCTGGTCTTCAACCCCATCAGAGACAAGAGAAGCAATATACTTGATGCCTGTTTCTTTAAGTGTTTCTCAGCCATTCAATATTCCTCTAATGAGAATTCTCTGTATAGCTCTGTACCCCATTTTGTTAATTGGGTTATTTGGTTTCATGGTGTTTATTTTCTTGAGTTATTTATATATTTTGGATATTAGCCCTTTGTCAGATGGGATTAGAAGAGAAAATAGGGGAAAGCCTCGAACTCTTTGGCACAGGAGACAACTTACTGAAGAGAACACCACAAACAGCTCAGGGTCTAAGGTCCACAATTAACAAGTGAGACCTCTTCTGTAAGGCAAATGACACTGTCAAAGAACAAAACAAGAGCCTACAGACTGGTATACAGTTTTTTGAACCAAGAAATAAATTATGAAAAGGGACAACAAGCAGACACTTAGTTCTGTCTGCACGACTGACAAAAAAAAGATAAGACAGAGTGAAAAACCTTACAGAAAAACAAGGAGGTTCTAGGTTGCTAGAAAGAAAAACAATTGATCAGAAAACTGTTTCAAAGTTATAAAGTGCCAAGTATATTCATCAATGATTTATTTTTCTAGACAGTCAGAATTATTACATAAATTATACCATATTAGAAGTATAACATATTTTTATATATGAACAAAATCTTTTATTTAATTATTTCTTACTATTTTGTGTTCATGCATCCAAAACACTTTAGGCAATGCTTTGTATTTCAGAAGAACTAAAGTTATTTTTCATGAATCAAAACAAGAAAAGAAAGGTACAATTTTTAAAACAAAACTATGTGTTTTATCTAGCTTACTTACTTAAGCCATCAAAAAAAAGAATAAGAGCTGTATATTTAAGTTTCTGTTGTTATACTTAACAATGTAAAAATTCAATAGTCAGAATTAATTTGAAAAGCTAGTCTAAGAAGGATTGCCCGTGGAAAGCCAGCCCTCTCCATGATTATGTTCTGTCAGGCCTCCAAGTAAGAAATAAATAAGTTTCTAAATAATTTTGTTGTTTTAGTACCTACAAATAGAAACTAAATGAACATGTCCCACATTACGATAGGAACCCATTCAATCTGACTTTAAATATAACCAATGCAATATTCACAATCTGTCCTCTCATAAATAAATGGCAGCCTATCAAAAGCTTTTCTAACTTGAAATTCTGAATGCTGAAACTCACACAGATAGTCTACACTTTGACATGATGTCACCAGTGCAAGTCACATGCCTGGGACAGGCTGAGTGTCCCAGGAGAGGTCCAGGTGCACTGGACATTGTATGATTCAAACAGAAATGTGTTTCAAATGTAGGCTTTGGTTCTATTCTCAAAGTATCTCTGTATGTATATGTGAATAATCCAAATTGTGAAAAATAGTCTGCAAATTCTTGTCTAAATATTTTGCATATGTTCAATCTGTACTTAATTTTATAAACTAGAAATAAATCATTCTAAACAATATATTCACTAGTAGACTATAGCACTGGATTACAATGAATATCTCACAACACTGCTATTATTTGAAAGGATAAAGTTGGATAAGATACATTTATTTGGAAACATCTTCATTAATCCTCTAATATACTTCATATCAATTAATCAATTAGATATTTTTCTTAGTTTAGATTCAAAGATGACTTTTTAAAGATGACACATTTTAATCTGTCAATATTATAATGACATAGTCATTAAAATAAGTAAAGAAAATTCAGAAAGTAGCTGCTGTCAGCATTATTTAATATTAATTCTGAAGCAAAAAAAAAGAAAAGACATAATCTGAGACAAAAGAAAATGTAAAGGTCTTAAAGATATTTTCTATTTTCACATTATTATGATTTTTTAGATTTTCATACTGATTTCATTAAGATGGTTTTATATAATAGGATTATAATTGTTTTAATTAGTTTGGACTGCTATATGGAAGGAAGTGCTCTAGACTAATGACTTTCAAAACCAGCACTGTATTAGGTTTGGGAGGCTGGAAATCACATCAGGTGGCAATATGCTCAGGTCCTGGTGTGGATCAGTCTTAAGGACTGCTGACTGCTTGCCGAATCCTCTCATAGTGAAGAAGATAAGAGAGTTCACTAGACTCCATGCAAGGTCTTCAAGCAGGCCACCCTGAGCCCTGATTAGTTGGCTCTCCTGGTCCTCTTGTGAAGCTCCTGTCATCTTTTTCTCTTTCTCCCCACTTTTCCATAAGGCTCCCTGCACATCATCCAATGTTTCAGCATCTGTTTGGAGGTGCAGCTAGGTGGAGCCTCTCATTGGACAGCTCTGCTAGGCTCCTTTCTGCAAACATAGCAGAGTACTGTTAATAGTGTCATGGGTTGGTTCTCTCCCATGGTGTGGATCTTGGATTGGGCAAGGAATTGGTTGGATGTTCCCTCAGTTCTCGGCTTATTTGCTCTATCTTTATCCCTGCACATCTTGTAGGCAGGGTGAATATTGAGTTGAGGTTTTTGTGGGTGGTTTGGTGTTCCCCTCCCTCCCCCAGGAGACTTGTTCTCTCCAGTCTCTATCTCCCCTACTTTTAGGAGTCACTACTAGATTCCCTCTCATTTCCCTTCCAGGAACCAGCCCTAACTTAGGTCTCCAGCTTGTTATAGAGATGTACCCACCCACAGTTTCTCTTTTCTCTACAGGCCTTTTGTCCTGCCCCTGCTGTCTGCTGTGGTTTCCTTTCTCTGGGAAGCTGGGTTGGGCATCTAGTCACAGAGTTTTCTTCAGCCTTCTGGAAGCTAGCTGAAGAAGGCTCTGCCCTGAGAACCGGTAACTAAGAAGACTTTCTGTGCAGGGATGGAGCACAGGGTAACCACACTCACCTGGGATTGAGACAGTGGAAATCCATGTCCAGTTCAGAGGAGGAAGGGAGCCCCTGGCTTGTAAAAGGCCAGATAACCAACTGCACTTGGTAAAAATAAAGACAGTCAAGAGTATCTATTTGTAAGAAGCATAAATGTCCTACTATTTTTAAGCCACTGTAGCTTCATATGCTTTATACTCATACCCTAATGTAAATGTTACATATTGATATAAATATCAAAATAATTTGTATGAATTTATTTTCTCTAGTGACTTTATGGTTTAAAATATATCCCTTAGTAATTCAAATACTTTAGGACACAGTGGTGCAAGCCTATAATTTTACTACTTGGGGAATTGTGTAGAAAGATTGTTATAAAGTTTTGGCCAACCATAGTTATAGTAATTAGGAGAATATCCAAGACTATCTAGAAATACGGTCTGAACAGAAAGAAAAAAAAATAACAGAATAACAGAATACACCGAAAGTAAAAGCCATCAGTTGATAAAGTCCTGATATCCAGTACTTCAGAAAATGGCCATTCATTTCTGAGGAGGTCATATCAGAGTTGAGCAGGTTCTTATTCCAACACAACCAAAGTTTGTGTAAAACAAAAATGGAAGCATAAGAACAAACATGAGTAGAGAGTGAGATCTGACTCTCACACGAACTCTGGTGCCCCTTTTCTGACCATGCCCCCTGGATGGGGAGGCCTGATGGCACTCAGAGGAGGGATAGCAAGTTACCAAGAAGAGACTCGATATCCTAAGAGCATATATGGGTGAGGAGGTCTCCCTCAATCACAGACATAGGGGAGGGGAGAAGGGGGGAAGTGGGAGGGAGGAAAGAATAGGAGGAAACAGGGGAAGGGCTAACAATCGAGATGTAATACGAATTAATTAATAAAAAATAAAAAATAAAAATAAAGAAGAACAAACATACTGTGAAGAAAAAAAAATGATGACTGGAACCAAATTCCCATGGACCATTGGTGCATCAGCACCTGGCAGAGCAGCCTAGAACGAATCCTGCCCTAACACTTTGGAGGAAACATCGCTCTACTCACACTCTGACTTTAAATTTCCATCCCGCAGAACTCCAGCACAACACGTCTCTATTGCTCTATACCCCACATTGAGGTGGTTTAGGACTGGAGCCCTAGAAATTCCGTAGAGTCACTTTTTCTTCCTCTAGTAATTTAACATGAAAGCAGGTTGTTGTAGACTAAAAATAGAACCAATTTATTTCATCGTTATTATGTAAATGTGCATGAATAAAGTAGTGAACAATTACATTAAAATATTTAAAGCTAAATTATTGTGCAGCTATAGATAAATTAAATTTATAATTGATATTTAATGCATTGTTTTAACTGTTTCTGCCCTTAAGAAGAAGCTACGTTGCAGCCTAAGTATGATGACAGTTACAATGCTTTTATTCTTACACACGATAAACTGGACAATGGTTACATCAAAATGCAAAGTAAGTTAAAGAGGGTTGTATTTCTGTGCACTCTTCCTGATGAATAACAACAACATCTTCAAGACTTGTTATATTTGGACCTGAAGATCTATAATTCACTCCATCTCAGAGAATGCACATACCCATTTCAGTTAATAAATTTTCTCTTGTAAGGATCATATTGTCAGCAAAATACAACACAGTCAAAATAAGCTGTCAGAGGAGACCTATAGGATGCCTCTTTTCCTGTTGGCCTCAAAGTTGAGATGTTAATGTAGCAGTGAGTGTTAACCATGTTATAAATATTCCAGTATTTAATCCTCCACAGTGCAAATGTTCCTATACTCCAAATGTAAATTTTAAATTACTCTAAAATTACTATGCTACCAAAAAAGATTTAGTTCCAAGCCAGGTGTCATCTCAGGTATGTTTAAAATCATATTTGTGATTTTGTTAAATATATTTTACTGGATATATTCAAGTACATCTATATTTCTGTGCACAGAGCAAATTCAGTATGTTATTTTATAGTATATTCCAGAAATCATTTGCATTCTTTTCCATGGATATAATTTATGCTACACCTGACAAAACTTTTCTTAGCTCATGCTTGAAGCCAAAGCTGAACTTTGCTTTAAGGAAAACAGATATATTTATCATTTTTATGTCGTGCCTTATATTATTGATGAAACCTTTAGAGTAAAATGTATGTCATATGGATATGATCATAAAATGTAGCTTTTAATTTAATTTCTATTAAATTATTCTTGAGAAAAATAATATTTGAGTAAGATGCTTGAGGTCATAAGGTCAACATATCTCTAACTCAATTAAGAAAGTAAGTGACTTCTTTTTACATTAATTGCAAGGAGGGGATTATGGGAGTGGTTGAAAGCAGGAAAAAGATTATGACATCACTCTGCTTCCAAGGCAGGCATTTTATAAGAAAAACTGCCACCAAGTAGCAACCAGGTAACAAAACCAAGTAACAACCAACAAAACCATAAGCAGGTGATAACCGGCTGACAAAATCTCAACCAAGTCACAACCAGTTATCCATGTGTAGGAAGCAACATTACATCATTTTAACTAGCTAGGCAAACTGTTTCTAACTGACCTTTAATTTAACTGGTTCTGTAATTGGAGAACATTATGGAGTATCCAGGTAACAAAGTATACAAAGTTTAAAAATTGAAACTATAGAGATATAATCTTTGGAAGGCAGAGCCTGAAAACTTGAACTTAATTTCACTTTATAATCAAATTGGAAACTTGGAGGGAAAATGGTTTCTGAAGTGCTAAGTTGGTGTTATCAGAACCAGCATATTTATGGTAGGAAATGAAGTGTGTCTCCACAGAGGGACTACAGAGTTTAAGCAGCATAAACCAGTTTCAATAATATCTGTACTTTTTGTTCCCTTACCTAGGTTTTCCATCCCCAGAATTCCTAGTTTATGTTTTCTGTATTGCTTCTAATTCCATTTACAGGTCTTAAATAATTTTATTCATTTACTTTCATTCCTCTTTCATTGTATTTTCATCTATTACTTTAAGGGATTTACTCATTTCTTCTTTAAAGAGTTCTATCATTTTTGTTTTACAAGAATAGAAATCAGAGAGCCCAAATTATGACCCTGACCTGTCAGTTTGTGTTTAATTTATGTCCAGTTTATGTTCCATTTTGTTTAATTTTTATTCAATGTTCAAATAAACTTCCTTCAATCTAAAAAATAAAAAAGAAAGGAAGAAAGGAGGAAAAAGACTGGGAGATATGTAATTATGTTATAATCTCAAAAATTAAAAGAAAGGGATTTCACTTTTTTTTCCTTTTTGAAATGTGAATTAGTTTACTAAGGTTGCCACATGAGAGTATCAAGAAATAAATAACCTTAAAAACAAAAATGCATTGTTTTACAGTTCTAAAAGTCAAAATAAAAGTGTTATCAAGGCAATGTTTCCTTGAAAGATGAGGTCAGATCTAGATCTATCTTTGTTTTTATGTGCTGCTCTCCTTTCACGAACTTTGAAGACAATGCATAGATTCTTTTTATGAAGACACCACCCATATTGTGTGAGTTCCTACCTATTGACCTCACCACAATTAGATTATTCTGTAGATATGCTCTCTGCCAATACAGTCCATTATTACATGACATTAGCTGCTGGGACTTCATAGTTTTCCAATTAAGGACATAATTCAAGCTATTCTACACCCTGGAATTGACATGATTGAATACTTATTCATAGATGGACAAGTGAATTATGAGTAGAAATATTATTAGTCCATAGCAAAGTTATGAATGCTAAAATGAGTGTTACTTATGTAGTAAAAATATTGTGTGCACTCAAGGTAAGATTGAATATTTGATATTGTCCTATATTTTTCTTTTTTGAAAATAGCTTTTTTTCCCCATAGGTTAAAAGAGAGAAATGCTGCATGTGAGATGCAAAGATGTGATGTAAATAATCATATTATTATAAACAACTGTTATATATATATTTAGTAGGGTGATGGGTAATCTCAAGGGACCAGCTCTATGGAACATGTTTGGGCAAAATAAAATAATCATAAAAGTAATTGAAGCAAATAAAATTACAGTTATGTTTCAATGCTTTTGTTTAAATTTTATTTATTTATTTATTTCTGTATACAAGTACATATATATGTACCAGACTGTTTAGTTTCAGGTATTTAAAACAAACAAACAAACAAAAGAACAGAAGGAAGCCTTTTTCATGATTGAAGGGATAATAGAAATATTGATTACATGTATAGGTACAAAAACTAGATTCCAGGACTCTTTGGATTTTCTGATTAATCTAAGAGTGTTTGGCAAGGCTGTTCAGTAGCCCATCATGAAAACACAGGGCACTGAAGCTTACAAATGAACCATGTGCTGTGGAACAGATTTTGATATTATAACAATCTCAATCAACACAATGTTAGGAAAACTGTGCCAAAACTAATTTGGAACAAACTCTTAGTGAAAGATAACGTAATATTATCATTTCCATGATTGTGATGAAGTATTGAATAGCAAATGAAATATAAAGCAATGTAACTCTATTAATATCATACAACAGAGGTGCTATGCATTGAACTTGTTACATAATTTTTATCATCTATATGATTCTGTTAGCTTGATTATTTATATAAACATTTTGATATTATTGTAGTTTTTATATTAATCCAGTACTTGAGTAGTTTTAAGTGTCATAATTAGGTGTCAAAGAAAATTGTAAAATTCTGAAACAAGCAACAAAACTCCAGGAAAGTTACAGGTGCCATAGAAATATAGCTTATAAAAAATGGGAAGATCCATTTACTAATACAAAAATAATTGACTTTGTAGTAAACTTAGATAATTATGTTGTAAATATAATTTTGATATAATGAAAAACAGCACTCATTTCTTAAGCTGTAAATAAGAACTCTAAAGGTTAACATTTTCCAACTTTTTTCATTAATAAGAGAATATTACTTTCAAGAATTGAAAGATTCGTCAAGCCAGATGACTTTTACATGCAACCATAAAGTGAGTGTACAGTGTGACCGTGAGGAAAGTGTACAGTGTCTTCTCTTCCTGTGTTGAAATACTGTAACAAAATCATTTAGGAGAGAAGGGTTTATTTTAGCTTACAGTTTGAAGGTAGAGTCCCTCATTTCAGGAAAGATACAATGGCAGTAGTGGTCATCCTGTATCCAAAATCAAGAAGCAGAGACAAATATTACTCCCACTGGCAGAATTCCTCAGTTGTCTGTGATTCTCTGTCTACAGTTGAGACATCATGAACTTGTTCTTAAAACTTATACATATGGGCAACATTATAGAGACTGTACTAGTTATAGCTTTGGGGAAAAATACATATGCAAACACACACACACACACACACACACACACACACACACACACCAATGAGCACAAAAGAGTTCATGAATTTTAAAGAGAGCAAGGAGGAGATGTACATAGGGGGGTTGAGTTGGAGGAAATGGAACGGAAAATTATGTCATTATATTATAATCTCAAAAAGTATTATTTTTACGTATGGTTTTCTCAGAGGTTACTTTGATTCATCCCAAATTTCCTTGGCCAGTTCTCCAACAAGCTCTTGGGACTCTCATTTTCCAGAAACTGCCTAAACCATGGCTACAAATTACACCCTTTTTGAAGTTCAAAATGAAAATAAAAGGTGTATTTTTAGTCTTTCCTCTAAGAGAGAAGCGGCTTTGTCAAAATGCCACTGGTTGAAATAAACTACTGCAGAATATTGACTCAGAACTTGAAAACATATTTCATTTTAAGCCATAAATCAGCTACTTCCCAATACTAAGCGAGTTTCAGAATATGCCAAGCATGAATCAGAGACAGTAACAGACCAGAATACCTGTGCCATCTTGGCAGGAGGCACTTCCATTACTGTTCTCTTAAGTTTCTGGTTTTGACACAGTTAAAAGAGAGAAACAAAGTGAAAATGTTTTATCTCCTTTGATAAGGCAGAAAAACGCCTCTAAAATTACCCACTCTATCACTACAATGAGAAAAAGTCAAGATAATGCACTAAGTTTAGCATCCTGTAAAGTACTGTGCTAATAACCATGCTGCTTTTGTATACACAGAATAACTTGACCTCTTTCTTTCATTTTCATAATTAACAAAGATGATGAATCAGGCAGAACTAATTTTAAATTGGAAGAATAATGATTAAAAGATACACGAATTTCACACACAACTTTTGATGTTGAAAATGCACTAATAAAACTGCTGCCAATTAGCCTTTGTGAGAAACGATGTCGCAGAAGAATGAAAGATCGTTTTCCCAGTTACGAAAGTTTCAGATTTGTCATCTTCATCATTTTTGAGCTCATAAAATTACAGTCACATGTAACATTATTCTACGGACAACATTCTGTGTGAACCATAGGCATGCCGTAGAAATGCTGCTGTCTGTCCTCTTCAATTGTCCACGCCAGCCTCAAACAAGATGCAATCCCAATAGCCTTGAGCTTCTCATCATCTTCCAATCTCTTCTCCCAAGTGCAGCTGTTTGTCACCAGGCCTGGTCCCTGCACTACTCCCTACTGTGTGTGGACTGTACTATAGGAAACACTTACGATGCCAAGTTACATGTAATTTTGCCTACTGCTTGTAATTTGGCAGTATACTCTGCATAGAATTTAAACCATGTAATTTACTAATAAGGTTAGGCACTCGATATATGCACGGTCATATTGACAAACCATCATGTATTCTCAGAATGCTTGGATAGGCTATGATTTTATAGCAGTGTATAAAACTTGACTTTATTCTCTTTAGCTACATTGCTTCAACTAATTTACTACACTCTGTTCAGCATATGTAAAGGTGTTATTAGAGTCATATTGACTCTGAAGTTTCAGCTTTGTTTTGTTTTGTTTTGTTTTTTTTACATGCTTGGATATTTTACTGCTCTTTATTGTCAGAAAACTTCAGAATCTAGAGTTACTTGTGAAGAAGACTCATGTGCTGATATAATAATGATATATTTTTATATTATATATCATGCATTTTAATATGTTTTATATAAAATGAAAAATTTGTCATTACTGAGAAATCGTGTCAGCCCTTGTTTGCCCACACACTTGATGAACTATTTTATCCCTAGGATCTACATAGTAAGTCAAAGGACAGAACAGGTCTCTGCAAGTTACCATCAGATCTACACACATATGCCATGTCTCATACACCTACTCAATAGTAAATGTAAAAATGTATATTCCAGTTCACTTCTCTGGGTGTTTTTATAATATTGTGAGTTTATTTCCAGATAGTTATTTTGGTAAATTTTAAGATTCTCACACATATCATTATCATTTCATCTTGAAGAAATATCAGTGTGTCTTTACTACTCATTAGTCTCATTAGGTCTTAAATATCACTGAGCTCCCTCCATATGGTGGCCCATTTGTAAAGGATGTGCAGTTACAGAAAGAGTCATTGATAGGGTGTTTTCCAAATCACCTACAAACATGGATGTTACATAGCCCAAGCATTCACCTCGTCATCTGACTCATATCTAGTGAGTTCTAGTAAATAACATTTAGCTCCATTACTTAAGTCTTGGCTTTATGATTCTGCCTCCAAGCCTCCTTGTTCAGTTCGATCTCCAATCTAGGTGCTGCATCATGTTTAACCCTATACTAAAACAATGTTTATTTGTGGAAATAGCTAAATGTTTCCTCTAAGTAGATCTCTCAGGACAGCCAGTATGGTAAGCAAAGCAGTGTTCACTGTTTACCTGTTCCCTTAAATAGTCACACACTGGGTGATGGGAGTTGGAGGCCGATGATTAGATGGCTATCTTCACTCTTTAGGAATTAGATACTTGCTCTTTTCTTTATTTTGTAAATCACATTTATGTTTTTTTTTTTTTTTTTACTTTTTCCTAGCTCTTTGTAAATTTCCCGTCATGCTCCCCTTCCCCCATACATGCCCTTGACACTTGCACCCTCCCTGACAACAAACAGAAAAAATAATCTCACTGTGCAGTGTGTCACAGTGTGACCAACCGTATACTCATTTACTTGCATATGTTCATTGCAATGAGTCATTGGTCTGGTATGAGACCTCTGGCTTCTGTGACACAATCAGTCCTGGAACCTTCCTGGGACTCCTCTTGGATATCCTGTTGTTGTCTTGTGTCACAGAGAAACTGTGAGCCTCCTTGAGGTCATGAGAATGTGAGAACTGGCTCCTTCCCTTGCCTGCTGCTGCACTCTGGAGAGAGGACCATGTATCTCACCTGGGCAGCATAGTAGGGCTGTCCCTGGATGTGGGGAGAGTAGGTGTATTGGCTTGTGGGTGCGAGCTTGGGAGAGATGGCCCTGCAATTTGTCTGCTGTGTGTAGTGACATGGGTAAGGGAGGCACTCTTGTTCTGTCTTATTCTTTTTCCTTCTACAGCATTCTATGTTGTGAAGTGATGGTGTGTCTTTGCGTGTGGGTGTGTGTTAATTAGCACACAAGACTGGAGAGTAGGTCACCTGAAGAGTAGGTAAGCCAATTAATTGGAACTGTAGGAACTATTGTGTGTTCAAATTCAGAACTATGCTGAAGCAGGCACAAAATAATAAGACATAAAAATGATAAATTATAAGGTGGCAAGGAAGTCAGACAAAAGCAGAACTGGAAAGGGCAAGGCAGAAATGAAAGACCAGTCCTCTGGGAGCCGATTATTTACAGAACTCAGTAAAGAGTAAGACCGAGTTAGCATCAGTAATGGCTAGTAAAATGTTAAGAAATCTTCATTCTTCCCCAGTGACAAAGAAAGAATAATAGTCAAGCTTGTTGCTTGGGAATAGAAAAGTTGTCAATAGTTGAAAAGCCTCTGTTAAAATTATCAGTATTCTTATAGTAATAGACTCAAAAGTACAACTGGATTCTATGTGATCAAACATGGAGATGTCTTTTCTTAACATTTTGCAATCTCAAATAAACAGTTTTTAATATTCATAAACAATCTACACATCTTTCAATTAGTTCTACTTTCAAATGCAATAATTCTTTCAAACAAAGAAGGCTTCTCCATTGGTGGTCCTCTGCCTAGAGAAGAACCTGATTCCAAGGACAAGGAATCTAACACCCTGCACTCATTAGCTCTATGTGTAAACTGCTTTCCTGGGTGTTAATCAGAAGCACACAGGAGATGCTTTCCTGTTCCAGGCTGTTGTTGTCATTGTTGATATTTGCTGTGGAGATGGGCTCCTGCCATGTAACCCAGATGGCTTCAAACTGCCTATTCAACTCAAGGGGTCTTGTTTTTTGGTTGTTGTTTTTATATTGTTTTGTTTTGTTATGTTTTCCCTCAGCATCCCAAGTGCTAGGATTACAGACATAACTCGATTCTCTTATAGCTTTCTGACTGTAATGTAAAACATGAAGTCTTATGTTTTAAAAACACCAAATATGTTAAAAAGAAAGAAAAAAAATACAATGTCATCACTGACATTAGTTAAAATTCATGTCTTTTGTGTGTGCATGAATGTGTGTCAGGTGTGTATGTGTGTGTATGTGTGTGTGTGTGGTGTGTGTATGTGTGTACATGTCCCACACTGTTCATGTGTGTATGCAGGGAGTCAGAGGTTGGTGCTTCATACTTTCATCAATTTCTCTTCACATTGTAGTGGTACTTAGTACCATTGTTATTTTATCATTAGCACACATTTTACTGATTCAGCTGGCTTGTTATTAAACTCTAGAAATCCTCTCCAATACCCCCCCCCAGTGCTGGCCTAACAAATATATCCTCAGCCACACTGATGTCTAACATGGGTGTTTGGGATCAAAACTCAATTCTTCAAGCTTGCAGGACAGTCACTTCTCAGCTCACCTGTAGCTATACCGATGAAAATCCTTGCTTATAATAAACTTTAATCATTTATAAGCTATAATAATTAAATGCCAATATTTAATGTGTTTCCTAAACCAGTCATGCTAACAAACACTGGAGTACAAAATACAGCCTTTTCATCCAAGTTGTCTATAGATGATTTGAGCAGTGATTCAACAAACAGTGGCAACAAATAACTCAAGGCAGTCAGCTTTTATGTATTTTGCAGCTTGCATACACTATCCAGTATATTCAGAAGAAAAGAATTTTTATTGATCAGAGGAAGACAAGTAAATATATTGAACTATGTTTAATTTGGATAGGTGGCAGTGAGAGAAATGAATTGAGAAGCTGATCATATTTTGTTGTGCAGCAGGTGCTAATTCTTCAAAATCAAGTGGGAGTTAACAGTAAAAATTAAATACAGGGTATCAATATGGATTAAAATAATAACAAGTCAAAATAGTCCCCATACCCACAAAAAGAGACAAAGAGGATACAAGAGGCTCTAAGAGAGGTCAATAAAGCAAGATCAAAGGTACCTGACCTAACATTGACCTTTCCCCAAATTTCTCCATATGCAATGTGTTATTTCTTTCTAATTCTTTCATGCCAGTCTGATCCCATTGGGAAAAGTAAACAGTGAGAGTTATCTGTGACAGAGGAAAACGAAGCCACCTAATAACTGCTCTGTAAGCTGGTGGGTTGAGCTGCACATCCAGTAGGTGAATTCTTAAGTAATTTGGAAGTTCTGTTTCCCATATACCACCTTCTGCTCTGGTGTTAAGAAGGTTTCATGGACCTCCAACTGTAGTAGTTGGCTTCAGCTCTCATCGGAGGGAATCTTAGTTGGGGGACTGCTGAGATCAGGCAGACCTGTAGTCATGTCTCTGAGGAATTGCCTTGATTGATGACTAATGTGAGGGACATGATTTCTGGGCAGGTGAGCATGGCTGCTTCCCTGACATTTCTAGGAGATGTAATTTCACAGTAGACATTCTGTCTCTCTGGCCCTTATGAGCTTCTCTGAGCCTTGTGGGCAGCAGTTGTGCTGTGTATTTATGAGTTCTCTACATTTTGAGTAGTCAAGGTTTTCTGTTTTTATATCCATCTGTTGCAAAGAGAAGTTTCTTTGTTCATGCAAGAAAGCTACAGTTATGTGTGGCCACAATGCTATATATCATTAATAGAGATAACTTTTGAATCTATTTATTTGTTTCTTTGTCCATTATGTGTACAGTCTTCTGCAGAGGCCAGAGAAAGCATTGGATCCCCTGATACTGCCATTACAGGCAGCTATTAGATGGCTACTATGAGTCCTGAGAACTGAAACTTTGTTCCCAGAAAGAACAACAAATGCCCTTACTGTATAGCCTTCTTTCTAGCCACTGTTTGCAGCAATTTCTTGAACACTGCCCTAGAGTTCCAGCTTAAATCTTAAGTATGTTTTTTAATCTGCTTTATACAAATAATAAATCTCTGAGACTCATGAAGCCTAGGGGACATTTTCAGTTCCCTGACACATCCATTACCCCATTTTGGTCACTATTCAGCCCCTTGCCTTTCTTAATGTGAGGCACATGTGTTACAAAATAATTAACATCTGGAGATAAATCCTCATTCACCAGTTTCTGGGAACTTCTTGGCATATCCTTCTTACTGAAATCCCAGTTTTCTTGAGTACAATGATACAAATAACAGTGGGGCTTTAAATGATTATTAGCTCTATATCTTGTTTTATTTTCATAAGCCAATACTTTAAAATATCACAGAAATGTCCAAACCATCCTCAGTCTATTTGCTTTTAGAATGCAATACTTTAATATGTTTAATGAAGCAACTTAAATAAAACAAAACTGTTTAATTTCTTTGAAAGTTGTGTTTAATGTTCTTTTGGTAGATGTGGTTTTCTCCTTAACGCCAGACTCAAATCCTCTCTCTTAGGCCAAAAGGAAGCTTTAGGTACCAAATGTCCTTGGTTTTGCTTTTCATTTTACTCTAGGGCTACCCTACACTTACTCAGGCATAGGAAGATCTCATTACTGTAGTGAAACCCACCAATATAAAAGATGGCCCTGACTTATGACTACCTTCCAAGTGGTTGCTTGTGTCCCCTACATGTCTTAGCTAATTTAACCTTTCAAATAGTCCAAAATTATTAGAGGAGAGGTTATAATACCAAATCTCGCTACATTTATAGTCAAAATTAAGAGACTAAGTTACAACAATATTAACTTGTTTATCCAGTGTTAGGTAGCACATGTGGGCAATGTTTGACATTTAAATACATACAAAGATGAAGACGCAATTAAAACAACAAAGACATATCTGAGACATTAGTGATAAGTAGGGAGTACAAGTGATGGCAAAAGCTGTGGTACATACACAAAAAATGTAATATAACTGTTTATGAATTAACTAAACTTCCTTATTTAAATTAAAATAAGATGTATGGTCCAGCAAGGAATTCCCCTAATCAAAGACTAGATGGTAATGTAAGTTTGTTTTAATGTATTCATTTCAGTTAAATTGAGGTTGCCCCACATCAATTACTGTAATCAAGGCAATCTGCTCCCCTATTGTCATACTAAGAGCCGTATCTTCTAGATTATTCTAAATTTTGTCTAGTTGATAATCAGGAAAACAATAAGATTATGTGTTACCTTTTTTGGGATAGAGGAGGACAGCTTTCTTTCATTTAATATAATGACCTTTCCTTGCACAGCTGAAGTCACCACAGCCGAAAGGATTTTGCTCATTTTTAAACACAATTTTTTATTGATTCTTTGAGAATTTCATAAAAGTTTAGTATGTGATATTTAGTATTAAATCCACCCCTTTTCTTCTAGATTCATCCCTGCCTCCTCACTTCCTCCCAACATTTATGTTTTCTCTCCCACTCCCTCTGGTCCTCCCTCCTCTGTTTTTCTCACCTCAGGAGTACAGTGTTGCTCCTTCCATATGCATGGCTGTAGGGCTGTCCCCTAGATGTGCGGTGAACAGGGGCTGCCTCCTTAAAGACAACTGACTCTATCTCCCTGGGTTGCTAGAAGAGAACTTCTCAATCCATGGTGACAGATTTAGAGGCCCTCTCCTCTTCATGCTACAACGTTGTTTGCCGTAATCTTATACAGGCGTTTACAGACGTTGTGAGTTCATTGGTTCACTGTCATTTCTAGAAGACACTATTTCTCTCTGGTCATCCCCAACCTGTGATGTTCATAGTCTTTGTACTCCCCCTTCACAGTCTTCCCTGACCCTTGTGGGAACTGGTGATTTAAATGCTCATTTTAACTGGTATTCTTGATGCACCATATTTTCTTTATTCATTCATACTTTAATGGGTATTTAAATTGTTTTTCCCATTTTAAATCTATTGTGCTACAAAGAATTGGACTAAGGATATATATTTGAGTTAATTTCTTTTCAAGTACATCTATTAGTTGGTGTTAAATAGTATAATAGATTGAGTTTTAAGTTTTAAGAATCACAATGTTGTTTATCAAAATGGACACCCTCATGCATATCAATACAAATATCCTGAAACCCACATCCTTATCTGTAAATATCTTCTGTCTTTATGCTAGTACACATTTTTCCTAGAGTGAAGTCTCAAAAACACAGAAGACTAAGAACTACCCCAAGCTTTCGCTCTGACCTAAGTAATGTGCCCTGACATGTGCATGTACATTCACACTGACAAGCCTAATCCCAAACACATGGCCATCTAGAATATTAGAAACCTTCAATAGAAAATAAGACTACTTATTGAAGTATTGCAGTTACTTGACAAATGACCACCTATTTCTGATTGTTTTTGTCAATGTAAAGCTTTGTAAGTATGCTACACGTTCATTCCCAATTTTCCCATCAAACCTTAATCTCCTGGACAATATGTTTTCCCACATTTATTTTTATTTTTATAGTTCAGTGCTTATAGCACTGTTCATACTTACACTAAAACTCCAATGTGAAAATAAGATATATGAAAAACTAATGACTAGGAAGCAATTGCCTTAGGTCACTTTATCAATAATTATAACTTCAGGTGAGGCTTACTAGCCAAGGTCCTTACGTAAAAAGCTAGCTGGCTATATTTCTAATTCATACACAACTTACCCATCTCCAACACAGTTTCTGCACCTAGGGCTCAGGGAACTTCGCCATAGAGAAGCCTGAAAGCTTTTAGGAGCTAAAACAAAATGATGTCTGCTGTAAAGTTGTGTCTCCTAGAAATGCCAAGAAAGATACAGCCATGATTTCTTAGTCACATGAACACCTAACAAGTCCTGGGGAAAACTTACACCAATAGACATGTTAAATGGAATAAGAAAATCTCAGACATAGACAAAGAACTGCAGGCAATCAACGAATACTGAAAGCAGGTTGAATAGTGTTTCTAGGGGGAAACATACTTTACTGGTTCTCCAATAACAAATGGTCATCATTAATCATATGACTGAAAAGGTGGTTTTTATTTATATGATACTCATGTGTGTGTACTCACGTTCACATGCATGCATACACACACACACACACACACACACACACACACACACACACACACAGCAAAATAAATGAGAAGGCATAAATTTGACAAAAGATGGAGACAGAGGTTGATGATAGGGATTAGAGGGAGGGAAGGAACAGGTGAAGAGTAACAACATTGTATTTTAAGTTCAATGAATTAAAAACCTCTAAAAGTTAGTTTCTTTGCTTGGGAAGGTACCTCATTTGATAAAATTCTTGGCTTGGGTCACCTGAATCCATGTTAAAAGCAGCTAAGGGTGCTGGAGTATTTTATAATCTCAATGTAATATAACAAACCAATGCAGTTTGGTGAGATTAAAGCCACTGACAGTGACCCTGTCTCAAAAAAAAACTTAATAAGAATATAAATACCATTTGCACAGTTAATGTAGTGTTGCCAGTAAGTATATAATTCATGCCTGTCCAGTTGGTATTGGGTAACCAATTAGGGTCCCTATTCCAGATGGTTCTTCGTTTCCATCTTGGCAGTCCTTAGTTGCCTATAGTTATTAATTAGGCATGGGACCTATGGGACTTCAGTCTTCCATGTTTGTGTTGACAATATTTAGGCAACCGTGTGTGTATGTGTGTGTGTATGTGTGTGTGTGTGTACGTGTTCATGACTGCACAAATCGAAACCCACACAACCCCCACCACACACACAAACAAACAAGCAAACAAACATGAAATACAATCAAAGTAAAATTAATGAATTTTAGAGACAGCAGAAGGTGGGAGGGTTCTAGAGAGGAGAGGGAGGGAAGGAATGATGTAATGTTTTAAGTTTAAAATCTTGAATAAGAAAAAAAATATATGACATTTTCATGATAAGTGAAGACTTTCATGGGATGTGCCCCTTGGGCTAGTGTCCAGATATAAGTGAATATACACCATTTGAGTATTTCTGCTTCAGGGTTAACTCACTCATTATGATCATTTCTAGTTCAATCCATTTATCCACAAATTTCGAGAATTCCTTGTTTTTAATAGCGGAGTCGTATTCCATAGTGTAAATGTACCACAGTTTCTTTATCCATTCTTCTACTGAGGGACATTTAGGCTGTTTCCATGATCTGGCTATTATGAATAAGACCACTTTGAACATGATTGAGCATGTGTCCTTTTTGTGTGCTGGAGCATCTTCTGAGTATATTCCAAGGAGTGGACTAGCTAGATCTTGAGGAAGCCTTATTCACAGTTTTCTGAGATAACACCAGATAGATTTCCAAAAATGTCCCTCAGTAGAAGAATGGATAAAGAAACTGTGGTATATTTATACTATGGAATACCACTCAGCTATTAAAAACAAGGAATTCCCAAAATTTGTGGACAAATGAATTGAACTAGAAATGATCATAATGAGTGAGTTAACCCAGAAGTAGAAAGAGTAAAATGGTATATACTCACTTATATCTGGTCACTAGCCCAAGGGGCATGTCCCATGAAAGTCTTCACTCTCCAGGAAAGTGGGACAGAGGGGAGGACATCCTATTGGGACTCTAGGTGAGAGAAGTATGGGAGCATGGGGAAATAGAAGGATATAGAGGGTCCTAGAAACCTACAAGAAGAACATTATGATGGACAAATTTGGACCCAGGAGTTTTGCTCAGACTATGGCACCAGTCAAGGACAATACGTGCACTAAACTTCAAACTTGAAACCAGATCTAACCAATGGACAGAATAGTCTCCACAGTTCAATGGAGAGTGGAGAGTGAGGCTTCACTTTCATATGAACTCGAGTGCACCATATTTGACGAAGTCCTCCTGATGGGGATACCTAGTGGCCCTCACAGAAAGGATAGCAGGCTACCAAGAAGAGATTTGATACCCTATGAGCATATACAGGGAGAGGAGTTACTCCTCAAACACAGTCATAAGGGAGGGGAGTAGGGGGTAAGCGGGAGGGAGGGAGGAATTGGAGGATACAAGGTATGGGATAACAATTGAGATGTAACATGAAAGAAAGAATAAATAAATAAATAAATAAATAAATAAATAAATAAATAAATAAGAAAAATATAAACATATGTGAAGGGAATCTTTGGAAA
This sequence comes from Acomys percivali, assembly GCA_907169655.1. Taxonomy (NCBI): domain Eukaryota; kingdom Metazoa; phylum Chordata; class Mammalia; order Rodentia; family Muridae; genus Acomys; species Acomys percivali. Next base: position 11,564,412 of record OU015752.1, read on the forward strand.
TGATATGTGTGGTTGTCATCCGGCCTAACACAGACACACACACACACACACACACACACACACACACAAAAACTGTGTTTCTCTAAATATTTCTGTATACACTGCATAGGAATCCTTTTCACAAAGTAATTGTATCTGTTTTTATAATTTCTATAATCAAATGACGAAGTCCCAAATAGACTTGGATCTTCCTTGAAGTTTTAGTCACTATCTCTTATCAAGCAGAACCTGCCTGCTCTGAGTTTCTTCTTGAGTCCTTTGTTAAGGACTCAGGTGGAGCATGTGGATGGAAAAATGGTAAAATTCAAGGGAGGCCTCATTTAAAATCAAAACCATCAGAGTAAAAAAATAATCAGATTTATGCAGTGTCTTACTTTGAAAATGAGAAATGTGGATGTCAGACACCCTCTAAGCATAAAAAACAAGAAAACAGTATCTTTAACACTGACTTGATACCTACTCACATGTGCATATGTGTCTAGGAAAATGATGACAAATATCCACTTGCTTTTTTTTGGCCAGAATTCTGTTTGAGTCACTGTATGTCAGTATTATATTCTATAGAACAAACAAGCTAGTAGTATTTTCCCATCCTTTGCCAAAAATGAATTAATAGCTTGAAACATGAAGGATGAAAATTACTGCATAAGCTAGACATTAAAGATGCTTTTATATGTGTTTTCTTTTTTCAAAAGCTACAAGATTTCAGCGTTTTTTTAAATTTATCAGCTACTGAACTTGAGAGGCTATGGAGAAGCCACTCAGATGAAAAGCAACATAGGAAACACTATGATAAAATTATCGATTCTGCTTTGCAGAGTGAAGGTATCAATTTTGTAGCTGAGATAGAAGTGATAATTTGTCCATGGAGAAAATTTACTTGTGGTCTGAAAAAAAAAACGTATTTTAAATTATCCAGTTCATGTAAAAATATATTTTATATTGTGCTAGTCTCTTAGTGACTCGTTGAGGAATAATCAAGTTTCCATATTTGGATCCCTGATGGATGTTATATCTTCAGGAAACCACACATTTATCATACCTATACAAATTCAAAGAAGTAGCAAAAATCTGACAAGGTTTGGACTCTCATACAGAGAATGGCATAGATCACATTAATCGAGATAGACTATGAGGGAATCAATCACTGAAAGAAATCTAGTTGCAGGAAAATGAGATTACCTAAATTCTGTCTCTAAGCCTATCATCCTAAAGAACTGATTTATTCTGATTCTGCCTTCCGGAATGATTAAGGTGTAGCTGCCACTCTGTCCAGATATCCACAGTGATGAGAAAAAAGTGAGTCGGAATAAGGAAAAGAATGACAAACCTGCTTCTAGTATGTTTTCAGTATTGACATATTAACAAGGCAGAAGAGACTCACACTAGCTTCTCCAGCAATGGTTTTGAATAAGTCATCACCATGAAAGTTTGCAGCACAGCATTTGCAGTGAGCAGGTGTAATGTGGATGTCAAGTCATTTCCTGCTCCTAACATACGGTATATTTTGCAAACATTTTACCACACTTGACAAAGTCCAAGAATAAATGTACTAAGTGTCTTCCAATATTTTGACAGCTAGCATATAGTACCCAACTGTTAATAACAGTGGGTCTCAGAGGAACAAAATGAATCATTTAAAATTAAGGTTAAAAAATGTATGATGATGATGACTATAATTATTAAAGCTATGAAAGCACAAAGGTGTTCTTAAGGAAAGACTAAAGCCTGTGTTTTCCTAGTCTCTTTGATCTACATACCTAAGCATGATCAATATTAATGTCCTTAATGTCAATATCCAACCTGGTTTTTTTTGTTTATTTGTTTGATTACTATCTTACTTGCAAAGATTTTGCTATAATAATTTAAATGTAAAAATAATAAAAATAATGCATAAGTTTATAAAAAGGTGAACATTTAAGATAATAAGTAATTCAAGTCATGACTTTAGCAATATTATTGAGTTTCATCCTCAATGAAATTTAGTTTTTGGTATGAGCTCCACTCTTTCCAATTGTGATAATACTGTGTCTAAGTGGTCTTATTTTTTCCTTATTAAGGAAAAAATTCCTTTCTGATTCTCCTTCCAAGTCTCTGATATTAGTTGTTCCTGTTTCGAAAGCTTTCCCCTGCTTATTTTCACATTCTTAGTTGTGAATGTTATAACAAAATGATTCACTTGGGTCAGATGGCTGAAGATGATGCTGCAACACTATGAAGAGTTTTGGGTGACTGCTCAGGCAGCATACTGTCTCTGTCATTATTTTTTACTCTACAAGCTGCTAAGCTGTACTTCCTGTCCACTCAGGTAATTAATTTTATTCTGTCTCACATTTCTGATGTGTTTGAAGACCAGATATTTTAGTTTTATAATTAATCTTAATTGTTTAGAGGTTAAGATGTTTTTAGGTCTAGATGGATGTTTTAAGTTAATAATGATGAGATGTGATGGAGATTGATTTACATTCAGAATTTTAGACTCACCAATATAGAAATGTTTCCTTCAAGGTTGCCAAGTACAGATACCCAATCATTATGAATGAAACATTTATATAATTCCTGATTGTTTCATAGTTCTTCTTGCTGTAGGTAGTTTATTGCATATATGTCTAATAGTATAGAAGTATATATAAAAAAAATAACAAAAATATAAAAAAATGATTCACTGATTTAAAATAACTGTTTTGTACCAGTAGTCCAGTTGTATTGTAGTCAAATATTTGGAGGGCTCTGAATTGTTTGTGTTTCTCACTGTGCAAAGTAAAAAATTGAAGAGTCATGTCCTCCAGATATGCACCAAAGACATAAAAGTCTAGCACCTAGTAGAGCCAATGAGAAGGATTTGTCTTATTGTCATCAAAAGGGAAACATTCAGGCCCTTGGAACTTAGGGGTTTTCATCAATTTCAGTTTTATGTATAAGACTTGTTTATTTAAAGAAAGAAAGAGAGAGAGACAGAGACAGAGACAGAACACAAATACAGGTGCCCTTGGAGTCCAAAATAGGGACATGCAATGCCCTGACCAAACTGTATACTAGGATATGTTGGGGCCTCTGAAAGAGAAGGGGATGATCTTAACCACAAGTCATTATTTAACTCTCACACTTGCTACTTGGCCCTGATGATGTTGATAGAGATGGATTGTATCATCCTGATTTTACATTTTGCATATGCTGTCTTGATTTCTGTATGAATGTCTTGAGGAACAAGTAAAAGGGAAGAAGAAAGTTTGAAAGAACCATTGTTCATTGAACTTTGTTGAAAAATTTCAGAGACTTGTGAGATGTGATAGAGGGACAAAATTTAAGTCTTTAATCATAAAGTCATAGACACACTGCATTATTTATATTCACTTTGCATTGAACATAATTTTGACTATTTAATTTAGACGTATTTATTTAGGCTTGTTTATTTAAGAGAATATACTTGAGCATACACCAGTTTTTAACAGATTAGAATGACTGGAAATAATACAGAACACCCAGCTATACCAGAACATCCAAAGCAACAGTTTAGCCATCTTGAAATTATTATTTTTATAGGGAGTAAAATTTTATGAGGCATCTTCAGTATTGAATTGTTAGGTTAGGCAACCTTGTCATCTGTGAGAGGATATCTACAGGTGGAAAAAAAGGAAGGTGAGCTAAGCCTACAAAAGTACTAATTATGACACTTTACATTGTTACCTTCAAATGACCCTACACACTGACACATTTGTATGACAAAAATTTCCTTAACCGAAATATGAAGGTTAACATTAAAATAGAAAGAAAAATAAAAATAAACATTTTTTTTAACACATGAGCATCAAAACTTTTCTATGAGGAGCTGCAGAGATGGCTCAAAAGTTATGATCACTGGAAGTAGGACTTCCGGTATGGACAACCATTTGTATCTCCGGTCTCAGGGATTTATCGTCATTTTCTGACCTCCAGGAGCAGTGCACACACATGGTATGCAGACATGTATGCAGGCAAAACAGACAAAATTTTTCTTTAAAAAATATATAGTTCAATATACATGATCATCCTATCAATTCTTGGAACTGCATACCAGAAAAAATGGAGAGCTTGGGACAAGTATACATTAAATAATATCAGAAGTTAAATTAAGATATTATCTTCTAGTCAAAATATTTTAGTGGCAATGCCTATACCAGATGGGATTTGTTAGGTATTGAGTATCCTGTTAGTCACCTACATTGTTCCTAAATCTTTTGAGTTATTCTACCAGAGTGAAAAATTTAGCTATAGAAGCCTCAGATTATGTGAACATACAATACAAGCACATGTATGGGTTCTCTGAAGTATATGTGGCAGCACATCACCTGGAAATTCCAACAAGTGTGATTATTGCAGACTAGTCACATAGTAAGGGGCTAATAATTATTTCTTAATATATTATATGTCATGATACAAACTAGATTCAGATTGTTTTCAATCGTAGGAAAGTTATTAAAAGCTTGGTTAAAGCTGTTTTTTATTATCTTAAAGTGTACGTACTTAGCAAGCTATTTATGGGGAGGTTTCAGTATACAATTTTTCAAAAATCACAGACTTTTTTATGTTAGAAGGTTTGATTATATGAAATTCCAAAGCAGATATTTATATTTTCTTGACCATTAGACTTTAGTCTGATCTTAGATTAAAAGCGCCATTAGGTTTTTCAGTTCATCATCAGGTAAATGGACTCAATAGAAATCAAGTCTCCCACTAGGAGTTTTATTAATAAGATAGCATCCATACAGAAACAATGCAATCTACACAAATGAGGGATTGTTATCGGTCACTGTCTACATAGTTCTCAATCAGATGATATATCATCATCTTGCTTGCTAGCGGTAAGTCTAATCAGGAGTCACTCTTGCTGGGTATAAGGCTCATTTCTTCACTTGAAGAGGGCTTCAAGAAGAATTTATTTGGGGCATGGCCTGGGCATCTTGGTTTCTGTGAGTGCCAAGACATACAGACTCTCTGTTATTATGTCAATAAGTGCTTTCTCAGTCACCCAGCGTGTGATTTCTATACTTCCACCCTTCTGTGTTTCCCTCTGTCTTACCATTTACATGTATACCATTATTAGATCTTGCCTTGATTATAGCTTTTTGTCTCTTTAGCCATATAGATATTTACTAATTTCTCATTGCCCTAGACACTTTACAGGTGATGCTATTTAATCCACTTGTGAACTGCTTGCTGGCCATACCTTTCTCTCCTTAATAGTATGAGAGATAAAGGAACATTCCTCTTATAACTGTTGCCAGACATACACACTTTAAAGCTGCTTCAGTGCTTAATGTAATTTCTTTTTATCACTTCATTTTCATTATTTAATATGATATTCAACTTCAAATGAACATTTTATCATATTCTTATCATCCCCCAAGACCCTCCATATCCACTCTCCCTCCCTACCATCTCTGAACTTTAAGTTCTTTCTCAGAAAAGAAACAAAACCTTGAAACTATGACAAAACTATACAGAATAAAGAAAACAATATAAAACTACATCCAAAAAAGTAAACAAAAAATAAACAAAATAACCTCTCCAAACTGTAAGAGCTAACATAAAAAATTGTGGAATCCAATTATGTATTGGTTAGCTGCTCCTGAACACGAGAGGCCTCTTCCAGAGTAGTTTATATGTTCAGTGTCACCCTACTGGGGAAAACTGATTTTCCTGCAGCTGTAAGTGACTGTTTCACTGATAACCTTTGCACTAGTGGCTATGTTTTCTTTTCATTCATTCAATTTTTTAAAAAAATATATAAAAAACCAAAATGTAATAAGATAATACAAACACTATCATATCAAAATTGGGCAAGATAAACAAACAAAAGGAATAAGATTCCGTGAAGTGATGGCACTAGATTCACAGAGACCTACTTGTGAACTTTAGGAATCCTCTAAAAACCCTAAACTAGCAGCCTTAATATATGCACAGAGGACCAGCTGTGGATCCTTGCATGCTGCGTCAGTAACTGTGAGTTCAGATGAGCTTTGCTTGGGCTGATTTAGATGGATTTGTTTGCTTTGCATCCTCCCCTCTAGCCCCTCACACTCCCTCTCTGCTTTCTCTTCTTCTGGGTCTCCAGAGCTTTGAGGGGAGGCATTTGAAGGAGACGTAACATTTAGGGCTGAGTATTCCAAGTCCTCTTACTCTGCACGTATGTTCTGCTTGTGGGTCTCTATGGGAACGTCTGCTGCAGGAGGAAGCTTCTCTGCTGATAACAGGATGAGGCGCTGGTCTATGAGGATGATGGATATCATTAGTAGTCTCATCACCCAAGTGCTGTCAGATATGAGGTGAAGTCTGTAGGCACCAATTTGACATCTTAATTTTAATAGTTGTTTAGGTTTTGGTTTCAACAACAGGGCCTTGCTGTCATTTGCATGAGCAACCTATAGCAAACAGCCTAGGTTGTTTGAAGAAACATGTGAGGTCCTTTTAGTCAATTAGAGGTTACTGGAAGATTCAGGTTTTGACAATTGATGTTCAGTTGGGACTCTGTCTCCCAAATATTTGGTGATTTTATTTAGAGTTATTTATTTATTTAGATTACCTTCATATACATATATATTTTACTACCCCTCACAGGCCCCATAATTTTTGCTTTCTATCACTCTATTTGCTCCTATAACTCTCTATCAACTCCAATTCCACACTGGATTCTTCCATTCCACCCTTCAACCTATCTATAACTATCCATTCTTTTCCCCTTTCCTAGTGATATCTTAATGTTCCCACAAATCCGTTAATCTACACCCACTCTCTGTAGTTCTATGGATTGTAGCTTGGTTATAATTGACTTATCAGCTAGTATCCACATATAAATAAATACATACCATTCTTCTCTTTCTTGGGTCTCAGTTACCACACTCGATGGTTTTTATAATCAATTCATTTTCTTGAATGTTTCATGTTCTTATTTCTTTAATGTCTGACTAATACTCCATTGTGTAAATGTACCATATCACATTCTTCTGTTGAGGTACTTCTAGGCTTTTTCCAATTTCGGGCTATTCTGGATAGAGTAATGATGGACATGCTTGAGCAAGTGTCTTTGTAGTAGGATGAAGTATCTGTTCCAGAGTGGTATAGCTGGATATTGAGGTTTTAGTCAATTGCCATCTTCCTGAGAAATCATCACACAAATTTCCATAGTGGCTGTACAAGTTTGCACTACCAACAGCAATGCATTAGTGTTTCTCTTACTCTATATCCTCATAATGCTGGTCCTAAATGTTAAAATCTAGGCTAGAAAAGGAATTGTTAAAACTCCACCTTTAAGATCAAGGTTCAAAATCTCATAGAGTCTCATAAAATGTTAGGACCTAAAAGGTCTAAAAATGGCAAGCAAATATGCTGTTTAAACAATTTATACATATTGTAGAAGTGATGATTTTAAGCTGAAGCATTTTATAGCCATGTGTATTCTGTCATGTTGGCTTTTATGATACTTAATTAGAGCCTCAAAACATTAGGGCCTCAAAACAATTATGTAAGATGAAATTTCAGTTTTTATTTTAAAGTGTCAATGACACCTAACTTTCAATATGCACTTCCCTCTCCAGTAATCTGTGTAACAGTAACATATTAATAGTACCAATGGGGTAACTTCATATCTAAGAGCATATATTAAGTTTCCAAAAAAAAGGCTATCAGTGCAAAGTCATGTTAAATTTTATTCAAGAAGGCAGAAAACTCACAATATCATTGCTATTATGTAAGGATGATTTTCATGATTATGATCCTATAGTATACTGACCACATTGGGCTCTGATAGCATTTGCTTATTTGAAGTCCCAATGCTTTGAAAGTGAGAAAGTGTAGAATTTAGCAAATTCCAAATCCCATTAATTTGAACTAGGGATGGAGAAAAATCGCTTTTTTCTTAAGTCCATGTATTTCTATTCTGACAAGGAAAAAGCCTGTCAAGATTAGAGAGTTCATTTCTAAGACTGACCACAAGAGATCTACGATCATCTTCCAGGGTCACTGATCTGTGCACCATGTCCCCCAAATATTCAAACATCTTCCATTCTGTGTTACCTTCCCCCTTTTCTCTATACCTAGTTTCGGGTTGAAAATGAGCAGAACACATCAGCATCATTATCTCTCCCTAAATTGCTATTTAAGTTGTCTGATGCATACTCTTGCCTCATGTTGATGATGCTTGCTAGTCCCCCTTGGGTGAAATAATCTGATGGAGTATTAAGACTGTCACTAAGAATTGTTCATGTATAATTTATACTCACAATTAAAAAGCATTTTTAACCAAGTGTCACAACACAGTGACAACTAAATTAGACTGTGATTTACATTACCATGTGCTGCCACTTGATTTAGTGTCACTCTAGAGAAATTGATAAACGGCCCACGTAGGGCAAGATGGAGCTCTTCATTAAGAAAGCACTCATTCCCAGGTGTGAGTTAGGTGAACAATAGTTGGATCCTGTCGTTTCCAGTATGATTACTAACTAATTTTTGTAATTCATGTAACCATCACAGAGAAACTTTTTAAAATAATTACCCAGAAATGCTCAAGCAGGGCTAAGATGGTAGTGCACAGTTACTTACCATGTACTTTAAATTAAAATAAGGGACTAACTACGTAGATCTGAGGAATTTATCCACCTTGATAAAAGCCTAGAGTTTAAAGTTGAAGGAAGGAGACTACACTGAACAACATCCTTAAATACACTAGTATAGATTTTACATCCACCTGAATATCTAACCATATGCACACATATATGTGTAAGTGGCTCAAGTCCGTGTCAGCATATTATTTATGGATAATGTGTTTATATATAAAAACAGACTGTCTGTACAGAAAGGCAAGCTATTGAGATTAGCTTTTATTTTTGAAGTAAAACAATATAAATTTGATAAATAAAACCATGTGCTGAAAAATAATGTTTCTGTTAGCCAAAGTATATATCAGTGAGGGCTATCCCCTAAGATGATATGCTAACACTGAAGAGGTCTTCATGGCGGGTGCTGGTGCTGCTGTAGTCATCCTTGTGTCATGGCACACCATACTATTCCTGTCCTTGACCGTGAGCATGTATACAACCTTCATGTCTTTCAGTCATATAAAAATACAGTACACAGAGTTACATATGGCACAACATATTTGCTAATAACCAGTCATGTTACTAGTTTATATTTTTACTATAATAAGCATTTAATCATTATGTTAGAATATTTTTTAAAAGTGCAGTGTTAAATAGGCAGGACACTGGTATGTCCTTCTTACTTTATTCCTTTTGGTTGTCATTTTTTCTTATTGTACTGTATGTTTATTTGAGACAAGGTCTTGCTATGATGCCCAGGCTGGCCTCATGCAGTCTTTACATCTCATTATTCCATATGCTATCATACCTGGCTATTGCATCTGCCCTTTGTAACATTTCCTCTCTTGCTTGATTCAATTTCATATTATCTTGTTCACCGTGGCACAGGAACTAATGTTGAGTCCATGTGGAAAGTGTGTACTATGTGTCATTATGCATAACTATTCTGGCCTTCCTGATTGCTTGTCACCTACACCCTGATTAACCCAGAAATCTTCCTTTTCTGAAAGCCCACGCTGGTAAGTGCTCTAAACATATATTCAATTTTTACATTTTTTGTCTAGTATTTGTTTAGAATCAAGAGGCAAATTTGATTACAATATTATGATATTTTTGTCAACAGGCAATTTCAAGTTGAGTTAGAGAAGAATGCCACATTATTTTCACCTGTAATTGGCATTCTTTTCTAACATTGGCAAGAAAAATTACCTAACATAAAGCTGAAAGATTAAATAAAAATATATGAAGATCTTTCCAATGAAAGGTGAAGCTTATGTTAAAAGAATAGATTAACACATTCAATAAACTCATTTTTGATTCACACTTGTTAATTTTTTTTTTACATTTTCTTAACCTATATTTTCATGTACAGACAGGAAATAACAATAGAAGTGTTGCTTTTTTCCTGCTAAGGTTTGTATTTCACCAGAGTAGTTTTAAATTCAGAATTTAAGCTTCCAGATTTATTTCAAAATTGGTTCTTCTGAAGAAAAATTTACTATGGATAGTGTAAAAAATGGCTCCAGTTTGGCTGTTTCACACCAACTCAGTTTATTATTGGTCATCTTGCTGGTGACTTTGTATAGGATTCCCTTGCCTTGCTAAAGGTCGCCCATATCTTACATTAGTCAGATCGAGTTGTCCACAGCAACGTGTCCTCAATGAGCTCAATCCATCCACAGAGTAGCCAGCACTTTTCTAACCTATGGCACCGTATTGAGATTAAGGGAAAAACATTCATAGTAACCAGAGACATATCAACCATATGGTTAATCACTCCTAAGATCTTCTGTGTTGGGCGTGACACTAGAGCCCTATGTCTAGTTTGAGGGGACTCTTTTTGCTCTGAGATTGAGACGTCCACTCCCATGACACTTAGACTCTCTCTTATTAATGAATATTTAAACCTCCTATTTCTCATGTTATACAAACTCCATTAAGTTGGACTGCGACTCTTTTTCTCCTGGTATTACTGGGGTGCCGTTTCTGATCTTCTATACCATATCTTTTATTAAGCCTTTGTTTTTTTTGTTTTTTTTTTGACTTTACATATCTTTAGATACGCAAACATCACATTAAGGTGACTGTAGGAGTCACCATTTTGGCATTCTCTGGAGTTATATATTATGGTAACAATCTATAAAGCCCAGAGAGTATTATTAAGTTATAGAGAATGACATGGCTTGTTCCAGAAAGGGCTATTTAATACACTTTGGGAAAGTCCATAGCAAAATCATCACCTAATATTCATTTGCCAGAAAGAATTTCCACTGTTAGTTCTACACACAGAGGCAAGAGGAGGACGCCCATTCTTGTATATCTCTATCACTCCCCCTGACTTCTTTCACAGACACAAGTTCTTTCACAGAAACTGGAGGTGAGGGAGCAGTCCATAGGACCTAGTGAAACACTTGCTCTTTTACCTACAGTGCTGGGACCCAGGTATGCACATAGCGACATTGCTCATCATACATTGATATGGGGAATTTGAACTCAGGTGCTCTTATTCGTGCAACAAGAGACATCTTGCCAGCGACTAATTTCTGATTTTTTTCCAATGGAAATTATAGTTTTCAATAAGTAAATATTGATGAAAAAAACACATTTTTCCAAATGTGTTTCAATTATTGGGAAATCAACACATTTTTAAAATGGTTTGAAACAACTACAGTGTGATTCAGTGGAATGTTGAGTTCTTACTCAACACTCCTACATGAAAGCTACTAAAGTTAGTGACTTTGTTTGCTTAGAAGCATTTCAAGTATTTTTATTGGAGGAGTGGAGTAAGAGGACAGCATTTGAGATGTAAAGTGAATAAGTAAATTTAATAATGAACTCTGGTGCCCACAATCTGATCACGGCCCATTGGCGGAGAGGCCCTGTGGGAACACAGAGGAAGGGGATGCAGGCTATACAGATGAGACCTGATAGGTTATGGTCAGATGTCGGGGAGAAGGACCCCACCTGTCAGAGGTCTAGAGGAGAGGAACACAGCAGAAGAGGGAGGGAAGGTGGGAAAGGAAGATTAAATTGAGGGGATTACAATCAGGATATAATGTGAATTAATTATAATAAAGTTAAGTATTATAAACTTTTTGTTATATTCTGGCTTTGTACATTTACAGATTTGTTTCCAGTATTAGCAAGACACAGACCAATTAGAAATGTAGTAAAATTAGAGAAAACACATCCCTTGCCAGGTCCCTAGCAGGTACACTAAGCATTTGCATGAGGTCTCATGGTATGGTGTTGCTGATATGCATGGTGGTCACCAATTTTTTTTATTAACTATTTTTTATTAATTTATTCTTGTTACATCTCAATGGTTATCCCATCCCTTGTATCCTCCCATTCTTCCTTCCCTCCCATTTTCCCCTTATTCCCCTCCCCTATGACTGTTCCTGAGAGGGATTTCCTCCCCCTGTATATGCTCATAGGGTATCAAGTCTCTTCTCCGTCACCTGCTGTCCTTCCTCTGAGTGCCACCAGGTCTCCTCCTCCAGGGGACATGGTCAAATGTGAGGCACCAGAGTACGTGAGAAAGTCATATCCCACTCTCCACTCAAGTGTGGAGACTGTTCTGACCATTGGCTAGATCTGGGTAGGGGTTTAAATTTTACCGCCTGTATTGTCCTTGGCTGGTGCCTTAGTTTGAGCGGGACCCCTTGGCCAAAATCTGCCTATCATAATGTTCTACGTGTAGGTTTCTAGGACCCACTGGATCCTTCTACATTGCTATTCTCACATGGTTCTCTCATCTAGAGTCCCAATAGGATATCCTCCTCTCTGTCCCAGTTTCCTGGTAAGTGAAGGCTTTCGTGGGACATGGAACCTTCTCCATAATTGGTCACCAATATTTTAAAAATTCAGTTTACAGCCTGATTGCAGCTTATCTCCTGTCCTCCTATTCCCACCCTCACACCCCTTTCTCCTCTCTCCTCTTCCCTTATCCTTAGAAAAGAACCCCCATGGGTACCAACCTACCCTGTACATCAAATCTAAGCAGGATTAGGCACATTTTCTCCCTCTAAGGCCAGACAAGCCAACCCAGCTACGTAAAAAGGATTTGAAGGCAGGCAACAAAGTCAGAGAAGTCCCCTGCTCTATTTGTTAGGGAACCCACATGAAGACCAAGCTGCCTATTAGTTACTTACGTGTAGAAGGCCTAGATCCAGTCCATGCCTGCTCTTTGGTTGGTGGTTCAGTCTCTGTGAACACCCTTGGGTTCAGATTGGTTTACATTGTAGGTCCTTTTGTGGTATCCTTGACCTCTCTATTTCCCTCAATTCTTTCCCAGCCTCTTCTATAAAACTCCCGGAGCTCTGCATACTGTTTGGCTGTGTGTCTTTGCATCTATCAGCTGCTGGCAGACACCTCTCAAAACACAGCTATGCTAGTTTCCTGTCTGCCAGCACAGCAGAGCATCATTAATACAGTCAGGAGTTGGTTCTCTGCCATCGGGTAGGTCTCAATTGTGCCAGTCATTGGTTGGCCATTCTCTCAATCTCTGCTCCATCTAAATACCTGCTCATCTACTGGGCAGGACAAATTTTGGGTGGAAGGTCTGTTTGGATGGTTGGTGTCCCCCTCCCTCCACTGAAAGTCGCCACCTGACTACAGAAGGTGGCCTCTTCAGGCACCATGCCCCTGTGGTAGAAGTCTCATCTAGGGTCACCCCAATAGACTCCTGGAAGCCTCCTCTGCCCTGCAGATCCCCTCACTGATTTCACTTCTCTCTCCAAGCCTTCCCCATTTCCCTGGTCCCCTCTCTTATCTATCCCTTTTCCATCTAGTTGCCTTCCTGCTGCTACTTCAGATGTCTATTTTATTTTCCCTTGTGTGTGAGATTCAAGCCGTCTTCCTCATTTTTAATTGTTGAATCTACCTTGAAAAAATATGTCTTGGGATCTTCTTTATTCACAAAACTCACCATTTAGAAATCTACAAATCAACATATTATATGATTTGTATACAGAATAAAGAAGGAAAAATGAATGCTAAGAATTAATGTTGGAAAATCCCTGGGCATGCTGGTGCACACCTTTAATCTTAGCGCTCAGGAGGAAGAGGCAAGCAGATCTTTATGAGTTTAAAGCCAGCTTGGTCTACAAAGTGAATCCAGGAAAGCCAGGGCTTTGTTACACAGCCTGCCTTGAAAAAACTAAAAATCATATTAATACAACCTACTGATATTTGCACTCTGTTATATAAAGCACCCAAAGAGAACCCATTATGAAAATATAGAACATTCATAAAAATGTTTTTACTGCATTAACATTACTAATATAATTATATGTCGTGCATTTTCCTTTTGTATGGTTTCTTAAATTAATTTTTCATCACCTCTGATGAAAAGGTTTTCTCTGCTATAATTCTCCTTTCTCATTTTTTCCTTACAATAAACCAATGCCAACTTGGTACTTGCTCTAGGGCAGTATACACATCCCAAAGGATTGGTCAGAGAAGGCGGGAGTACTACTATTGCAAAGAACACAGCTGAGAAAAGCCAATCAAGACATGTTTTCCACCCTTCTATCCTTCTCTATCTCTAGTATTCAGGGAAATTTTTCTTTAAGAATAGGAGTGGTCAAAAGACTACCAGAAGACCACATGTACCCTCCTTTGTTCTTCTGTTTGCTGAAATGGGAGGAGAGGGTATATGAATTAATTTGTTTCATAATACTAAGCTGAGGTAAATTGTATGTAGAAGTTAAGGAACTAATATAAACATCATTGTCGATGTCAGGTAATTACTAGAATAGAGTACTCCCTGAGAGCAAGATTACTGACGTCTACAAACTAGCTAAGAAAAGGTCACATGAATGACTAGATTTGCGAATAAATTATAACAAAATTAAAATATGTTTATAAGCTTCTAATTATGTGTCTTTATGATTGTAATGATATAGATACTTATAGAGATATGTTGGAACAGGACATATTCAAATTTATTTAATATGTAAGAGTGGGATGAACATCAAAGGACAAAAATATCCATAGTCAAACAGAAAGGCACAACTTAAGTAGGGAAGGGCATGGGCAGAAGTTAATTAAAGAAATCAGACGGATAAGTTACATGAAGTAAAACAGTACAGAGAAAAATAAAGTACTAAGGAAATTGTTCCTTATTTAGAGAATAAACAATGAGAAATGAAGAAACATACTACTTGAAGTAGTTAATGATAGAAAATATTTGTAATTTGGTTATTTATAAATTTCCCAAAGGCAGGAAAATGATGGGTGAAAGATTTTTTTTATCACCTTTATGAGTAGTACATGAGTGTACATATGACTGGTGCTTTGATTGAAAGGGTGAGCACACAACTTAACTCCAACTAGGAGCTCACGCTGAAGCTTAGGAAAATAAGAGAGGGATTCTTAGCTTGAAAGCAATTGTGTGTTGGCAGAAACAAATGAAAGAGGTGAGCTGAGAAGAGCTGGTAGGAAGATGAAACATTGAAAAGAGACAAGTTTTATTTGCATTCCACAGACTCC
This sequence comes from Acomys percivali, assembly GCA_907169655.1. Taxonomy (NCBI): domain Eukaryota; kingdom Metazoa; phylum Chordata; class Mammalia; order Rodentia; family Muridae; genus Acomys; species Acomys percivali. The sequence goes on from OU015752.1 coordinate 11,579,483, forward strand.
TCTGTGAAGCATTGAGTCTACTGTATTCATCACCGTAGCTCCCACATGGAATTTATAAATCTATATGTAAGTATAAGGGTAATAGAGATGTGAGTATTAATCATTCATTCGGAGATGTTTTTAGAACAGAATGTAGAAAACATACCTATCATTAATAAACAAAGAGTTTTGCTGCGGTTGCATTAATTCTATATCATTGAGGCAAATGTAATTACTATTTCTGTCAAGGGTTATGTCTTTTCCATAATTAGGAGAAGATATTCGGAAAGGTGAATTGCATTAGGTAAGTCTACATTAAAGTTGACACTCTGTTCATAGACTCAGAAGGGAAGGCCGACTTCAATAAGAAAATTGGTATCTCAATTCTAACTGAAATGGAATAGTTAAAAGCTTAATGAAATTGAAATCTATGGAAGGAAAGGGTCAAAAATAAGGAAAATATTAGGAGTCAGAAATATTTTTCATAGTCATATTGTTAATTATTATAATTCTCATAAGCTGTTAAGGGGTATAAATTATAAACTAAAGCCTCTCTGTTTGGACACGTATTGGAAAATGTCAGAAAATAAGCAATAAGGTCTTTCTTGTGATAAAATATTCCATATTTTGATACTAGCTTTTACCTTAAAATGAGACTTGTAAATTACTGCTCTACTTTTTTCATCAACTCATCTAATGTTAAGTATACATATGCTGGTTTTAATCTGAACAGTGTTTGAACATTATGTTACATTCTGCTTGAAAATGTAATGCACCTGAAAACAGGAGATAAAAAAAGTCTGAGTAGAGATATTCTCAATATACTTTTACAAGTGCTTCGTTCCAAGATTTGTATCAGTAATCTGGGACTGGAAAGAGTAAGAAAGATATCAATTAGAAATGGATCACACAATATACAAATATATATTTATAAATATATAAAAGTTATAAATAAATAAATAAATAAATATAGTGTCTGTGTATGTGTGTGTGTGTGAGTGCTACATTTAGTCAGATGTTAACAATCGTGGACTTTATCATATCAACAGGACATAAAGAAAGGGAAATACATGAGTGACTTTTCCAGAAACAGTTCTTCCCTAGAAATCTGGTCCCACTCACCCCACAAAAATCATTTATATTGCAATGCTATTTATCTGCCTTTTGGTTTAATTTTCTTTTTTCATTTTATTACAATAGTCTAAATTCTTCTCACTTTTGGTCCATTTGAACAAGAATGTACTTTGAGATTTTTCCCCACAAAAGGTAAACTTGGCACATAAGACAATGTAGATGACAAATTAAGTGAAAAGAAATAACCTATACTGACTGATTATTTTTAAAAACGATGGCTGGTAGACTCATGAACTCATAACAGTTGTTAATAATTACAGAAGATTTACATGGTATTAAACTAATAGAACTAAGCTCGTTTGGAGAGGTGCACACAAGGCCCTGACTCCTTTTTAAAATTTTTTTATTATGTTTCTTTTTTTACATAGACATTTATATTTCTACACATAAGTAAACTACACACAGCAAGAAGAACTAAGAAACCATCAGGAATTATATAAATGTTACATTCTTAATGCTTTGGCTATTTGTATTTGGCAACCTTGTAGAAAACATCTTTCCTATCCTGGTGTGTCCAAAATTCTGAATGTAAATCAATATCTATCATATCTCATCATTTTTAACTTAAAACATCTACTTATATCTAAAAATATATTTTTAAAAATATATTTTATTAAATTATTCATATTACATCTCAATTGTTATCCCATCATTTGTATCCTCCCATTCCTCCCTCCCTCCCATTCTCTACTTACTTCCCTCCCCTATGACTGTGACTGAGGGGGACCTCCGCCCCGTATATATGCTCATAGGGTATCAAGTCTCTTCTTGGTAGCCTGCTATCCTTCCTCTGAGTGCCACCAGGTCTCCCCCTATTGTAGCCACCTTCTTTGTCATATCCCAGTTCTACCCTCTCTTTATGGGGCACCAGAGTTCATGTGAAAGTCAGACCACACTCTCCACTCAACTGTAGAGAATGTCCTGTCCATTGGCTAGATCTGGGTAGGGGTTAGAAATTTAGTGCATGTATTGTCCTTGGCTAGTGCCATAGTTTGAGCAAGACCCCTGGGCCCAGATATGCCCATCATAATGTTCTTCTTGTAGGTTTCTAGGACCCTCTGGATCCTTCTATTTCCCCATGCTCCCATGCTTCTCTCACCTAGAGCCCCAAAAGTATGTCCTCCCCTCTGTCCCACTTTCCTGGAGAGTGAAGACTTTCATGGGACATTACCCTTGATCTAGTGTCCAGATATAAGTGAGTATATGCCATTTGAGTCTTTCTTCTTCTGGGTTAACTCACTCATTATGATCATTTCTAGTTCAATCCATTTGTCCTCAAATTTTGAGAATTTCTTGTTTTTAATAGCTGAGTAGTATTCCATAGTGTAAATGTACCACAGTTTCTTTATCGGTTCTTCTACTGAGGGACACTTAAGATATTTCCATGTTCTGGCTATTATGAATAAGGCTGCTACGAACATGGTTGAGCAAATGTACTTGTGTGCTGGTACATCTTCTGGGTATATTCCAAAGAGTGGAATAGCTAGATCTTGAGGAAGCCTTATTCCCAGTTTTCTGATTCAGCACCAGATAGAATTCCAAAATGGCTATACTAGTTTGCATTCCCACCTCAATGAAGGAGTGTTCCTCTCTTTCCACATCCTCCCCAGCATGTGGTGTCACTTGAAATATCTTAATCCCTAAACAACTAAGCTTAATTCTAAGACAAAACTATCTGGTCTTCACCCCCATCAGAGACTTGAGGAGGAATAATATGTAATTACCAGAGTAAACTGAAGTGCAGATTAGCAGCTCCAAAAAAAGACAGTCTGCTGCCTGAACACTCACTGAAAACTCTTTTATAAAGTTGGAGCATCATCTTCAGCCTTCAGGCCTAATGTATCTAACTGACATTTGTGGGGCAGGAACTATTAAGGACTTGCTGATCCTATCTTGGCAGAGTTTGGCTGTCGAGTCTGCCTGCATGCAAGCTTGCTTATTTTTAGGCAGATTTCTGTCTGTGCCACAAATGAAGACATTTTGCCCAGTGACTAAATTGCCACACTTGAAGCCATCCCCATGAGGAGATTCTTTGATGCTCATCATCCTCTTTGAGATAGGTTGGGTGTTGCCAGGAGTTAACTTGTCTTGTTGTCAAAGAATCTTTAAAATAATAAAAACATCTTTAAATGTCATATTGTATATGTCTCTAAGGCTTTTGAAGACATTATCTAACTATTTTACCTTATCTATCTATCAAATCATATTTATCTGATAAACCTAGATTATATATTCTTGTGGTGTAAATAGACTAGTAATTGACATTACCATGATTTGTTCAACTAACAGTTAGCTTGCACTTTGTAATTATGCTAAACAGTCTGCAATACCACTTTCAAGGTATTGGAAATAAACCTTGTATTATAATTGAGTTGTATGATATAATGTGTGTGAATAATAATATTAAATTTGAATTCTATACCAATGTATCAAAATTAAACTTATTTTGCATCAATATACAAAATTCTATACCAATGAATTAAAAATCACCTTATTTGTGATTAATGATTAAGGACTTAAGTTGAGGAGTAGGTTCAATAATCTATTTTTTGTTCTATCATCCCTATATATTTCTATATACCGCCTTCTCTCAATCTCTATCTCCATACCTAAGTAAGAAAAACAGAGACATCCCTAAGTCTAATCTTGTTTTCTTTCCAAATAAGAATAATAATAACTTATAACCAACTCCCAATGAAAATAAACATCTGTGGCCCAAAAGAGCAAACTAAAACAATACCCAACCCCCCTTAGGGGAAATAGGGCATCATTCTCTTAAGGTTTATTCTGGCTGATTTGGGGTGAATAATACCTTTACAGGCTCCCAAATAAAATTGGGGAAAATGGTTAAACAAGCCAGGAATAGCATTTGTGGCCCAGTTTCTAAATTTTGAGAAATTCCAGGCCTAATAGGAGTTCTGTGTGGGACAGTATGAAGTGCTGGAAGAATTGGAATTGGAAGATTTCTTCAAATGTGTCCGGGCAGCTGTCCTGATCTGATCAGTAACAGCAGCTGGAGCACCTGACTCTGGAACATGCAGGATATTTGCCAGATGTCAGCATCTAGTATGCTGAGAGAACTAAGTCCCTGCTTCTTATGGGGGAGCAACTGACAGATGGTCATAGCTTGATCTGAAAGGATGTAGCCACTGATATACTATCCACCCTACAGTGAATGATGACATCTCCATGCTCATGTAGACAGCATTAATAGGAAAAACTGGAATATTTAAAATAAAGGGACAAATCATGAATTTGGTAGGAAGATTATACGAGAACCCCTGAAGAGTCGGATAGTATCAGTAGCAGGTTGATGTGCTCTTAATACATTATACATATGCATGAAACTCTCGTTAAATAAATGAAAATATTTTAAAAGACAAAATTATAGTTATGCATAAAAGATACATATTATCTTTACTCCTGTGTGACAAAATTGTGGCTCAGAAAATATGGATTTTTAACTGCTTGAAAATGTTGTCTGGGAGGAGATGAGGAAGGCGGATGCAATCAGGATGTAAAGTGAAAACATTAAAAATAAACAATCTTTTTTACTTAGTCACTCTTTGCATTTTATAATCAATGATAGTCCGTTACAATGTGTTCAGAACATAGTTCAGTAATACTCCAGAATTGCTACAATTTAAGAGCTGCTAATGCCTCTGTCTCAGATGCTCTATTATTTGGTGAGCAATCCATGTACCCTTGTTCACAAACAGGAATAGAGAGCATACCAAGGTGCCTTCAGCTTTATGGGGGAATCCAAGACAATATTTTTCCTAAAGAAAGAAGAACCCTGAGTAAAAATTTTCATGAGAAAACAAATTAAGAGCAACGAACATGGTTTTGTTATTTGATTTGTCATGGTAAAGGGAAAAAAAGCCACGAAGCTTTCAAAACATACTTGACTCGTGGAGGTGCACACCTTTAATCACAGGACGTGGGAAGCAGAGGCAGGAGAGAGTGCTGTGAGTTTGAGGCCTGCCTTTTCTAAAAGTGAGTCCAGTATAGCCAAGGCTACGCAGACAGACCCTATCTCAAAAAACAAAAAGCAAACAAACAAACAAAAAAACATACTTCACATTGGTCAAGATCAGCACATCTATATATATGACGTTTTATTCCACAGTGTTCTCAGAATGCAAAAACTGTTTATTTAATCCCAAGTAGTCATCCTTAAATACACATTCATCTTACCAGTACTAAATCTACTCAACAGAATATATTTATATATGTGTATGATGTATGTATTTCTTTATGTATATATGTATGCATGTCTGCATGTGTGCATTCATGCTCAATAATAATAATTAAATAAGAGCTCATAAAGTTGAAAATGAGTCAGAGTCCTGAGACAGAGTGTGTGTGGAGACAGTGTGGGGTGGAAATTATATAAATACAATATGAATATATGATTTTCACAAATGATAATAATGTTGAAAAGATATTTGAACCATTTTAATCTGTATAATTTAATTGGTTCTATAAAAAGACTTTAATAAGAGCATAAAATACATACATTTAAATTTTTGGTATATTTCATTGGTAAGTATAAAAAAGAAATATATTCTTTTAATTAAATATGGGCTATTAGTCACATAAGAATAGATTCTTGAAAATCTGCTTGTTGGCAGTATTAATTTTACCTTGAATTATTCTGCATAATCTTAAAGGCACTAGAACTATATTTAACACGTCTTTTTCATGGAACTATGAAATAGTAAGCTTAATATATTGTGACATAATGAAACAAAATTGACAGTGGAGCATTAAAGATAATATTGAAATTTTTCTCTTAAAAATAGTAAAACAGATGATTTATTCATACAAGCTAAATCTCTACAAAAGCTACCTTCTGTTCTGTAAGACAATATTTAGGTTGATGTATGTTTGTAGCACTAGCAATGTGATTTGGGACATTTCTTTTAATTGAATGGAGTGGTCTTCAAATAATACCTACGTTAATACAGGTAGAAGATCTATTTGTATGTGTCATCCTTTTGTTATGACAAGTGCATTCCTTCCTCACAAAGTAGGCTGTAGAAGTTGATGAAGAGTCAGCTAACATCTTATTGGGTGGACCTGAAACGCAGATGCACCAAGAAACCAGACAAAAAGGTCACTATGATAACCTGGGCACTAAAGCCTTGGAAGAGAAGTGCTGATGGTCAGTCCTGTACTCGTAGAGTGGATAGTAGATTGTCCTTGTGTGTGGGCATTGAGATTGTTTTGTTTCAGTGGCTGATTTCTGAGGTAGCAATTTAATCCCAGATTTCATTTCCCTTTCCTCCTTTGAAACTCTCCCTCTTACCCTTTCTCCCTGTGCTTCCAGGTCTCGGGTTCTTTTGTCACCGTTTGCTACTGAATATATCTGCCTGTGTATGCATCCGTGTTCCTACGTATACCTTCTTGAATCCATATAATGATACTTGTATGGTTACTTGTGTGTATGTCTTCAGGGCTGACGTGTTGGAATGGGCAACCAGAGGGTGTGCCCTCTTAGTGAGAGTGCCTCCCTTGTTCCCACCTTTCCTAAAGTGACTTTAGTTCTCTCTATAGGATTGACATTCATGGATTTTCTAAGTTTAGTTTTGCATGAGGTTTTAGTATCCTTGTTTGGTCCATGTTTGGGCAGTGATTGATTTTAATATTATAAGAAATAACAAAATATTGAATTGAGACACTGTATCAAGCCCATTGCTACTCACCAGCACACTCCCCATGTCTTACAAATACATCAGGAAATACAAAGTTACTCAATTTTACTAATAACAAAGCCACGCAGAGTGATTTTGACTCTACTAAGGAATTATCTAATTGTGTTCAGATCAAATCATTTTACAACATTAGAAATTTAAACAAAGTGTAAAACCATTTCAGAATAAGGATGATAGGGAGAATTTAACTATACCAAAGTAGATGAGTTTTGTTCTCCACACATATGCAGCTGCTGCTACAGCCAAAAAGTATCTTCGCAGAGTTAGTAAGTGCTGCTGGAAATTCAATATTTCCAGATTACCTTATGAGAGTCAACTATTTGAGTTCTGCATATAAGTTTTAAAAATTATGGATTTGGTACACTGAAAAAGCTGATGAGATGACAGTCCTTCTCATCAGTAATTCCTTTTTTATATGAGGAAGTGTATCCAAAAATAAATGGTCCAGAGTTTCCCTAAGTTGAAATTATAAAAGGGTATATTAACTAAAGACTGAACAATTAAATTGTCATTTAAAACTTAATTCTGCTTTTATTATTTCAAATCTCATAAAGTAGCTGAAGAATATATAAAGGAAAGTATATGATAAAGATAACCACTCTGCAAGTAAAAAAAATCAAAAGTAATAATAAAAAACACTAGCAAAGTCATGAAGCCTCACCAAGGTAAGAGTGTAATCATACCACAACCTAACAGAAGTACAGAGATGGACATGCCTTGCTATGGATATCTGGAGATTTTTTTTTTTTTGCATAAGAAATTCACCCCTGAGATTTCCTGCCAATTCAATGTGAATTATCTTACTTCAGGGTGAAAAAATAGAGCTACATCCTGGGAACATCCCAAGCAAATTAACCAGTTAAACTATGAAACCGGGAAACTGAGGGACATTTAGGCTGTTTCCAGGTTCTGAGTGGAAAGCAGGGACTGATTTTCACATGAACTCTGGTGCCCCATATTTGACCATGTCCCCTGGATGGGGAGGCCTGGTGGCGCTCAGAGGAAGGATAGCAGGCTACCAAGAAGAGACTTGATACCTATGAGCATATACAGGGGGAGGAAGTCCCCCTCAGTCACAGACATAGAGGAGGGGAGTAAGGGGAAAATGGGAGGGAGGGAGGGAGGAATGGGAGGATACAAGGGATGGGATAACACTAGAGATGTATTATGAATACATTAATAAAAAATTAAAATTAAAAAAAAACTAAACTTGGATATATAATATGCAGGGATAGTAAAACATAGGATACCTGTTCTGTATATGAAGGGTTAGTCCACAGATGGTGGATCTAGCTAGGATAGGTTATGGGACCAGGTAATGGAGGGTGGCTAATCTTTTGTTGGTTGTAAGTTAGACCTGATTCTCACATGATATTGATGCAAAATGAGGAAGTTAGCCACAAGCTCCCACAGTCAACGCTAGAGTTACTATGACCAGTCTTCGTCACTATGGTGCACTGAAACTACACGATGACTGTAATGAGAAAAGTAACACAAACAAATATAAACATATATGCACACACACACACATATATACACATATTAAACATATATCTTTTTATATTATATTTAATTTTATACTAAAGTGAAGAGTTATATATTTGTGAATGAAAAAAGTTACATTCATTTCTATGATGATGTCTTTAGAGATTAATCTTATATTTTCTCATAAACATTTTATGAAAGATTTTGGATAATTTTATGTAACAATTTAATAAGTTATTATATGATTTAAATTACAACTACCATTCCTCAAAGAAAGTACAAAAATATCCAGGACAAAATGGTAAAATGCTTTAGGAAAACTCCTTTATTTTTACAGTTTATTTAAAGATAAATAAAAAGGGCTGAGGTGATGTTGCACTGGAAAATAGCACCTACCCTGCAAACCTTGTTATCTGAATTGAATCTCCAGAGTCCATGTTGGAAGGACCACCCTCCACATGTACATGGCAGCACGGGTGTACCACATTTATACAATATACTAACATCACACATACATACAAACAGTAATAATATCAAAACATTTAGACTCAAAAAGTGGCCACTATGTAAACATTCTCAGTTTCCTTAGGTATTATGTGCAGCAATCAGAGTGGCATCACTGAGATCTCAAATGTCCTATTTTTGACAATTGTTAGTTTGTTACTCTATGAATATTTACATAATCCGAATTTGCCTTTTATTTTAAACCCATAACTGAAATCTGGGCATAGTCTGTAGGATCATTTTGGCACACATTTAAAATAATTTAATATGCATAAATCAATTTCTATATTTACCTATATGTCTAGACATGCACATTAAATGCTATTTATTCCTAAAAGACAATTGATATGATATTAATATCTCACTATTCCATAACTGATTTATTGATTACCAATGTGATCTTTTGCAAGTGCTTCAAGTTGTGAGAGGATAAAATCTAGCTTGCCTTACAAATATAATTGTAAACAGTTTTCCTTTTATTGAAAAGTTTTTTCTCACATAATATATTCATATTACTGTTTCCCCCTACTTCGCCTAGTTTCTCCTCATCTCCTGTCCCATCCAGATTCAGATCCTGACTGTATCTTGCAAAACAACAACATCAACAACAAAAAGAGGATTCTATGGGATAATAATAAATAAATAATAATAAATAAAATAAGATGAAACAAAAACAAACACATCAGAAATAGGAAGGACAAAAATAACAGAAGAAAAGAGACCAATAGAAGACACAAGAAAAAAAATATATATATACATATATATATATATCCACAGAATAAAAACAGAATTTTTTAAATAAATGAAAATAAGTGGAGTTAATCCCTAGCCTTCATCCCTACATATCAGCGTCATTAGTGTTGGAAGTACTCTGCACAATACTAAAGGAAAACTTAAACATCAGCTCAGCGATGACCCTCGACCCTTTTGGTCTACATCGGTGTTCTACCTGCAATATATGCCAGTGCAGTGGTGGCACAAAGCTGGGGGAATAAACAAGAAATATCTGGTTTGACTTAATGGCCACTCCATTAGATGGAACCCATAGGCCACACTGCTTCTGTAATCAAGGGCTTGATACTAGAGAGCCCTGGGACCTAGGTGAATTACTCATAAAGAGTAACAATAAAAAAAAATACAGCAATAAAAGGGCTCTACCATTCTGCTACACTCACAGATCAGTACCTTGCTCGGCCACCACCACAGAAAGTACTCTTACAGCAAATGGGAACAAGTCAGAGACCCACAGCCAGAAGTCATTCAGAGAATGAAACACCCTGCAACACTCTGTGCTGTATGGCATATCTCCATCAAATCCCTGCCACTATGTGTCAGGGAAAGGAAAGAATGTGAGAGCCAGAAAGGATGGAAGACACCAAGAAACCCATTTGCAAATGATAGTTTTATCCAAGAGAGTTTCACGACAGAAACAAACTACTCTTTTTTTTTTTTTTTTTTTTTTTGTAATTTGTTCACTTTACAACCCAATCGTAGCCCCTTATCTCCTCCTGATCCCAACCACCCTCCCTCCCTCCCCTAGTCCTCAGAAAGGGAAGCCCTCCTCCCCTAACATCTAACCTCTGCTACCAAGTCTCACCTGGTCTGTGCATCTTCTTCCTCTGTGGCCTGGCAAGGCTGCCGCACCAAAGGGAAGTGATGAAAGTATAGCGGCCAGACTCCATGTCAGAGGTAGACCCTACTCCCCATATTATGGGACCCGCAAGGAAACTGTGATGCCTATCTACTGCACCTGAGCAGAGGGTCCTCCCTATGCATGGTCCTCTGCTCAGATGTAGTAGACCCACAATCTCCTTGTGGGTCCCATAATATAGGGATTTATCGGTCTCTGCAGCACCCCATCCTCCGATGGAATTTTTTTTTTTTGAAACTCACATTTCCATTTAATCCACATTATTTTTTCCAAAGATAAGAGTCAGAAAACCCATTGACTTGCCTAATATGAATATATACATAATGAAGACTACATAAGCTCAGGAGTTTTTGTCTTCGTTGTAGAGTTGTTTAACTTCATTACCACAGGAGGCTACTGGCAAGCCTGTGACTACTGAAAATATTTCATCAGAAACTGTGTTTTGATAACAAAGCCCTTCAATAACTGTTCTTGTTCTGTGGTAAATTTTCACCTTGCATGTAAGGTCTCCTTGTGGAGTGCCTGTCACTTCCAGGTTTCTCCATTCCCCAACTCTTCCATAAGACCTCTTATGCCCCCACTGCAGCCCCCTTCTCGGAATTTGACTGTGTGTCTCAGCATCTGCTTGGATCTTCTGCTGGGTGGAGTCTTAAGGCTAGGCTGCTTGATCAGCAGTAGAAAGCCAACCAAAAATGACCTCATTGGCATCTTTGGAGGTTCCTTGTCTCATAATGTCATATCAGGGTTTTACATTTTTATTATTTTTTAATGAATAAATAAATAAGTTTATTCACCTTACATCCTGGTCATATCCTGCTCCCTCCTCTCCTCCCAGCCCCGCCCTCCTTTTCCCTCCCCTATTCCTCAGACAAGGGGAGCAGCCCTTTCTCTTCTGCCCCAGCTCATCAAGTCACATCAGGACTGAATATGTCCTCTTTCTCTGTGACCTGGCAAGGCAGTGAGTCCTGTCATGGGGAAAGCAATCGAAATGCAGGTAAGAGAGTCCATGTCAGAGACAGCCCACCGCCCCTTTAATAATGGACCCACATGAAGACTGGGCTGTACTTCGGATACATCTATGTAGAGGACCTAGGTCCAGCCCATGCCTGGTCCTTGGTTGGTGACTCAGATTCCACAGATGCATCTGGACCCTGGTTAGCTCTGTTGGTTTTCTTTCTTTCTTTCTTTCTTTCTTTCTTTCTTTCTTTCTTTCTTTCTTTCTTTTCTTTTCTTTTTTTAAAATATATTTTATTAATTTATTCATACTACATCTCAATGGTTATCACATCCCTTGTATCCTCCCATTCCTCCCTCCCTCCCATTTTCCCCTTACTCTCCTCCCCTATGACTGTGACTGAGGGGGACCTCTTCCCCCTGTATATGCTCATAGGGTATCTTGTGGAGCTCTTTACACATCTAGGTCATTTTAGGCTTTCCCTCCTCCCCACTTTCTCTGTGCTTTACCCAATGTTTGACTGTGAGTCTCAGCATGTTTCAAGCTGCTGCTGGGTGGAATATCTCAGAGGACCACTCTGATAGGTTCCTCTGTGTAAGCACAGCAGGGTATCATTAGTAGTGTTAACGGTTGGCTCTCTTCCATGGGGTGCGTTTTTTAACTTGCATTTACAGTTTCTAATTGAGCCCATATAGATAAAGGCATCCAGCATTGCACAAGCATGAACCTTTATTAATTTTGATGCCCCTCAAGTACTGTAGGTCTCCTTAGTGTAATTGGCCTATACACAGGTTTAGTCTTGGGACATAGAAAGAATCCTGCCCTGCCATCTCTGACTAAATGAACATAGTAAAAGGGAAAGAATATACATTTACATTTGCCTCAATTTTAAAAAAGCATTTCAAGAGATTAGAGAATGTAGCCAATATTCAAAGATACCAACAGCTCACACCTAAGCATGCTTTATATTACATCATTTTCTTATATGCTTTATTACTTTCTGGCATGCATAAGATTAATTTGCTAAAAGGACTAAAGTCTTCTCAAGACAAAGGGAAATGTAAATAATTACTGTTCTAGCTTTTTCTGAAGAATTACCTTTCTTACATAATCTAGACATATCATAATTATCCTTTAGCATGAGTTAATGACCATGGGTACCACAAACTTCATGTTCTGACAGTAACAAAATAATTACACTCCTTGGTGTTCAGACAATTTTTTATTTCTATAAAGATTTTAATCTCTGCATCCAGATTAATATGTTTAGCTGTTGATTAAAAACAATTTGAGAATTTGGGAAAATAAGAAGCAAAGAAAATTTAAAAAAAACTCCCTCTTTCAAGATTGCTATAGCAAAATAAATGTATAACACAAAGAAACAAGATGGATATTAAATATGTATCTTATCATGTATCACATCAATTTCTTTTAAAAAGACTTACTATCGGAGCATATACTTTATATAGTGACTATAAATATCTTAGAAAAGTTATAAGTGTATGTACTGAAATAAAACAGAATTTGTATCCTTATTGTACTTTATTTTTATTTCTTTTTTATTAACTCCGCTGCATGTTCAGTTATAATTACAATATCATGACAGAAGGAAAGAGGAATCCATCGTTTCATTTCCGAAATGCTACTTGCACAGAGAGTAACTTCAAAGCCGGATACATTCTTTCATCTAAACTGTTGGAACTGTACCGGAATCAATCATCCTCCTCGGATGATGAAAGCATCGAGAAGACAGGTGCTCTAACACATAAGCTTGACTTGCACTCTGACTTTTATCTTATTAAATCTTTTCTATGTTTTGCACTACTGACTCCTTCAATATTTTACATACAGTGCTTAGGTCTCAAGTCAAACTTTTAAGTGAACGACTCTCTTCAATTTTCTTCATATGCATTTTAAGGATATTTTTATTTCTAAAAGTTTTACTTGAATCTCATTTTGAGTAGGAAGCTGATGCGTTTTTTCTTTCACATTCAGTGAATTGTGGCTTCTGGATGTATAATACCTCAAAAAAATTCATAGATGAATGCAATCTACTTTTTGTGTAATTTTGCAAATGCATAAAGTGTGATTTGATCACATTGATATCCCACTCTCCTCCTTTAAGTTTCTTATATTCACCTTGCCCTTTCTCCCAACATCTTATACTTTTCCTTGTAACTTTTTATATTGATTCCTTTATACTGTGAGATTATAACATTATTACATCAGTTCACTCTATATTTTCTCCTTCTGGTCCTCTCATACATCTCTTCACACTGTTTTCCAATTTCATGGCACCATTTATTCCTAAATATATAAGTACAACCTGCTCAGTCTATGTATAGATCTTCCATTTTACTTGATCCCATTCACAGTACTTTATTCTGTACACGGTGTGAATCTCTTCATTAATCACTGTCTTCTACAAAGATACATCTCTGATGAGGCCTGAGATCTGCACTTACCTGTGGGTAGAGTTGTGGATTTAGAGGGAAGTTGGAGAAACCATGACCTTAAGCAAAGTAATAGGAGGCTCATCCCTAGTGCCTGGGAGCTCCCTAGGCATGGGCCCTTGGCCACATTCACGGCAACAGGCATGTGTTTTCTTCTGTGAAGCAAGCCTTAAATCTTATATTTTCCTGTCCTAACTCTGGGATCCAGAACTTATCTACCTGCCCTTCCCAATTCAATTTCATTTTCATTTTTGTCATTTGTTTGTTTGGCTTGTATTGTTTTTATAATACATCAAAAATCTCGGAAGTAAATATTTGCTACTAAAAACTAGTAATATATGTTAAATAACCCTGAGTCATAGAATAGAAAGAACATTGTATTATGTACTTATTTGTGATCATTTCCACATGATTACTTTGCAACTACAGCATTAGCTATTTGTTAATTTCATACTTTGAATTTGGCATCCAAATTCCTTTTCTCTGCTCACTCCAGAAAAATTAGAAAACATCAGATTAAATTTACATCTTCCAGCCTAAATAGACACCATTGTGCTGAGAATATATGAAATATTTTTCATTGTACTTAAGGATATTTATAAAACTTTTATATCTGTTCTTCACGTGCCATTAATTTTTCTTAACTATTCCTCTTATTTGCCTTCACTATTTAACTGATATTTCTTTTTAAATGCTGAATATTTACACAAGTATGTATCATTTTATCACATTTAACAAGATAAACTCTACTAGATAAAATAAAATCATATTTATTATCTCATCCACCAAAAATTATAATCAGCAACTTCAAAACCTTTAATTGCTTAGGTGTTAAAATTATAATAGCTCTTTAAAAACATTTAATGAATAACTGTATACTTACTATAGCAAACACATAAATATATGAATATGAACTATATATTTAAACTACGTTACACATACATACATATGCATACATACTGTCTATGAGAAGAAGGAGGTAGAACACATATGTTAAGCATAGAAAATATTTATTAAATATGGTAAAAGGTGGAATTGGAACTCATTTGTGAGAGAACAGTGCTTTTACACCAATTCATTTCTGGGGCTGTTGCTTTGTATGAGGCTACACTTGCAGCTCTGAAGAATGTACTAAGTGTCATGGCAGTAAAATGCTCTTGTTACTGTATGGCCATCGATTAGCATAGACTGCATTTCAAGTAGAAAGAGTGGCCATGGAGCTAACTTTTCTGAAGTGAGCTTTGTTTGAAAGGCCAGCTGGATGATGTAAGTTGCTCCCAGCTGTTTTACCCTTAGCACATTTTCTACTGCTCACTTCTAATTATTCATAATTTTGCTTCTGAATGAAGTTAAAAAATTATGATAGGACAAGACTTAGCTCTCTCTAGTGAATTTTAAGGACATTTCAAATTTCTTATCCAATTTCACAAGCAATATATGAAACCACTCTATTGAAGGAGTTTACCAAAAGCTTTTTTAATATAAGACAAATTCATCAAAAATGTTGGTTGTCAATATCTTACTTATTCAACATTTCTATGGCAGAAATAATGCTAAGTACTCAGAATGTAGATGTGGGGATATGAGACAAAAACAAACAAACAAACCAAAAAAAAAAAAAACAGAATAAGACAAAACCATATGCCTGCATTCAAGAACAAAATAGAAGAAAAATAAATAAATAAATAAATAAATAAATAAATAAATAAATAAATAAATAA